>JAWNGG020000213.1:0-433115 GCA_036937485.2 Tetragonisca angustula
CAGGTTATAATTATATATTTACAGGCGCGTTACAATTATCAGCAAATTATAAAAAGAAGAAATCTGAGCTGTTTGATTTAAGTATGATATCTCCTCAGAAAGTGTGACAGTCGAGTGCAAAGGTTATAAGCAGCTAAGAGGTTAGTAGTCGCAAGAATTACGGAAAATCGAATGGGAAGAAAAATTCGCTTCGAATAAATTCAGATTGGGCGACTGCAATCTTTGGGAATCCCGGTGCAGAGAAGAGGTCCAGACAAAGCGCGCGACGTTGATTTGTCAGTTTGCAAGGGCATCCTGCGCTGACACGCAAATGGCGGCGTGGTTTTTCTGGCGAAACGTGGCTCGGCGAGGGGTGCAGTGATACACGTCCGGGTGTACCCAGTAGGTATACACGTCGTTGTTGGCCGGCGGGGCACGGTATCGCGCGAATCCGCGCGCACGCGGTCCAAGAATTTCCGGAGAAGCTTCCAGTATGCATATGCATGCGGCCGCTGCGTGTACACCGGCGAACACCGGTAGACGTAGGATAGGAAATAACTGCCAATTAGCGCAAGCCCCCAACGAAGGCAAGCTAAGTGCAAGCCGCCAACGCTTGGCTCTGACTCACTTTCCATTGCGCATACCTCGCGCGTTGACGCGCGATTCGACGTCCGCCAGGATCAAGCGGCGGAAAAAAGATCGAAATCTCTCAGATTTCAAAGAATCTCGCCATCGTCGAATAAGATTCGCGAGAACGAGAACTGTGGAATGTTCGGAGTGTGTGGTTCGTCGGTGGAATTTTCGGTACTGGCTTTGATTGATTCGTTTGGACTTTTTGCTTTGACGAATTAAAGTTATAAACCCTTCGTCGTGCGTCATCATCGCGAGCATCGCAACACGTGTGTGTTTAACGGTAACGCGAAGGTACAGTAAACGATTGTCTAGACTCTAATCTAGACTCTAACATCTAAGCGACGATCCCTTCTCGTTACTTACATTATTCCCTCGTCGTTTCAAAACGTTTCGCGTTGAAATTCGCTGGATTTTGCAGTTCAAGTCATTTTATCACTCCATCTTCCACGAAGCATTCAAGTGGGAGGAAATTAATTCCCCTGTTATACGAATGACTCATGGTTCGCGAGCCTGATTGTTCTCCGATGGATTCGTGTAAATCTCGACTGTAATAATAGCAGAGATGATAGAAGTCAATTGTGCGTAGCAACATTATCGGAGATCTTCCTACGTTTTCAATGAATAATGGAAAAAAGAGTAGGTCGCTTCCATTATACGAACAAATAATCATGATGAATAAACGATTGAGTTTCAACGTAGATTAAACATCCACTCGTCGGATATTTAACAGTCCATCGTCGGCAAATACGACCGATTGGCTGTTACCTCGCTGAAAAAGCGTCGTTGAACCCTCGCATGAGAAACAACGCAGCTGGCTCGAGCGACGTCGAAAAAGCGTTCGGGGAAAATTCACGGTGACGTCGCCCTCGCCGCGCCGCGGGGAAGACGGCAGATGCGCAGGGAATTTGTGTGATTGAGGGTGATACTCGGGCGAATCGAGGCCGCCAGGTTCGTGATCCGCGGTGATAAAATTCGGCACGAGGAGGAGCATATGGCATTTCGCGGCGTTCGCGTGATCATCTCGCATCTTTCTCCGTGTTCGTGAATCGGCTGCTGTTATATCCTGCTCCCGTGTATACAGGGTGTTTCGTAACTTGCGGGACCCACTTCGGGAGCAGTACTCTTTAAGTCAGTTCAGTTCTTACTAATAATCGTAATACATGTCGTATAAGATCGTGTTTGAAGTGATAATAGAGCGAATATTACGATTATTAGTATATTATTACGATTATTATTATTATTATTATTATTATTGTATTACGATTATTAGTAAGAACTGAACTGATTTAAAGAGTATTGCTTCCAAAGTGGGTCCCTTAAGTTACGAAACACCTTGTATATCTTTAATCATCGACGTGTACGTAATTTGCGTCGCGGTTAATCGGCACTGCCTGTTCGATTTTCACCCGCGGTAATTAAATTCCGACACGATGATTAACCCTTCGTACGAGTATTGTGGAGTATCGCCGTACGCTACACGCTCAAGCAAAGGTCAATGTAATTTCGTTCGTGCGTCGAAAACGTCGATTCGACCGGTGGTCCCCGTCGTGCGTAATTAGTACAGAGCACCGATTTCCAATTCAATTTCGCGTTCCTTGACCCTTTCGTGTCAGACACTGTGTTCCTCGTTCGCGATTCAGTGAAAGTCGCTCTTCCACCGTCGATCCCCCTGGAATCGTTCAGGGATCCGGTTCTTACCGTAATCCAGACTAGAGAATGACCGCTGAAACGAGTCCGCGTAGTTGCACCGGTTACGCTACGAAAGCCAGATAAATTATTTATGAACGCCGTTCCAAACTTCGTGAAACTACACTCTCGCAGGTGTTCCCGGCGCGTGTTGCTTTCCTCCTCTTCGACACGATTAAACATCGAAGCTCCCTTTCATCGGAGGATTTCCTCGCCCTTTCTCGCGTCCAGTCATCACGTTCACGTGTCCCATTCCCACGCTGTAATCACGCAGGACAACGCAACCCCGTGTTTCCATTCGTGATACAGGCAGTCATGTGCACAGTGCGCGGAACAGCGTAGATGACGACGTTTCAAGAGGCAGATCGCGACCGAGAGATTTATCTCGCGCGAAGACCGGGTGACGCTGTTTCCATCGCAGTTCCCAACCCTGGTGAATTCCGAATGCGACCGCGGGCTCGCAACGGCCCGTGGACGAGATGTCGAGAGAGAGAGAGAAAGGAAGAAGTGCAGAAGCGAGGAGCGTAGGGGAAACGAAATCGGCCAGATTCGGATCAGAATTCAGGGAGCATTCTGGGTGTCGCCGCCACCAGCGACCGCGCAAGATTTACGAATTCGCGTTAGATCTCCGGCCGAATGTCGGATGTGTAGGGGCGTTCGGGAGCAGATAATCGATGCGGTGTCACACGGCGCTGTTCTCGCGAACAAAGCACTAAAATTATGCGGAGCGTGAGCAGAATACGCACGAAACAGGGATATATATTTGGGAAATATATATATATATATATACGATAAAACGTTAAAGGATCGAGGAACGAGGAGGGCGATATCAGACGAAGATTTATGTGAAATAAAGCTTATAAAGTTACTGTTAAATCTTTCGTATGTGCGCTAACGATTCAATTCAAATACGAATACGAATACGTAAATGATATTGATTTAACGTCGCGCAATTCAGAGTTTTAATTATTTCGATGCAATTTTGGAAAAATGCACGCTGACGAAAAATTTCGTAGGTGCTGTAGCGAAAGGGTTGAAGACGAAACACTCGAAAGACTGTCCAAAGGGCGTACAGATTAGGCCAAAACTCAGAGCGCAAGAATACTTGGTATTTTCGCGCAAACGCGAGCAACAAACGTTTCTCGCGTTGGATAAAGACGAAAATTCCCAGCGGAGACAGGATAATGAATAAGTCGCGAAATTACGCGGTGTCGCGGCGCGAAGCTCTGCGCCAGGCCTGGCCGATAAATTTCCATTCGTGCGCGAAATAATCGCCGTGATGTACGAGCCACGATATTCGTAATTTCGCGACGGCAATTTACTGATAGCTGCATTCTCGTGAAAGCCACGTCCGGCGGACAGGCGAAATATTACGCACGCCTCTCTGCCGACCGCGATACAAATGCACCGGCGAGGATACTGCTCGTATCCACGATCGAGAGACGAGCGGCCGCATAAGCCAGGTAGGTCAGTCTCTGAGCCCGAGACGAAAATTGCTTTGAACGGGACCCGGAGGGCAGTCATCAGCTTTCCGCCTCGCGGAAAAACCTCGCGTCGTCTCGCCTTGGCGCGCGTGCGTGATTCGCGCGGTCGCGCGTTCCCCTGAGAATTAATGTCTCAATCCGCGGGAACATTATACGTGAATTACGCGCGCGAGTGAGAAGAGATCGTTACCGGGGGGCTGTCGCGTCGTTATCCGTGCCATTTGCGAGTTTGTCTTTCGAAGCGCGTGCTGCGCTTTTTCATCCGACGATAGCCTATCATCATCGCTTTCCCATCGCGAGGAAAGTCTCCCAAGCTTCAGCCGCGCGTTTCACGCGAGATGAGAGGTCTGATCCGGGCCCCGAGACGTTGAAACTCGGATGAAATTACTTCGGTTGGAAGGACCGTAAAAGGATAATTACATACCGCTGGGAATAAGTTGTCAAACGAGCCAGCGATTTAACCTTCTCCTCTTTTCTCCTTTTTTTTTTCTGTTTTCTCTGTTTTTTTTTTCTTTTCTTTTTTTTTCTCTACAGTGAATCGCGATTCGCCGTTCAAACGTTCGCAACTTTGAACGCGCGGATGATCAGAAAACAATTCGATTGCACGCCACTTCTCTTTCGTTTGTTCGTTATGCGTAGCACGGAAGTCAACGAAGTGTAAAAAATTGGGATTCGCCAAGGTAGTTTCGCCACCGTTGCCGCGGACTATAATTACGGAGCCAGCTACCTCGACCTAATAAAAGTAACTCGCTTGCGCGCCGGCGAAAGAAGTCGAGTCCAGAAAGTGGACAAAAAGATCGGGACGCGGCAGGGTGTGTCGCTCCATTTCGTTAAAAGCCGGCGTTTAAACGCCGAGATTACACGCGAGAAGCGGCGTGGCGATATGTAAAACTCGCGAGTAGCTGAATATCGTTGCGAGCAGAGAGCGCTCGTCTCGCTGCCAAAGTCGTGACTAATGTCTGGAAAACAGCGTCGTTAGCGTGGCGGTGATAGAAGCGTCAAGAAGCGACGTCGTTCGCGGAGTTCGTAGCGCAGTCGACACGTTCGACTGTAATTTCCAGCAGTGGAGCCTGCTGGAGTTGTCGTTCTCGCAATTTCACGGCGCGTTGGAGCCGATCTCGTGGCCCACGGCCATCGGCTGTGTTTCTTCGCCGTATGTACACTGTATCGGTACACAAGCACAGTAACGAGAGAAAATTCGAAGCGATCGCCAGAAAGGACGAGAAACCGCCATTAACGGGCCGCGGTTTCCGCTAATCGAGCCGTTTCTCCCTTGTAACGTGGGAGGTTCGGTACACGTCGCGCGATTCGCCTCAGCCTCAGATCGCGGACAGCCTGCAACGATGTTTGTGCAAGATGATTTACGGAGATCGAGAGCCGCATTTTCTTCGCAACGGCTCTAAACAATGAGCTTTCAAATCTTATCTGGCCATTGTGCGTGTTGTTTTATTACGAGGAATCGGCTGAAATCGTCGGAAGGAGGAGCGCCGGGTTAACTGCGAGCTTGTAATCTTTGCAAGGTCGGTCTTAATTGTACGTTGCACACTGTGTGCAAATGCGCGGCGAAAAAAAAAAAAGGAAAAAGGATGAAATATCGTGCGAGAGGAGATTTATGGGAAGTTTAAGGAATCGTGCCGCGTCTCGCGAACAACGATTCGTTGCTACTAACGAATTTATATTCTTGTCAACCATTTATGACACTTACATCAGGTCTGCAGAATAGATTTCAAGAAAATTGCAACTTTGTCGTGTTACATATATTAGACTGTTTAATAAATTCGTTCGTTGCTTGATTTTACATTTTCCAAGACATTAAAAATATACGTTATAGAAATTGTTGTTTACATCAATCATATATATAATTTTAAATAGTTAAATTAACTATTTAACTGTTATAACTTAATATTAATAATAATATATAATTTTAAAGTATTAGAAGAATTATTTGTTATTATCAAATCATTTAACCTCTTAGTTTGTAAACGACGAGTATACTCGTCACGCGAGAAAAGTAATTACGATTTGTTACTTAGATTAAATTTTTTGTAGAAAATAAAATGAATTTTAGACATTTTAGAAAATTTTAAAACTAGACTTGACAAGGTTCTTCTCACATAATTTCTAAATACTTTTTTTGCTATTAACATCAATCACTATTAATTAAGTTAAACAATGAAATTATTGATTTCAAAAGAAAGTAGTGCAACTTCCTTACTATTTAATTCAACTTTACAGCAGCTGCACATACTTTGCGTTTGACGAGTATAATCGTCGTCGTTCTAGCTGACTTTTCCAAGCGGCACTCCAGCAACAGAGGTTAGATTCGCTGTGCTATTTAACCACAGAGTTATTCAACGATCGTAGAGATACACTATTACACACACGTACATACAATTTCTCAACGAAAGGCCGAAACCTTCAAAGTTACTCGATTCATTTGTAAAGAACAATCAATCAAACGATGCAAATTAATGTTGCGAACGAACTTGCTACACCAACCTAACGCATATTTCACAACAGAGAGTTCTGCCGCGATGGCACGAAGGCAGAATAATTGGAAAAAAAAGCAAACGAGACCGGAGGAAGGAGGACGACGCGTTATCAAGCAAAAATTCTCAAGGGAAGAGGAGTCGAAGGGTGGGTACGGCTCGGCGCAGCGTTGTTTCACGGGGGTAACGATCCTCGAGATCTCATTTACGGTACAAATTAGTCGTAGGCCGGTCCTTGGTTCTTAATGGTCGGCCGGCACGCAAAGAGGCTAGCTTTAATGAAGACCGCGCTTTGTCCGTGAGGAAGTGTTGCGCGACGCGACGCGACGCGGCTCGCAGCCGATCCGCTCGCGTTCCGCCGAGCCACGCGGTCGTATTTCGCGCGAGCGTCCGCTGAATGCGAGTTAAACGAAGATTTATGCCGCGCCGTGTAAATATAAACAACAATATGCAATCCCCGGCCTCATTGTCCCGCGCGAACGAGCCGCGCGAGCCTGGCCAATGCCAACTAATAAGCGAACGCGTCTCGCTTTCACGCGCGCTCGCACGCTCGCGCGTCGCCAACCTTTCTACCGAGCTAATTGACTGAACGGAACCGGACAGAAACTGCCTCTTTCCCCTATTTTTCTACGTGTGTTATACCACTTTAAAGTTCGTCAAAAGTACAAGAAATGCGTGATGGTATCTCTAAGAAATTCAGTCTTCCAGCGTCGAAGTTTGATCTCGTCTGCCTCACTAAGAAGAGATCGGAACTGTGACTTGTCGCTCTGAGATGTGAGGCGAAAAGTCTGAAGCTGAGTTTCCAAGTCGTTCCGCAGACCGATTGCAATTGAATTTGCTGTCCTCGGTGATTTTCTAGAAGACCAGGCCAGAGTTTGACGATCGTTCGATTCGAATACTCGCAGTATCCCGACAAGAGAAAACGAGAGAAACAGGAAGGAAAGAAACTTGGTGGAGTTACTCGGTTCGTCGCACATCTCGCCGCGATCTGTTTCCCCTAACCGTTCTCATCGGCAACGACGAACAAGACAGACCGCGTGGATGATGAAAAATGGCGACGCGGCGGTGTGTTTCGTCAGCGAGAGAGAACGCGTTTCGTCTCGCCGGTGAAATTTCAGCGGGCGCGTAATGCGCGCGCCTATTAAATGAACCGGTTTTAATGAATTTGCTTGTCCGCGGCGCGGCGTACGCGAGTGGTGCCCGGCGTGCACGTGTAGCAGCGGCGAGCGTGCAGTCGCCTCGGAAGACTAATCGACCGGGGCGTAACGAGCCACCGAGCGACGATCCTTCCTCTCCACGAGGACGAGGACGAGAACTCGCCTGCCTCTTCTCCGCGAGCGGCCGTGTTTTTTGCCAGCGCGCTTCAGAAATTTGTCTGTCGCTGCCTTAATACGCCGGCTGTCACGCGCGTCCGCGCTCATCCATCCACAGTACTTCTGGCTACGTGCACCTCTGCCGCCGCTCCTCCTCGGATCGCTTTAAATTCGCCGATTCCCACGTGCGATTTCGCCCATCGCGATTTATTTTCCCGATTGAGCGATTCGTTTCAACTCGCCTCGAAAGTTGACCGTGTGCGTCACACTTCCTCTTTTCTTTACCTGATCGTGAGTGACATAAGAGCGACTCCTCCTTGAACTTGAGTCTATCAGTTTCTCGTTAGAAACGAGTGATATCGGCTGATGAGTTTTTCGTATGGAACGAGCGAAAAAACGAGTGGAAGCGAAGCGCGGTTCGTCGACTAAACTAATTTCGAATTTTTCAATTAACGGAACTTCCATTAATTCCGATGATGTGCGTTTTACTGGAGAGAAATAGGCATCGAAATCGACGCGATCGTTAGGCTCTCGTCATTAGAGATCGTGCCTCGATTGTAATCACTGCCAGCTAACTTACACCGACCGGGCATCGTATCGATTCAATAAATCTCGCGTTTCTTTTTTCCTCGTACCATGTGTTGCGAGGTGATACGCAAGACATTCATTCATCATCGATGCGAATGAGAGAAGATATATATATATAATAACGATTCTGACTGCCACGCTCCCAATTTCGATCGATCTCGAATCGATGAATTCTGGCAAACTGGAACAAAGTTTCCAATAACTGTCAGCGACAACACTCTCGCGATTCGCTCGTATAACAAATTCTTTCGTAAATTTTCAACGTGTCACGGTGGTTGTAAAAATTTGCGAAATTCGGGGCTTCGAAGGACTGTCATCTAAGACGTTTCTAATTTCTTTGTGGATCATAGTGTTGTTCCGAATCGTCCGAACATGTTTGTTTTTCGATAACTTTTTCCAAAAAACGATGATTACGAGCAATCACGTGGCCAATGTTCGACGATCGTACGTCATTTTCACAAAGTCATGTGACTACGACGTTTAGAAGTGTGGCAAGGCGATTCGTGACACGGGAAGACGCGCGTCAAACCGCGTAATAACAGGCTAGTCGATCTGTCGTCGTTTTTCCAAGCGAAATTCATCCGTCTCTCCCTCGAGAGAGAAATAATAATCGTTTGACAGGTGGAGTGTACTCACTATGTCCTCCATGCTGTGATTTCCAGCGTGCATTAATCCGGGATTCGTACAGCTTCTCTCACGGGCGTCGTGCGAAGCGAAGCGAAGAGAAGCTTGCGTACACACGCCCGTTACTGTACCGCTTCTCCCCTCGTTGTTTTTTCTCGTTCGATCACACTTCGTTTCTCTTTGCACTGGACGTCGAACTGCTAGCTGTCACGGCTAGGACCATCGTTCCAAAAACAATCACTTTCCATCGAGAAACTTGTCACCACTTTCAAACTCGGTTGGACCCTGTCCCTGCTCCGAAACCGTTTGCGACGGTCATAACACTACGTTTCGCGGAACGTCTTTTCACGGATCGCTGGTACCTGTCGCTGGACTACAAGGATTCCTTCCTTCCTGTTCACCTGGGTAAATGATTACACGTCGGCCGTGTGTGTATATCCTCGCGAATCGGAGCTGTTCCCCGTAATCCGAGACGACGGACTATCGAGTCTATTCGTACACGGAAAAGCTCGCGCTGGAGAAACACGTACACGCACCGGCCGGCGATCTCACCGTAAGATCGCCGCGAAGATCGTCGTTACCGGTACACGGTGACGACAACGACAGTCGGGGTGGTCCACGACGCGCGACATCCTCGTACCGCTCGTCGAAATCTCCGCGTGCTCGTTACACGTTTGCCAGCGCGCCGACGGTTTCCTCTGCGAGCGGTTGCCTTCTCCCTCCGGGGATCGGCTCTGTTGTCGACCACCGTGCACCGTGACGCACTCGAAAAATCGACGAAATTCTCAAACGATCGACAAACCCCGGTGTCACGCTCTCGATCCTTCCTATTTCGTATCGATCGTACGGCTCGTCCCGTTTTTATCGCGTTCCAGGGAGCAAGAACGTTCGGCGGACGGAGCCAGGGACCACACACAGTCGTGCAAGAGTTCGTAGAAGTCTTGATGGACGATCGTAGTGGAACACGAGACGGACGAACGAACGAACGAACGGACAGACGGACGGACGGACGGGATGCAAAGAACGCGCCGAGAGCGAACCGTTCGCCGGCTCGGGCTGAATCTCACTGACTCGGTTGTTGCGTTGCCCGCCAGCTCTGGCCGCGACGTGTTACGCTCGATAGAGAGGGAGAGAGAGACAGAGAGAGAGAAGCACGTAGGGGAAGAGAGAGCGTGACAGAGACGAGTAGGAAACCCGTGTAGAGGGGGTTGTGAGGCCCTTCCATCGAACCCCTCCATGGCAGAGGCCTACCGGGTGCCCAGGGCCTCGACCATTATCTCTGTTAGGCAGCGCTGCCTCGCGTCACGGACGACCCAGAGGGACCAGGTTCCGAGGGCTTTATTATATTTACGAGGCGTTATCGAGCCAATCCAACAATATTGATTCCGCGCCGCGAAGAGATCGGCCATCTTAAAGAACGCCCAGACCACCGAACCCCCCCATCCCCCTTTGGTTACGCGCCCCCTTGCTACCGGAGGGCTCGTGCCACTCTCGCCCTTGTTCTTTTCGCTCGCTATCTCTTAATATCGTTAATCTTTCGTTTGGTCGATCGAGCCAACCATCGCCCATTGACCAATTTTACAATCTCGCTCTTTTCTCGGTTTTTTGCCGCCGAGAATACGTATGTATATACGTAATTATTAGGGGCGTGCGAGAACTCGAATATATCGGCAACTCGATGGTCGGGACGAGTCGGGTCGGTTCTCGAAATTTTCGGCAACCCGGCTATCGTTTCTCGAACTATTCTGCAGTGCTGTATAGCAGCCTACAAAATATGTAAATATACAGTTCAATTTCTTCTGCCAGTTTTCGTGAAGTTATTGGAAACACGGATTCCAAGAATCGTGTGACCTGATGTATACAAACGTGTGACTGCGTGTTTAGTACTTGGACATTATGTACGCTGTTGAGCAGTATCGCTGAGAAAGTCGGGAAGTTCAGACGTATATTTCAAACTCTGTGTGAATTTAATAAAGATTGAAAATCTTCAAAAAAAAAAGTCGAGTGATAGTGAGAGTAAAGTTGTGGTAGCAGAAAGTAGTGCAGAAGATATCGTGCAAAGGAAGAAGGTAAAGAGAAGCTCCGTTTGGGAACATTTTCAAGAAAAAGATGATACAAAGGCGGAATGCACGCATCGTCACCATGAATTCAAAACTAAGTATGCAAGTACTACTAGTTTATTACGCTATTTGAAGCATATGCATTCAAACATTAGTACATGTACTAGAAAAGAAACTGAATCGATATAAAATTTGTCGCATGTACAAAATGATACGCGAAAGCTTGTTAAACTGAAAGATATAACAGAAGGAATTGCTCGAACGATGGTTCTAGATCTGCGACATCTCAGATCTTTCGATACAGTTGAAGGCATAAGCTTTAACGAATTATTTAAGCTTGTCCCAAATCCCAACTCTTTCGAGAATCCCGGTAAATTCGAGAATCTCGAAATTTTCGGGTACCCGTCCCGATCCTGAAAAAATTTCGTGTTCCCGACCCGACCCAATATTTCGAGTTCTCGCACACCTCTAGTAATTACACGATTTCCGGCGTTGCTTTCGTACGAACAAAGCTGAAGGCATCTGGCCTGCTCGACAATCTCGATTGCTCTCTCCTCTGGACGGAGAAGCGGTCTAGAACATGCGGGTTTTCGTTTATACAAATTCTTTTTGATTCGCCGCGACACAGGCAGTCGCATAGGGGTGATCTCCTTGGAAGTTCTTTTTTTTTTTTTTTAAGATCTTTCACGATGGATAGCAGCACGGCGTTGCTGTAAGCGAGACGTTTTCGATTCCATGGCGGCGGAAATTACGGAAACGTAGCAATTTATTCATTCTCTAGTTTTCCTCTATTTCTCCCTCGTTCTCGTTAGTTTTTTTCTCTCCTGCGATCGCGCTGCCAGCAAGATGACCCGTTGCCGGAATAAAAACGAGTTTCACCGTATGAGTTAGATGTCCTTTTGAATGATCGTGTCCTTACCTGACTCGTTGCCGCGGGGTCATTGTCTTTGTAATTCCAGTTCTCGTTTCAGCCCGGTGCTCGTATTATGCTCGTGATTTAGGTGAATTCTATTACGACCTACTCTCGGCATACATATTGTCACATTAAAGTCGGGATCTTTGTTACGCCGGCATGGCTCTCTCGAATATGACGAAATCGGAACAGTCATACTTGGACGTTTCTTTCGTCGCCATCTTTTTAATTGATGCTAAACCAAGGATCAGAGTCGCGAACTTTCAATTTCTTTGAAAACAAATTCAATTCCTTTGAAAACAACCAACTTTTGTAAATTTCCTCTAATTGTCGCAAAAAGATTGGTACAGACTTCATCATCCTTGTCTATCCTACTACACGCGCAGAAGCTTCGAAACGAGCAGTTCGTATCAACCATTACCCAAATGTTTGTTCAATTTCGAGATTGTTTTACTCAATAAGATCAATTTACTCCCATTAAATCCTCGTCAGTCGGAGCAACGCCATCGTTGGCAACGGTGACTTCAATGCCCAGAAATAATACCAGTTTCTACCAACAGCAAATCCTTCCTTCGTTCCTCAGCGAACGTTTGCTTCGCGCTTCGCGACGATCGATCGGACACGACTTTTCTCGCGAATGAATAGCATCGTCGAGGTACATACGATCGATCATCCGTGAGACAATGCTTCAAGAGCACTGTATGGTGTAATAATCGCAACAGGAGGAGTACTCTCCACATGTCTACTTACTGGTTGCAAACTGGTGTCCCGAACGAGAGCCGATCGTTCGTTCGTTCGTTCGTTGCCTGGCGCATGTTCAAGCATATACGTGGGTGTGTAGGTGGGCCGCGTAACAGCTGATCGTCGCCGTTGATCGGAACGGGTCGAGCAGGAAGCCGCGGACGTCCTCGTGGCCGCGTACGCGCGCTGCTTCGGAATTTCATCCGTATTAGATTCGAGCGGACCGATAAAGATACGGTATCTCGGTTGCTCTCTCCCACTCGCGGCTTGGCTCCCTTTTCGCCTGGTTCACCGCTCCGAACGTCCTTCCGTTCTCCGTTTTTGGTTTCGACTCTTTGTTCGTTACACAATTTGATTCGTTCTCTCGTGCTTCTTTGTGGTCCCATCTCACGCGAGATTCTATTAACTTTTTCATTCGTTCGTCGTGGATCGTTTCTCCCTCCGTGTTCATTAGCGTTTGAAAGGACACCTGTGAAGCGGAACGTGTCATGCGTGTAACAGAAAGACGTTTAATCGTTGCCTCGTGATACAAAACGCGTTGCTCGAGCTTCGACACTCGCGAACAGAATCGGATTGATCGAGTTGATCGAGTTTCGTTTCGCCAGTTGCAAGTTCGACTAGTTTTACGTTCCATTAAATTCTACGTCTTCGTCGCAATTAAACGGTATGGTAGAATCGTAAGGAACCTTGAGAAACGAAGGAACGCGGCGATCTACGCGTAGATTATTTTGCACGACGCGCCGCGTATTCTTCATGACGATACCGATCGACGTAGAAACGGTGGGAGACATTAACGAACGGCACGAATAGAGATGCCGTTACCCGATCCAGAAATTGCATCTTACGATACGGTCATTAGACGTCGTGTAAGAATACCATATTCACAGTTTCGTTCGATGATTGAAATAACCACACACAATTGACATCACACAAATGTTATCAAATTAATGGTGATCAGGTGACGAATCTTATGTGTTCCGTCTCACGCACCATCATCCACGACTCACTACTATACTCGCCTCGCTTACATCTTACACACATGCACGCACACTACATACACTCTAAGAAAAAAGACAGTCGACAGCGTTTGCAAGATTTGAGACAGTCAGTCGAGAAAGGGAATCAATCGAGACAACGACGTCACATAATTAATGTACAAATCTAACACAAAATAAAGGAAATATAAGAATATAGACAATAGTGTAATAGTGTAAATAAAAGGGCAATCCTTGACAAGGTGGTTAACATTGAACTAGTTAGTATTCGTAAAGGGATACTAACACCGTGGTCGGAAAATTCCGTTTTTGGAATTCTGGTACGGAATATTATGTGGCAAGTACAATAGCACAGAAGCTTCTCATTTACCCGAGCAACCGCGACCGTGGTATATAAACTAGAAATAGAAATTAAAACATTTGCTGACAATAAATTTATTCTCTGGTATACACACGAATATAGTTAATTTTACCATGTATTAAAAACAAACCCAGATATTCATGTTAATTTCTTAGTTAAAATTTTTGCGACTTCGTACGAGGTTGCAACTTTAAGAATCCCTGCAACAACAGTTCGTCGAATAACACAACCTCGAGGAATCTAGTTTCGCAATCTCCAAGATAAAGAGAATAATAGATACGTCTTACGATTCGTCGTTAGAGATCATGTGAGAATACTACGTCTATCGTTTTGTTCGATGATTTGAACAAACGATACAATTGTTATCAAAATAGGGGCGACGGTGTGTAGAAACGACATCCTCGCGGGTCGCAAAATTCTATAACAGCTCGTCGAAAGACACCTCGGAGAATCTAGTTTCCCAAATCTCATTGCGACAACGGCATTGGAGAGGATCTCGGGTAACGTGAACGCGAATAGGAAAGTGGTTCTTGTCTAATCGCTGCGAAAGCGCGCGCTGGTTGTGTGCTCACGGAAGGTAAGGGAGGAGAGACTTGATGAACTTGCCTCGTGAATCACCTCGCCTATAAAAATCGGCGCCGATGCGTGAGAGAGATAATGGCGGGGAGGAGCGGTAACAACAGGTTTGCTTATGTACGCACGTAGAGAGAGGGGCCCGGTGGGGCAGGGACGGGGCCGGGGAGCAGGAAACTCGAAGAGCAGCGACCAAGAAGGCGGCCCGCGCGACTGCAACGCGTGCACCTCCAGCGGGAATGCACGCACACGCGCCTGACCGAGTGCACGCTTGTGCTCGGTGCTCGCAGGTGAGTCAGTGAGCGAGACGCGCTAACGTTAGCCACGAGGCTAACGTTCGAGCTCGGAGTTCCGCTGGCTGCGCGAGGGTGGCGTTTTACCCGCGTCGCGTTACGTTCGTTGGCGTGGCGAGTGGAGGTCACCAGCAGCTGGTGGTCTCTCGCAAACTGTTTGCCTTCTGCCGCGTAATGGGCATTTTCTAAAGAAATTTCCCTGATCGTTTCACGAGTAATTTATGAAACTGATCGATGCGGCTTCTAAAATGGTTCTACAATGGCTCGTGATTCTGATACATCTGACACTGAGACTAACCAGAGTGGTCAAAATGGCCAATTTGTAATCTTTCACAGGAACTTTCTTCGTAACAGTATATTTTTAGAGACTCGAATGATTTTTGGTAAATTATACAAAAAACAGCTAAATGTTCTTTATTGTATTATGAATCTTTTCTTGTTCCCTGCACTTTCATTTCTTCGCTACAAATTTGTACTTTAGTCACAGTGTTAACGAGAAAAGTACGTACACGAAACGTGTAAACTATTTCGTTAATATATATTCCCAAACCGCGATGCGCATCCAGAAAACGTCATCGAAAACGTGCAATTATCACTTTCGACTTCTCTCTTGTTGTTGATTCAAACATTAGCCGATCAACTACAAGACGATCGCGAGAACTCGACGGACTTTAATGCGATATACTTGGCTACTGCTCACTTGGTTACCGAAGTCGATACAGAAAATCGAACGAACCGCGAGCTAAACGAGAGATTCCTGAACGCTTCGTATCCCGTTAAATGATCTTCGCGGTAGTAACAGATACGACTGAAATATCGATCGCCACGATCAACGTTAATTATACGCGAATCCCACACACGCGTGGGGCTTTCGTCGATTCGCATTCAATTAGCCTTGCCGAATGCCTGGGCGCACCTTCGCGATACACCGATAGCGTGGCACTCTCGATGCAGAAGGACCCTAATCGATTACGTGCCAGGACGATTGAGAAATCTAGCCATTGTTCGCAGCTGTCGCGTCGACTCCAGCCACGGGATTCGTTCCACGGGATTCTTTACGCACGACGGGAACCGTTGATTTCGCAGGTGTTCCGTTTTCGTCGACGATTTTCCCCCGACATGAGTTGCGCGCGTTGTAATGTCGATGGTTACGTAATTTTCGGGGGATATCCAGAGACGACAGACGTTTAATTAAACGACGAGTGCGTTTAAACGAAAATTATATGACGATTATAGCGAGAGTCGATAATTTTGTAAGACTGTATATATACTGGCGATCACAATTTCCAATTTACAACTTCAGAAAAATAGCGGTATTTAAATTGCTATACTTTCGTAACAGAAAATCGCGCAACAATGAATTTGGTCTCGTTTTAAAGCGTGAAGTTTTACTAATCTGGATTCGTTTTTCAAAGAAATATTTTTCTATCGTGTAAAATAAGTGAAATAGCAAAGGCACTGTTTCTCCTCGAAAATGTTGTAAATTCAAACGTTATTGAAATAACTGTATTGAATTTTATACGTCGTTTAATAGGCATCTGATTTTATCTACCCCTATGTGGTAAAACCAAATTTTTGAACACCTTCAGAAAATTTTCCCGTGAACCAAACAATTGTTTCCAAAAATTTGATCATTTTCTTCATTGTATAAATTGCAGTTAAGAAATTTAGCTTTATGCGTTATGTGTCTTTTTCTTTGTCATCTGGTTTTTCGTTACGAAGCTAAATACATCAGGCACCCGGTTTAACCCTAGGTAAGTTTGTGACTGCTACTGTATGTTTCAATTTGGTAGGTTTATGTAGGCATGTTTTCTCGTTTGACTTTCTCTCGCGTTTCTGTCATTCAATTACGTAGTCACGTTTGCTCCATTTTCAACTCTCGTCTCTTTTTAATGCTTTCTGCATCTCTTATCTCCGGTATATGTGTATATCTTGGTCAGCTTGTTGACAGCGACGAGGATAACAGTTTGTACTCACGATATAGACGTTTCCATCTAATTCAATCCCGATTCGACCAGCCTTCCAAGCCTCGTAATCGTGGAAACGTAGAAAACGTATAAAAGAAATGAGCTCGAAGCGGCGTAAAATCGAGAGGCGAGGCTTAACCCAGATACTAGGTTAGCCCGAGTGTCGTAAAGCAGCGATAGATTCTAATCTGGAGGAACAACCGGAGGCGAAGTTCGCTATCTCTCTTCGTTACGCAAGTTCGTCTACCGATCGTAAATTTCGTCGTCGGTCCTGGATTAATATGTAAAGGCAATTTGGAATGGTCGTCTGGCCGGTGCCACGCGTTGACAGAAAGCCGACTCGAGCTAGTATCGGCGGTGGAGGAAACGATTTGAATTTTGATCACGCTTCGAGCGTGATTGTTCGGCGAGAAATTCACGCGTGGGCGTGTGCTGGAACGCGTGCGTCGGAGTACGTCCCGAAACGAAACGCCGATTAATTTACCGCCTTGGTGGTTGGTTCTTCTGCTCCGTGTTCTACTTTTCTTTAGTCGACGATTCCGATCGGCTAATCCAACGCGAAGAAACAACGAAGCTCGCGCGAATTCAATCGGTGCGAGATACGAACGAACGGAGATTTCGTTGACGGTAGATGGGTCGATCGGGGAGGAAACGAGGAAGTCGAGAAACCAGTTGGCCAAACGTGGGACGCAATGAAATACGTCCTATGACGTTTCGAACATCCTGCAACTTGGTAGTGTCCAGAGGAACGCGTTTCGCAATCACCACGAACGCTGTGTCTTTCTTGTCATAATGAGTCGTTGGGCGGAGCGAGTCTCAACGGGAAATGTTTCTCAGATCGCCATTAGGTCTAGTGACCAGGCGTTCAGAGACAATTTGTTTCGTCTTCCTTCCTCGAGGAACGTGTTTTACACGAAGTTATCAAGAAAATTCTGTCGTTTAACTTGGCCGCCATGAGACAGAAAGGAGAACCAGTTTGTCGGTCGTGACGTTGGTTTCCTAGATGAGAGGAGGCTTCTATCTCATCGTCGTTTCGAGCTTCTGATTGAAAAAGAGCCATCCAACGTTTCCAGTGTCAAAGAGAAAACTAAATGTTCCCGAGATGCACGTCCACACGTTTTCACCTGTCGACCGGTGACAAAGTATCCAGGCAACAAACTACCTGCGCGAATGATCGTCGTGCGCTAATTGCAAATCGATACTTGCACCCTCGAGTGGAAGTAAACGATATCCTCATCGTTTCACATCATCGTTTCACAGCTTAAATAGGACTTATTAATACCTCACTTCTATATATCCAATTAAACGTTTTCGCAGCGGATACATTCCCAACTAGTCAGACCACTTCGAATTCCCGGCGTATTTATCGCGCTTCGTTATCCCGCAGCCAATACCATTAGCTATGTTTCTCGATTCTCTCTCGGTTGAGAGGTAGCTCTCAGCTACTCATAAGTCGCTTCCGCGGCGCTGTACAGACATACATACATACATACATACATACATACATACATACATACATACAACGAATAGCGATCGCGCGTGGGCGTGGAGAATCGCAGGATCGCGAGGTACGAGCGACTCGATCGCCTCGATAAGTCCTATCGCGCACCTTGAACCTCAGGTTGCGCGCAGGTGAACAGGGATGCTGTTCGATAACTGTATTACTTCGCAGATAATCTCGTGTACATTGCTGGCAGTGTACTTAAGACGCGTCACGTGTTTGCGTTGCACACCCCATATTTCTGCGGTTTGAAAATTTATCGATTGAATTTTTATATTTTTGAATGTGTCTCTGTCACTTAAATTCTTGTTAAAAGTTGTTAATTTTCAGACTACTGTCTGTGTTTTAGACTAACTTCGCGAAAGAAAGTCCCTTGGGTTGACTTTGAAGCTTGATGTCTTTACTTTCAAAATCTTTTGTCCTCTTTTTCTCTATGATGAAAAAGAAGCACGGATCTTTTCGTCTAAAATTTTGCAGATCTAAACAAAGCTTTATATCTGCATCATATTTTTATAAATCGTAATTTTTTTATTTCCAACGCCGCCGCAACGAATTTTTTAGTTCCAAGTTTTAAAAAATTAATTCTAACTCGAATAGTTGAAGCTGTTATCTCTGTACGAGACGGATATATTGACAAAAAAAACAGTATGATATTGTAAAATCTGTTGTATTTTATTTCATATATCACATTTGTTAACAATATCAAATTTTAATTTTTGTTTCACTGATATTAATTATTTTTTAATAACAGCGTAACGGTGTCCTCGTTTAATACATAAAATGTTTAAAATGCAGTTATTTTTTCATAATGTGTCAGTTTTAATTTAAATTAAACTATATCTTATTTTTATTACAAACGTCTCCGATCGTATAATTTCCTAGTACACGACTTTACCGGATATTTTTCAAAGCTCAATAACTTGGCTAAAAAAGAAATCGTTTACAGCATCGTTTTGGGGGATGCTGGAGACGAGAAAATTACGATCTATTGCGCGACGCGCAAACATCATAGAAAAAAAGGGGCAAAGGATCTCGAAAGCAGAACTTCGAGATTTAAAATCGCCCAAGAGACTCGTCGTACGATTCTTTTCTTTTAACTTGTTGCACGAAGTTACAGTAGTTCAAAAGCCAGACCAATTTTTAGCAAAAATTTCAGTGCCCGGTGATTTTCCGACGTGAGTGTATGTAGAAGTCGTAGGAACGTGCTCGTTTGAAATTTATTATTACGATGGCGAAATTGACAACGTGACGAACGAACACGTTCCCTCGGTTGAGTCATTGCCCGAGTTTCCGATAACTTAGCTATCTAACGTGCATCGGCGCGTAAAACAGGATAATCACCGCGCGGAACAACGAGACAGGATTTCGTTCGTATTTGAAGAGCACATCCTCGGGCTTTCTTTCATCCTTGGTGAAATCTTCGCGTTTAAAGCGATCGCTCGCGGCCTCTCGCTTGCCGTACGTGCCGCTTAATCTCGCGTAAATTCCAGCGGCATTCACTCCCCTTGCGAGCGGTGGCTAACGACTAGCTGCCTGAAGAAGCTAGCTCGCATTCTCCTTCGTGATCGAGCTTCAACAACTGCTCGTGGTAATTGCGAGACAATGCCTCCGCGTCAGAGCTACGTGAATCGTTATCAAAGATACTATTTGGGCATACATTTCTAACATTTCTAATCGTTCGAATTATTTGTACGAAAGACGTTAAGTTTTTTTGTCCACACGTGTTATTTTATATTTAGATATATTCGAATAAGGGCAACTGTTCGCAGGTTTTCCCTTGGCAAGAAGTCCTAACGTTTGCCACGCTCTATCGCGTCTGATACGACGCGACCACTTATTGTCTTAAGGTCAGGATCCTTTAGAAACAGTTGGCAAATTTCATTCCACGGAGAAGGGGGAACGTTTGATCCCTCGAATCGAACCGCGAGGTTTTATCGTTACGTCAAGCTCGCGATAAAAGCTCGTGCTCAGGTACCAATTACTGTCGGAGGAATACATTACGATCGAGACGTCGCGTCGTACATACATACAATATTATTTACGACGCAGTGTCGAACGTTGTTCGAGAGATACCGTTAATTCTGCCTGGCGAGAGAGAGAGAGAGGGTGTGCCGGGTGGCGTGAACTTTTTGAACAGACGGAATCATCACTCGGCGTAAATTCACGATCTCGGCTCGACGCTGAGCCTGGGTTGTAGGCCCGTCACGTGATTAATCGGCCACGCAACGGTAATTATAACATGTGTACGAATGATTACGAGCACGCGTAACCATACGTTTGCCCCGTGTCCCGCAATAAGTCATCGACGGGGCGCGGTAATGCTCGCCATACTTCAGCGACGACTGAAAGCTTTTCCCCGGGGTGGACGCGTGGCCAGGTACGTACTCTGTAGGTAGGTAGGTCGCGCTACGATCCTCCAACGACCAAGGCCATTGGGCTTTAATTTAATTGGTGCGCCACGATCGCTACGACCGCGCCGATACAATGGATCGCGAGCGCCAGATAAGAGAAATGGCCCGATAAGAATCGTGGACCACCAACGCGAAAATCCGCGCTCCTCTCCCCGTGTTTCGTGTTTCGCGTCGTTCGGTCTGGTCTAGTCCCGAGTCACGGTTCGACGGTTTAAGCGTACGTTATTAGTCTCTCGATACTTTTATATAGGTACGTACATACATACCTGTTGCCGGATGCTTATATGCTCGAACGTGTCCGGGGAGAGATCTGGTTTCCATATTTATTATTAAGCTAACAATAAGCCGCGTTCGCAGGTCACGTCCCGCCAGATTATACGCACATTCTCGCGGGTGTCCTGTTGCGTTTCTTGCTGCGTTGTTCTTCAGCGGTTACGTGTCCTCGACGCATTAATTGATGCGTAATTGTCGTTGCACGGTGTAGCTGTTGCGACCACGTTCTTCAATCATCAGCTTCACCTGGCTGTAACAATGCTTTCTCTCAGGTATCAAACAGAATCGACAATACAGCGCACAGTAGCAAGAATCGATTTCTGGCATTTTACTAAAAATCGTTTCGCCGCCGAAAATCCGTTTCTTCGTTTTCTTCGTTTTCCATGGCGGATCTTGTCGTACATCGGAGAGCACTTGCTGCCATTGAAGAGGCGCGCAACCGCGAAACCATCGCCGAGGATAATCCACGGACGAGACTTGGACGAGCATTGTCGCTGAATCATCGACGCCCACGGACGGACGAGTCAAAGTTTTTCTTCGGTCGCGAGAGGAAACCACCATCGCGCGGCTAGCAGGTAGACCGCGATAGTGCGACAGAGACGAGAGAGTACCAGTTCAGCTTGAGACGTTCTCGCTCGTGTATTGGGTTACTGGGTTACCGTTTCGCGAAGCTCTTTTCATCGCCTCGTTATTCTCGCTCCAGTGTATATCGCGATCGAAGCTCATCGCGATCAGAGACTGTTTTCGAGTGCTGCATCCGTTTCATCTTCTGGAGTGGAATAATCGTTTTTTTATTTATTTGTTCAACTATTCTAGTTATTATTTCTGGTTATTAATTATTCGAATTATTTACAACGAGAGATTTCAGTCTCAAGTGAATTTAATATCCATCGCAATCACCTACCGTCGACCTTTTTCAACATATAGTATTTTATACCGTCGATATACTGTCAATAATTACCCACGAGTTACGCTGTTATTTTATTTTTTATTAATAATTAAAGAATAAATATTATTCACAAAATATATTTATGTTAAACTACAGACAATATATTAGCAATTATATTATTTATATATTCGTCGAAGCACACTGAAGACACACGTGAAGCATCCGTCCGTGTTACACATACGTTATTCATCTGTTAAAACAAAAGATCATCATCCGCGATCATCGATCACGACATCCACAAACACTTATTCCACTGCATATTAATAGATGGCGACGCTCACATCATTATACAAATGAATTTCTTAACAATAATCATTGTTAAAATATTTCCCATTACAAATTTATATCTGCATAGTTTTCGAAGCGGAAAACAAACCGTGCCCAATCTACTTCACTGGAATCGTTGTGTATAATTCAACCACGATAACCAAGGTATTCGTAAACATGTCTCGCAGTAACGCGAGGATTCGTGTCCTGCGCGCGCAATCGATAAGCCGATAAATGGCTCGTTCCACGGGTGTTAATTGCAACGATTAACCAGCCTGCGGACAAATCGGACCGGTGTGGCCAGAGATCGTTTAATCAGGGCTGAATCCAAAGCGGTGTCGCGTTTTGTCGGGTTATGTTCTCCCCACGCCCGAATACTCGCGGAATTCCGGCAGTTTCTCGCTTAAGCTGCATTTATTACAGCCGATCAACTCATCGTTAGACGAATTCGATTGGAACGCGATTGGTAACGTTTGAAATATATTAAATGATTGGTGATTTTTATACTTGCAATTAATATGCCAAGTGATTCAAACAGTATACCTGCGGGGTAAGAAACACAAAATAACTCAATTTTTGAGCAGCAATTTTTCTAATCATTCGAAACTGCTACCACGTACCCTGAATACTATTACTCCTCTCTAAACTACGACTTTATCATCTTTATCATCTTCAGATCGGGTAAAATTGACGTTATCAAAGTTAGACAATAAGTTAACTTCGAGAAAATAATTTCGACGAAATTGAAAGTTGGTTGATAGTTATGGCGTTTATAGTTGCAGTTAATTAATTTCATTCGCAGAACGTACCTGCGTGATGAGAAATACAAAGATAAAAAATTCAATTTTGGAGCAGCAATTCTTCTAACCATTCGAAACTGCCACCACGTGTCCCAAGTACCATTATTCGTTTCTAAACTTCGAGTCTTATACTCTCTGCACGATCGAGTAGAATCGATGTCATCGAAACTAGAAAATATGTGATTTCGAATTAGGGGATAAGTTCGAACGAGATCCGGTCGATCGGGTTATCCGACTGACGGAAAGTTGCGCCAACGTGAACGCGGCTTTGGCCTGCACGGCCAAAGAAACAGATATCGCGGGGCCGTAAGAAGGAAAGGCTGGCGCGCGCGATTCCTGCCGATCGTTTGTTCCAGATCTAGGAAACCTACCGCGGTGCGGCGCGGTGCGACACAGTAGCGTTGCTACGCTTCTTTTAACGAGAAAACCAGACGCGGTTATTTATGCGGCGGATCGAACGTTCCGCGGAGAGAGAACATTCATTTCGCCTGCCTTAATGTCCGCGTTCACGAGTGCACGCGTAATGGCGTTTCACTCGTTTCGCCGCCCTGCTGGCTATCTTTCATCGTGCGCTTTTGTATTCCCCCCTCCCTGTTCCCGAGCTGACAATGCTTTCCCTGGAAAATATATGGTAAACGGGCCTCTGCTTTGAATCCAATAGATGGAACGCGCTCGCGTTCTCGAGCTATGTACCTAACGCAACTTTTGCCGACGATCACTGACATTTCGATGCAGTTTTTTTCCCCCTTCCTTCCTCCGCTGCTTCCGCTGGACGATCGGCGTCGGCGAGCTCTGGGTTCGGTAGAACCCACTGACGTCACGGTGGAATTCTGTTGATTTACGGTACGGCGATCGAGACGACCAACTGCGCCATTCCGCGTTCAGCCTCGCGGAAACTGGAGCAGATCGTGATACGAAGTTTTCCACTCTCGCGTAATCTTGGGACAGTTTGTTTCGAAACTGGAAAAATGAGACGACGGATTGGACAACCGCGTGTCAGGAAAATGCTAATTACCATATTACTGAATTGTAATCATAAAAAAGAAAATGCAATTTAAATAATTTCACAAGCGTTCAATATCAGGAAGAAAAGATGTCTTGAAACTTTCATTAGGCATTTGGTACATACGTATCGAGGGTTAAAGGCAAGATTTCGTTTCGATCTGTGCGTCAATTGCACGCTTGTAAAATGTTCGAGAGGCGTGTAAAAGCGACGGAAGTGGCGCAGAATACGGCACTGGGCCAAATCTCTGGCAAACGCCAAAGTCCGACATTGGGACTCGAAGGAAAGGGGGAGAGAGAGAGAGAGAGAGAGAGAGAGAGAGAGAGAGAGAGAGAGAGAGAGAGAGAGAGAGAGAGAGAGAGAGAGAGAGAGAGAGAGTGGAGGATGAGGACGGCGGAGCGCGAGCATGAAAGTCACGCGACCGGGATACACCGGGGCTTCTTTTTGCCGATTCGTTCGTGCACCGGCACGAGCACCACGAGGAGGCTCGACCGATCGAGGACGAAGGAAAGGGCATAAAAGAGGCGGCTTAGGGGGCCGCGACGACGCGGCTGAGGTGGAGGCGGAGGACGCCACAGTGGAGGCGGAGAAGGTGGCATAAGAGCTGAAACACGGGATTTACACGTGTATTTGCTAGTGGCGCACTAACGTGCATGCACGACCGAGTCGAGTGTTTATGGTAATCCTCGAGCAGGGTGGCCTCCCTTCCTTTCTTACGTTCCTCTCCGTTACGAGGCTACGCTGTGCTATTTCTTCTCCCGCTTCGTCTGTTTCATTGCTCACACGTTTTTCCTGCCCCCGCTTGTTAACGCCACTCGAGCACTTTCAGTGTCGTTTTAATGACACTGTGAAAACGGTCGCAATGCATTAATGTTACACGACTATGACTTGCTGATAAACAAAGAACAGGTCACGATTTCTTGCCGATATGGGGAAAATAAATTTCTTTACACGGCTCTTTCTACCAGTTAACGCCACTCGAGCACTTTGAGTGCCGCTTTAGTGCACTGCGAAAACGTATTAAAGTTACACGAATGTGACTTGCTGATAGACAATGGATAAGGTCAGGACTTCTCATCGGTATAAAGTAATTTATTATCTTACATTTATCATGGACAATGATTCGGTTTCTTTTCTTGTCCATTGTATCAGGAGCGTTCACTATTGTCAACCTTGATCTGCTTATTTCACGTTCTCAAGTACAATCAGCGCCGAACCTTCCATCGACGTTTTCACGTTTACACAGATTAACAGGGCAATGAAACATCAATATATAATATTTCAAAGTATTATAAGCCTGTCAATTTCTATAAAATAGGCTCGCGGGCAGCAAAGATTATTCTTTTCATTTTCATTGTTAGTCTTATTCTTACAATTAGTTTATTTTTAAGAATCACATCTACGTTTCGACAGTCAAGAATTCGATTACGGCAAAATACAGTCCACCAGTCGCGGAATCAGATTTCAGTTTGCGTTTCGAAGGACAAATCGGTGTCTTCAAGAATTTGCGCTGTCACTTTGATATCGGCGTCGCTGGAGGCCTCAGCAGAACACCCCCTCGACTGTTTTATCATGCTACACGAGAAAGGTGTAACGATCGAAGAATCCTATCGTGTCTGATTATTACGTGCCACGTAACTGTTCTGTTCAGTCGACCAAGGATGGATTCTATTACGGAGATTCTATTACGCGGAGATTCTACGAAGATGTTCGAAGCGATTGTTTTATTTCGGGATAATGATATTCATTCGTTCTCTCCGGACAGTATCCCCTGTAATCGTCGTTCGTCGAAGAAAACCCAGAGACTGGTTCGTCCCTTCGAACTTTCCCCCGGCCAATGCCTCGGCAAGAATTATCTTCACTGCGCAGCGTTATTTGTCAGTATTTGATAGCAGCGCTACCGGCCACCACCATCCTCCTCTCTTTCCTATATGTACATTACCGATAAACGGCCGGTGACGTCCAACCGGTTTCACCTGGCGAAAAATCACGACTCCTAGCGTAGTTATTAATACCGAGTCGCGATCGTGGCGAGAAAGAGTGGAAAGAGAAAAACGCAGGCAGAACGGGGGAACGTGTAACGAGCCTGACGTCTTGGCGATCCAATTTAGCTATCCAATCGTTGAAACGTTCGAAGGAATCTGCTTTGAGAAACGTTCGTGTGCTCGACGAATCGCGGGAGTTTTCTATTTCTCAAATGATGATTGACCTTGCCTTAGATCGATGAGGAATATTCGAAGGCGAGTCGACGAAATTACGATCGCGTAGGTTCGCGTAAATCGACGATATCCTGCTCGTGTAATTCTGCGTGTAATTACGCGACTCGTTCTCGGCGCTCGAAAACTCCATAAACTCGCTGGCTCGTAAACGATTCCGTCGATTTTATTGCTGAAATATTCTGTCGGCTATAAACGGCGCTGGTTTACTAGTCGCGAATTATAATTCGAGTTTGTACGTTGACTCGATCCGAGTTTTCCAATCGTCGGATCTTCAAGGTATTATTCAATTTATCTTGATTTCATTAATTCGTGTCTTTTCGACGATCTATTCTTGCATAAAGGCAGAGATGCAAGTTCTCGTATTTATAAATTTATAAAAGTCATCGTTTAGCTGACAATTGAACAAAATAATTTTCAAGATTCTTTTCACACCAATTGTAAGTAAATGCCACGTAGAATTTGTTGTACATTTTCCACCCGCTTCGCTCCTTTATTTTCATGCGGTTCTGAACGTACAACAGATCTAACAAAAAAAGTAGCAAATTAATTCGTCATTTGTGAGAACGAGATTTCGTCGTCGTTCCCTAATATCCTCGTTTCGTGGAGAATTGCCCTCTTCCTGCGATCTTAACTGCGACGAACGATAGCCGGGAACGTTTCGTTCGCGGAACGCGCGCGTGCATGTGCGTGCCTTATCATCATCCTACGTGCATCGTCGTTCTTTTACGCCAGGCCTACTGAACTCATTTCCAGCGAATATATCATACCGTAATCACTATGATTTAGCGCACGCTGGAGGACACACCGGCCGTACGACAACGAAACCCGTTGCTGCAATTTAACGAAACACTTCCGATTCGCGAGATCTTGTTCCACGTTCTTGCGCGTACGGTGCAATTACGTGGAAGAGGGTCGGCTACGATCGACAAATGATCGACCGTTATGACTGGCTGTGACTAATTGAGCTATTCCCAACGATTCCAGTATTCATGCGCTCGGCTCACTCGGACGGATCTGTAATCTATAGTAATACCATTTGTCCTCGGTACACGATACCTGTTGCTCCAACAAAATCGATCCCACTATCGGTGTTTAATTCGTATTTGCGAGATCTTTATCTCGGCAATAAATTGTCCATCGCGCGTCTTGATCTAGTTATTAGATATTGTTAATCACAGCTGCGCCGTTGCAAATACGTATTCGACAGTCGAGACACCGATTGATCACGCGACTCATATTTATTCATACGTGTGCACGAAGCTATTTGCGTATTGTATATCGTCGTATCAGCGATACCGCTGATCGTCCATTGTTACGAGGGTCGTTCGAAGGTAACAAGAAGGAGAGACGAGAGATCGTACGTTGTTGTATGTATTAATATCGACCAAGTTGAGGATGGCGCCAACTGCGCGGCAGTCACCTTGGCCAGGCACACCGCCTCGAGGATAGAGAGGGCAAAGAGCGCCGCGTAATTCCACGGTATCGCATGGACTGCGTGAAAACAGTCTTTAGATGGTAATAACAACCTGAAAAAAAGAACGACAGCGTAATTGACGAAGGTAACGTTGAAACACGAAGAAACGTGTTGGCTCATGATCGGAAATACCGGTGTAATCGGTTCTGCGCGCTCGAGTGTAACTGTTCGTTATACTACGGCTAATCTTCGCTCACGCACAAGAAATCACGATACCTGCTACGTGATACGATATCGCAAAACGACCATACGAACAATTATACAAGGACTCGTATTATGTTCGGGCTCGTGGTCGTATTAGTTGCACTAGTCGTCGAGTTTTGACTCGATAGGTGTTCTAATAACGAGACTGTATGTTATTACGATGTTTATTGCCGTGGAACTGTATTGTCTGACTGGCGATAATAAATCACATTTCGAAATTAATACCTCGACTTCGATCACTTGATCGCGACGATGAAAACTCGCAATATATTCGATTGCTTTTGCCCAATATTCAAAGTTCAATAAAGTAGCATAAGAGTCAGGTCGTCAAGTTTTAGGAAACTTCAATCGTTGATTTAACTGTGAAAATATTTTTCATCGTTTTTACACAATTTATACTATTTTTGAGATGAAAAGTGTCTTTGCTTTCCCATCTACGTAAAATGTGATGTAAAACCACACTGGAATAAATTAAATGGTGTATTTTGAATGTAGAAATTTTAAACGAAGTAGAAAGTGGAAATTTCGAAAGGAACTCAGGTTTGTCGTACGATATTGTTTTACAAATTTGTAACACTTTAAATATTGAGTAATTGTACATAAACTTGGCTCGGTATTTTTCGTTCAGCTACAATTTTTACTTAAAAGGGTGAAATTGCCAAAAAACGAAAGGCTTGAATTGCCAAAAAATGAGACAAGAACGACTATGTCTGAATCACGATTAAGCGTTCAGGAATGTTAGAGATACATTCTCGCGCCAACAGGATATGTGCACGAAGAATAAAACACCGTGAATTAAAAGCACTCTTCAAATTTTACGCCGAATTTACGTTCGTCAGTTTCGAAAAGTTTGGACGTTCGTCGCACGGTTCTCGTCATTGACGTACGTGACGCACAGTATCTCAGGACTCTTAAGGATTCTCTCACGACGCGAAATTCCGCGCACCTGCACGGTTGTGACGCCGACGTTTATCAGCCGAGTGCAATGTAGCACGATGTGTCACGGATCTCGGTAGGAGGAACGCTTTCGCTACGAAAACGAACGAAGCGGCCACGCTCAAATCTCTCCGACATGCGTACTTTATAGGTGTAATTACGAGCCCTAAAACTTGGCCGTGGTCGTATCGTGACAGCGAAATTGCACGACAATGATGATACGATAGGGGTCCTCGGCCCCATAAATCGGCAGGGAGATAAGGGCCAATCGGTCCCGTCCGGAACAGCAGAAGAAGCTTCTCCCTCCGCTTTCTTTCTCCCCCCCCTCTCTCTTCACCCTCCCGCTCTCTCGCGTTTTCGCCAACGATCGCGATTATGCTAACGTTTCGATGATCTACGCGCCTCTCGAATTCTCCTTTGGCCAAGAGGGGATTCCACTTCTGCCGAGCGCGACGCGAACCGAGAGCGCGGAGAATCGGTCGGCGTGGTGGAACGACGGCGTCCTTCGACGAATTCGACGAGTCTCTCGCTCTGCTACAGGTGTTTGCCCGGGCGAGTTGTGCGGCGCAGGTGGAAAGCCATCCCTCCGACGTAATGACTCTATCTTCCGCGCGGTGCCTTTCTCTCGGGGACTGTGAACCTACGGAGAACCAGTGATGCGTGTGTGTGTGTGTGTGTGTGTGTTGCGGTAACAGTCTGTGACTGTATGCTTGGCCGCGACTATCGCGCGTTCGGGAGGGATCGATGGGCCTCCAGCCATACGAATGGGTATCTCACAAGTGTGGGGAAACACAGTTCGCGCGCCGTGTTTTCTCGCGAGCTACGACCACGTGCCACGCACGTTCGACGTAACGAATGTAACGCCGATTTGTTAGCGCGGTTTCATCTGTCTTCGCGTGCAGTCGCGGCGTTGCCAGCGCGAACTGTGTTACGCGGTAACCCGCGGAAACGCCGCTGGTGACGTAAGCGTGAACGATAACGACCGGCTGTCTTCGTTTCGTTTCGATTTCAAATCTATCAGTACCCTTTGCTAGCACGAGCGACTAAAGTCGTTCTTCACACGCCGTGAAAAGCGATCGAAAAGATGAGATCAAGTAAAGTGTAGCAGATAAGTAATACAAGTGACTCATAGAGATTGGACGGGAGCAAGAAATATAGCTGACTGATCGGCAAAATTATGAGCGGCGACGATTAAAAAATTGAAAATTGTTATAATTGTCTTTAAATGTTGTATTCACGAACATTTATTTCAATGCTTAATTATAGGTGAAGCAAATTGACAAAGTAAAAATGTTTTGTTTCAACCACTTGCGTTGGCAACTGATTGCGGACCATAACGAGTGATCAAATCGTACACAATAATTCGTCGCTTTCTCTTCGAACTCGTCGGTATGATATCACTGGATAGAAATTATTGAGAAGTTTCGAAAAATTTATTATTTCTTTTGCCTATTTCGTTTTACTTAAACATACTTAAAACTGAGAAAATATTACAATTTTGGGAGCAAAAAATTCTCGACGTGCGCGGCACGTCGTTCCAGCGCAAGAGGTTAAATACAAAACCATTTCCTATTAGGAAAAGCAAATCTTAGAGCAAGCAACTCTAAAGGCCGCTTACGCGTGAATTGTACACTTATGGCAGAAGCGGTCGATTCGACGAAAACGGTCAAAAGGAAGCCAGAACAGCGGTAGTCAAGGGATCAACCATATTTATTAACGGATGATGGATAACCTTACTGTCGCGCACGGTCGACAGTTTAAAATCTAATCGTTGACTGTGGCATCGATCTCTGAAAACACATTTAGCGGCGTGCAACGCAATGAAACAAACCGAAGCAGTCGGTATAGTCGCCTGGCTATATCTAATTAACTCTGTTCGTTGATTGGTATCTCCGAACGAGATGAATAGTCCGTATACAAAAGTCGGCTTCCACGGAGCGCCTACTTGCCCCGTGTCAGGGCAATTAGCGGCGGTGATGGGTTAATTGGTCTCGGTCCTCGTTTTCGTCGCGTGACGAGCCTCGGGAGATGGGGAGAGATTCCTTCGGAGCGGACAGCCCGCGAACGCAACATAAAAAGGGCACCGCGGGCGTTCGAGCCTGCTGCTTCCACGCTGAAAGCAGCAGAAGCTCCGGTCGCAGCGTAAGGACCGTTCACCGCCTGTAACTGCTTCGTGACAAAACAAAGTTAATATTATTCAGAGGCCGTAGCAAATAATGCTGTTTCAAATCGACACCCATTTCCCTGTTTAACGTCCAGCGTTTTACAACCTCGACATCTCTTACGCATCTGTAATGTACGTGTAATTTTTCCGCTATCCGTTGTCACGAACCGGTTTTCACCAACTCCCAGCGTATTCTCTCAAACGCCTCGTGCTCGTACAGTACCATTGAACGCTCGAAAAACACGAGAGCAACACTTCTCTGCGAGAAGTCGCTCGTTCCGGGAAGGGGCGCGTGTTTCTGTCCGGGGCAAAAATGAATTCGTTCGTTTCGGCGGTGCAAACACACATATATACATGTATACGCACACTGTACGGGGAGAATAAAGACACAGTTCTCTTCCGTCGGTTTCCCTCTCGTTCTCATTCTCGTCCACGAGTTGCTCTCGCCCACGATCGGCGATCTTATCTTCGTCCGTATCTCCAGCCATTCGCGCCTCCGCGAGAGAGGAGTCACTAGACGCTTTTAATCGCCGCACGCACGCTACAACACACACGATCGTGTGTCGTCTGTCTGTGTTGGGAGCTGCGAGCGATCGTCTCGCCACTAGCGACGCCACCCTCTCTCGATCCACCGTGAAATCGACGATCTCGAATCGAACCTGACTCTACTCGAAACAGGCTCAAGCTGGAAACGAAGCAAGTCCCCATCGTTCGATGGGGAAAACGGAATCAACTGGTCAACTCGATGACCTAGAAGCCTGGCCTTTCATTCGCCAGATGACTGCTCCGGATAGGTGGAAGAGATTGGATTTCCTTTCTTCCTCGGGATTGGCATTTCAAACGACCGTGTTTGGCGCTGCGTGTTTTGAAAATCACGGTACTGTCAGTTTGGAGATTGGAATATTGGTGTTAGCGCAAAAAAGACCGAATGTTCTCACGCTCTTAATCCTGATTTATAATATTATATTCTCCGTTGGGCATTTCCTTGAATATTATTTTCGTTTTATGTTTACGAAATCAGGGTCAGATGGTAATTGACTCGCAAACTTGCTCTGTTTGTTGTTATCTAGAAACGGTTAATATCAACTGTCTTATCGATGCTTTAATACACCGTTTTCATGTGGCCTACAGCAGAGCAGTTAAATAGTTCATACTTTGAACCGACGCTTTTTAATAAAGGCAGACCGCGGGCAGAAGTGTTTTAATTCTCAAGCGAAGTGCTTTAATTTTCAAGGAAAAACGTTGTAATTCTCAAGTTGGGAAAAGTTTTAATTCTCAGTCAGATTCAGTATAACGGTAAGAAATAGTCGCCGCGTTAATAAACTTGATTCTCCAGATATTCGCAAAGTTAGCAGTTAATTACCATTACCATGTTCGGTTGGATAAGACGTTTGCAGTCTCTGGTCGTTGTTGTAACGATATATTTTCTGGTTCTTCGAGCTGGATACTGTTGTTATCGACGACAATTGGAAAATGAGGGGTCTCGATCTCCAAGTTTCAACATTTCCAATTACAAATCGATGAGATCGCTTCGGGCTCTCAGAGTTTTTCCTCGAATTTAAAATTCGACGTTCGTGTGTTGGTAAGATGGGAATTATAGTAACGGAACGTTGTCGGTTGTCTAGCTGAGAATCGGTGTCGTATCCAACGACGTAGAACGGAAGAAAGTGCCTAAAACGAGGGAGGATAAAGTGGGACAAGCGACCCGATAATTCCAGCTCTCCTATTCGCTTCGAAGAAATAGAAGGGAAAAGATGGAGTAATGTCTCTATTCTCGCCTCGACCGCCACATTCTCCAGCTCTCTTTCTCTCTCTCTCTCTCTCTCTCTCTCTACGTTCTACCCGATAATTACACGTTACCGAAGCTCACTGGGCGCCCTTCAATTAGACCAACGAATCACCTGCTTGCACGCCAACCGACGAAAAACTCTTCATCGTCGTCGACCGTGAACCAACTCGTACATCTCTCCCTTGGAGAGAATGCTCGTCAACGAGAACGCGAGCTCCCGAGAGTCGTTACGTGAATGTAGTTTACTCGTTCGATACCTCTTTATCTTACACAGATGTTATATAGACGTATATTTTTTAAACACACGAAATTGCGAGATCAAAGATCGTCGTTCGTCTTAAAATTAACGATCGGCGTCCCTCTTTCAAGTAAACGACCGAGAGCAATTGGTCTGGCCGCGACTGGGAGAATGGAAGACGATATCCTTGCCTCAATGTCGTCGTAATTTGCAGTCGGGGACAACTTTCCAGAAATTCCAAGATATTTCTAATTATCGTCCTTGCGACTCGCGACCACATCCTCGACGACATTTCTTTCGTCCCCTTTCGCTTCCAAGGATGTTTCTTTCGCATGACGTCTCCCTCCGTCGCGTGTCACCCCGCGTCTTGAACGGTGGTCGGAATTGTTGCGTGCGCGGCCGCGCACGACAGGAACCACGTCTCAATTACGAGGCTAATACGCGAGCAATAAGAACGATATCGCTCTGTTAAGATTCGCGTGATTCTGTTCCCGGTGGCTCCTACCTTCGGCTCTTTTTCAGAAGTCCGTCGTTGGCCTTGTATAGAACTCTTGTTGGAATTCTCGTTGAGTTGTTAAGATTACATTACCAAAGACAGAAAGTAGCGTTCGATACACAGAAACTTGGCACTTGGCGATTTACATATTTACAAAGCAATTGGCTTTATTTTCTCTCTCTTTCTCTCTTTCTTTTTTTAAATATCTCACGCATTATTGTAAATATTTTCACGATGAAACAAGGAGACGAGGGGCGAATCATTGAGAAACGGAACTGAAAGAACCTAACCCGTCTCCGCAGGTGTCTGGCAACTGGAACCCTCGCGAGATGAACGTAGCGTTCCATGCACAATTCTTCAACGATCGAAACCATGTTTCGAAGCAGAAACCTGCCACTTGGTGATTTACATATCCGCAAACCAGTTGGCTTCATTTTTCCTTCTGTTTTTTTTTTTTTTTTTTTTTTTTTGAACGTGTTTCTCAGCTTGTCGATCGTTCGCATTGTCGTATTTTCACGATGAGACAAAGAGACGCGAGGCGTAGTAACCGAACTGAGAAATGGAACTGAAACGAACCCGTCCCCGCAGGTGTCCGGCAACTGGAACCCTCACGAGATGAACGGGTTCGCGGAGGGTGCCACTTTCGAGAGTATCGTGCGCTACGTGTTAAAGAACATGAAGATTACCGGAGCGCGGGCCGGCTACCTGGTAATGGAGGTTCTCAAGGCAGGAGTCGCTTTGGGACGGATCAAGAAGACGCCACGTGGCACGTATATCCTGGTAAGGGACAGATCCGGCCCAATCGCGCACAACATCAAAGAGCCGCGATTCAGCGACGACAGCGACTGCGACGTTTCGTCGGAAGAAAGCTCCTGAGCAAATATACGCGTGCCTCTAACGAAAAACCCTGTGCACCGCGTTCCCTCCTCTTAATAAAATGTTAATCGTCGAGAAACGGCCGCAACCTATTATTACCCAGTTGTTAACTGAATAATTACCTCCGTCGGTCGTTCCGAGCACTCGCTCTGCCATTACGATACTAATTGCACCTGGAGCTGTTAACCTCCCGATGCTCCTTTTCCCTCCGTCATTCGACGAGCTTTGCTGCTGTTCCAGCGTACAGTTCGGTAACAGGTACATTTCATTTGTTTGCAGGCAGAAATAAAAGGGGTGAAACGCGTTGCAATGTCCTTGGACGACGACAAAGAAATCGTACACGAGCGGGACGTTTAGTTCCGAAGTCGGGAACACGACCATACTTACGTTCCAGTGATTATTTGCTCGTCCTGACTGCCAGTCTAAATGTTCTGAATTTATGTGCTTCGTCGCGTAAGATATAATTGGACGTGTAATATTCCGACAAGAAAACTCGTTGCACGCGTTCCATCTTCCTTATACGAGACTCTCTCGCTCTTGCACCTCCTGTCGTTCGATTTCCTTTGTCCCTCTTTTCGCGGGATGGTTTGTAATCATCGCGTACACTTCGGGATCGCAAACTATCGAAAATCCCTTCCGGGAGTCGACCATCGGCCGTGTAATTGATTTTCCACCAGAGGCGATTGCTCGCAGGATCGCATGACCGGACGCTTGCTTAGGCTCCCTAGGTTTCTGACAATCTTTGACCGAACGTTCGAGTTTTAGGCGCACGCCAACGAGGAGAGCACCGCTTTGGAGGAGTTAAGTAGAGCGTGCGGGCAGAGGTATTGTTACTTCGGACGCGCAGTCTCGTCCTAGACCAGAGAAGCTTGCCCCTTTTTGTGAGAAGCTGGCTGCTTCTTTGGTAACAGTGGGTCATTCTATCCGCGGTGATCGGGAGTACCGTCACGAGGCCGATGCATCGGAGATTATGCTCCGGCGAGCATATAAGAGTTATACGGTTGACAAGGAGGAGCGCGTCGTTGTCGGCACTTTGCAACAATGTGGAGAACGTCCCACGATTCACGGCTGTTTGATTTGTGTCCCTTTGTTGAATAAGCGTTTTTCCATGCATCGTGCTCCCGCACCGGAACGATGTAGCTCGTTCCTCCCGGTACCTATGTTAAGGACCTTTTAAGACGTCTCCCCGAGTTTATCCCGCTGCGCTACCGGTACCAGGTTTCCGTTCTCCTCGTGCCTTCGCTACACATAGGCGAGCTCCGGCGTGGTTGCCTCCGTACTTTCAGACGAACAGAAAGAGAGAGAGAGGGAGAGAGAGAGTCAGTTCGTCTCTTTTCTCTCCCTCTTTCCTCGCCTAGCTCGCGAGGCTCGCTTCTCTCGTCGTCGTACTCTTTTCGTACTCCTTCCTTCGTCTCTCTTCCTTCGCCACCCCTCGCCACCGTTCCTCTGACTTCTTCTTTTTCGAGAAGTGCCTGCAGGTGTCGTGCATTGTCCACCGTCGCGGCCTCTAAATCTCGTCCCTGACGTGGTGCGGCGTAGCCGCGCCGCGGCCAGCTCTCCCAAGATACATACGACTGTCGGGAGGTTACACGCTCCACGGACAACGTTCGTTCTCTTATTGCGAAACGGCCCCGGGACTGATAACCATCTTTTCGAGAATTTCGGCCCCTTTCATAAGTTTCATCGCCGCGCGCCGTTGCGGCTAGGCGGTGAGAACAACCGCTTAGATCGCCGGCGACAAGTTGTGGCCGAGCTGTGGATTGAGAAATGCGGAGGGATTCACGGGACATGTGGCCTGTGAAGAATGAACGGCGGAAAAGTGATGCCACCACGGGCAATAGATTGCCCTCCATGGATTCGAAACAACGTCAGTGGAATCTCAATGGAACGGTACGTATCGAGTCCGATGAAGATTTCAAGAAAGAGAGAAACTTTGGGAAATTTTTTAAATATTGAACTAATATTCTTGCGCTCTAAATCATTTAGTGTTTAGTTTATATTTCGCTTTTTGTAGAGACTAGAAACGGTTGGCATCGATGGTATATCGACGCTTTAATTAATTCACCGTTTTTAGATGACATACAGCAGAGCATTACATTGAAATTTCCTCGCCGTGTATGAGCCCCACTCTCTCAGTCTGTTGAGATCGATGCAGTGGAGGGGGTAACGCTAGTAATCAGGAAAGTAGGGGCAGGGGCCGCCAGTTAGCCACCTCTGACTTACAGCAAAGCAATTAAACGTCTCGTTTTTGATTGGCTAGATCGAACTAGCTCGTTCTGACAAGCTCGCGGACGGTTGCGAATCAGAAATGGAATGGTGGAATTTTCAATACGTGCAGAAGACGGTTTAATTTTCATCGAACAATCAATGATGTCGTCAAATACGTCACAATCTTCAAGAATCGTTATGCCTTTCAATCCGAGTGTCTCTAAAGCCTTTCGCATTTAATATACAAAAATTTCACTTTCGATTGGACAAGATAAGAGATTACACACATTACTGACTACACACAATACAGTCAAAAGTCAAACTCGACACTACAGCCACGAGCAAGTGCAACGTTACGCGTGACAACATTTTTAATACGTTGCACCGAAATTAAGATCAAAAATTCTCGATTCGACGATCCTTACAGCGCGTTCCACGAAGAAAGGAGCGCAGCGCGCGCGAAAAGCGAAGGGGCGATCGGGTAAACGCAGCGTTTACGCGACACCGAGAATGCCGTGGGACCAATTACTAGACGCGAAGAAGAGTCGCGGCGAAGATTTATTCCGGCCATTACGGGGAACGGTCGCCGCGAAGCAACGGGCAAACACGAAAATTATTCGAGGCTCACGGCCTGGTCGAAACGCGCCCTGCCTCCGTTAACACGCGCTGCCTACACGTATTTGTGCGTCGACTGGCACCGTGCCGTGCCATCGTCGAAACCAAATGCCTACCTAACAACCTCTGGTAACGGAAACGCGATTGCGTTCCGTGAAAGCGAGCCTCCCGTTGCTCCTGTTGCACGTGGAAAATTTTCCAACAAAGATTTTTCGATCGAACGAAACCTGCTGAACGATTTTCAACTTTTAAACGTCACTGAAGCTCTTCTCGCATTCAACGATGCGCAGCGTGTTTAATAAGAACGTAGATTTTTAGAGCGTGGACGCCATTTTTCTGAAAAAAATTTTGCACGGATCGAAAGTATATTTAAAATACCATTACGCGGTCAATTAGCACGTTCCGTGCGAGGCCAATTTTTGGTTACTTCCCGTTTAGACTGCGTGGAGCATATTTTAACGCTAGTTTTGCTTCTGAATTATGTCTTGCAATTTTTATAACAGTGCAAAAGCTATAATTATCAGGAAAAGAGTTTTAATAAGATTACAGAACAAAGCAATAAATTTAATTTTGAGACATAATTTTTACCAAACAATTTTTTAACGATGTCGAAATTAATTTAAAGTAAAACATTTTGTTTTAAATATTTTTAGTATTATTGTTCATCTACTAAATAATAATAAATAATATTAAATAATGACAATTTATAAATATTATATAAATTATATAATACTATACTTAGATAATAATCATAGCAGATTATGAAATTCAGTAAGATCAAAAAATGACATTTATTTTTCACTTGACAAAGATAACTTTCATGCTCTTATATTTACACTGCAAAATATCATGACAGAAAATGATGAAAGAACAAATTAATAATTCAATAATTCTTAGGAAACGCATTGTATGTCAAAATGAACAGAATCCTCGAATGTTAGGCCGTTTTCTCGACCCCGGACAAAGTATGTGATATTTGAATGTCCAGGGGGATATGCCTCTTCGTTGTATCGGTATAAACGCGTCTGAACGTTTATAAAAAATCATCTTTATGCGTCTGCCTTGGCCAATCGAGCGCCGTACGAGATGGTAGAAACAGGAAGAGGCACAGAAACACCGTGGACGGTGCACGGTGCAGGGGTGTATCGGCCGTGTACAAATTTATGCCGGTGCCACGGTAATGTCCGACCGACCGCATACATTCTCCTCTGGCTCGACTGGCGCGCGCCAGCCGAGCCAAACGCGTACAAGCGTTGCGAAACGAATCGAGTTTCTGGCCAATAGCGAGCTGAAGTTTTTGGATATTTCGCGGGAGAGAAACCGTGCGAACGCGGAGGAATTCTCTCCGTGGAGAATTAGGAATTGGGATTCCTACAGTTTGGTTTTCGCAAAACTCCTTTTTGTATTCAGATCTGCGGATTGTTAAAGACTGGTGTCGATCGTATACTTTTGCTCGTCTCTTGGGGTTCGAAGGACCACCCACTGATGTAGGAAATGAATAACTATGGCGAATTTTGCTACTCCTATGATTTATTGTTAGCTTAACACTAATTTGACTTCTACTATAATTTCTCGTAACATCTTCGACTGACTGTTTAACTGTGACAATTGATTGACTCACTGACTGACTTGTACTGTTGTACATACTGATTATAAAAACTGTCGATTGAACACTATATGTAAAAGCTATACACTGTGACTGACTGAAAGTTCTCCTTTTCATCGAGTCTTGGATTACCCTTCCGAAAGGAGGAGTTGTAAAACAGGGGACGTGTTAAGATCAATCAGGAAATATGGGGAAAGGTTTTCAAAATTGGTGGCATTTCAAACGATGCTGTTGCATGCACAGTTCTTGGAATACGCACTTGCTACGACCTATGGTGCGAAAGACCTCATCGCACTTGAGGCTGACCCAAATTTATAGAGTATTGTTTGGAGTTCCTTGTTTGGAGTTTTCAAAGTGGTCAAATTCCTGATTTGCCACGCTGAGTTGGGCAGTTCTCTTGCTACATAACGACATTCTTCTTTAAGGTTGCCGCAACGACGGAGGATGAACGAAAATTTCCGGCAGAGGTACGTCCGGTATTTCGTTAAAGGTGCTACGGCGCCCGGATTCCACGGAGGCCACAATTTAGATAATGGACACCATATTCGCGCGGCGCGACCGCGGTCTCGTCGACTCAGCGGCGCGGCTCGGAATCTCCATACATTTACATGGACCGGGTTACTCGTCGATGCGCGACTTAAAATATTCCGGCCAATAAAAAGACAGGCGGGTCGAGCAAAGGCTACTTGCGACATGCATAATTTGCACCCCGGTGCGCCATATACGTAAGTAGATTGCCAGAGTCCGGGGGCCCGTGCACCGAGAGCGCATCGTGCGAGCCGCGCAACAGAGATGTAGATAAATAAAGTGTGAAGCCCTCTCAAACGTACTGCTATAAAAGCCTCCTCTCGCTGTCCTCTCGTCGTTCGACTGCCTGTGCAAGTTCGACTACGTGGAGCGGACTTCTTTCGGTTGTTCTTCTGGCGTCTAGCGGCTAATTGGACCGTGGCAGGCTCTGCCTCCGCCACGGAGCAGCTGCGTCCGCCACCGAGGCGGCTCGTGTTTCATTCAAATCGATTCCGGGTAAAATCCCCGCCCGATCGATTCGGGATCGTATATTACGCGCGGCGTGGCGTGGCGAGCCGCGCGACCTTGATCGACAGAAATTACGGGACTTGCGATTTGTCTTCGTAACACCGGCCCATCAGCTTCGATTCCCAGCGGAGTTTCAGCTTGACCTGCACGCTGCTGCAGGCTGTTACGTACTGTACGCGAGGGGCGAATGATCGGATTCAAGGAGAGAGAGCCACGCGGGAAGCGATCGTCGGTTTTGCAACCTCATCCAAATAGAGTGTGGATTTCTATGTATCGAGGTAATCGATCTTAATGGACCGGACTCGGCCGCTAATGAACGCCCGACGCAGGGGGAAGGGAGGGGGATTGGACGAGCGTGTCGAAAGCTGCAGGTTGTCCTCGCGAGTGTGAAATAATTGCCGGCGTTGATCGTCGTATCGCGTTAGAGGAGAAGCCAACAACAGCCCTCAGCTGGCAGCAGGAGAAAATGAGAGGAGACGAAGAAACAAACTCGGTGACTCGAGTCAGAGTGTCATAACGCGTTTTCGCGGAACCCGGTAAACCGGACTCGAATCGGCCGGATTCACTCCCCGGATCTAGAAAGATCCTGTTAAAATCTCGCCGAGAGAGAGAGAGAGAGAGAGAGAGAGAGATTCGCTATGCGTTTCTTCTAGGATCGTCTCGCAATTACGTTTTATGTCTTGCAATCAGTAAAAGTCTAAGTACGCCGAGGCGCATAGTTTGCCGTAATTTCACCTTCGATTTCGCGCGACCCCTCCGAGCCGTCGTGCTCGCTTCAGCAACACAGCGCGGCGTTGTAATTTCGCGGGAGGAAAGAGAGAAAGAGAGAGAACGACCGCGAGTGTACAGGAAGGTGTATGCAGCTCGGTAATCAGCACGTACCTCATCTTCGACGATAACGTCGAAATTCCACGCGCATGCGTTCTCCGGTGACTTTTTTCACCTTCAGTATTCTCTAACCCTTCTCGCTGTTTGCAGAGCTTCTAAGACCACGTGTACGGGTGTAAACTAGCACCGGAAATTATTGCGTCGATTCGTACGCCAGGTGGAAGTTTTGTCTCGCACTTGGCGTTAGAGCGCGACGTTTCTGTCTACGAGAAGACAACGAGCCGGATTCTTGGCTAAATTTTCGTTATTTTCTTTATCACGTACATACGTATGCGCTCGTTTGACGGGATTGCTCGTGAAATGGGAAGAAGATGCAAATGATCATCGCGTCAAATACGTTCCGCGAATGAAGCTCTGTTCTTTTTGAACGCGAAGAAAACGCGTTAGCTTCAATTTCGTAGTTTCTGCGAGTAATTTAAAAGCGTCTGACTGTGAGAAATCGCGCGATATGAACCATAACTTCTATAGAAAGAGTGCGTGCGTTCTCGAAAAATGTAGAAGAAAGTAGTAAAACCGGGTACCACTAAAAAAGCTTCTATACGTAATCGAATTATATTTAGGTGAACCGCACGACATTATGTGACAAATCTCAGAACAAATAACATCGTTTTCGACTTGAAGAGCTTCGATGCTTTTTAGCGTTTACACATTTAAGAATTCGTTTGTATTCTACAGTCATTACAGAGTTTTTTCATACTTTTCTCACCTTTCTGTCTCACGCTGAAATATAAATATTTAATGTTTATTAAATTAATGAGTTTGGGACAAAACTGGGGCGGACTTAATGCATTATGTGTTACGGATGGACACATGTAATATGTACGAATGTTGAAGAGGGCGACGAATATTTTATGTATATATTTTGTTCTATTCTATATATATATATATATATATATATATATATATATATATATATACACATGTATTTCTATGTTAAAATAATTCAAACTTTTTATAAATAAGCTAAAAGTTTCTAAACAATAAATAATTAACAAAACTTTTTACAAGACGGACCAAATAGAATAACTTTATATTTGTTAAAATTGTTAAAAACAATTGTTTCTACTATTTTTTAACTAATAAAACTAAAAATTTTATAACTGTATTGCATTTTATACGCCTTTTAATAAGTACCCGATTTTATCCATCCTTGTGGGTAAAACTGGGTATTTGTATACTTCCAGAAAATTTTATTTTCCTGTAACAATTTTTTCCAAAAAGTTTGGTCAATCAAGAGATTGCCTTGTGCGAACTTCTTTTTTTTGGACATCTGATTTTTCATGACGTAGCTAAATACACTAGCCACCCGCTTTTATCCTATTTTCCTCTACGAATGTCAGGCAGATTTTGTTGCTTCCGCTAACGATCGCTAATATCCACGTAGATCATGATAAAACCGAAGAACATTGATCCTCTCTATACGCAGAGGACTTTCAGCTGGTTCTTGGCGAACGGGCTAATTCTATGAACGTCTATAAAGCCGCGTTTCGCGTTAATCGAGACAGATAAGGGAACTAGCCCAGCCCCGGGAAGAGGCGGAATTAATTAGGCTTCGTGGTAACGGATTGGCGGACGCTCGAGTCGGAGGGAGACCGGTACCGTTTCGATCGTATCTGTACTCAACCGCCGGTTCACCGATAACGAGTTGAAATTACTCGGAGAAAAAGGTACCGTTGCGTCGCGCTGCCATTAACGTCTTAATTACGCGGCCACGTATCCGGGGCTGATTGTCGTCCGGCTGTTGAAATATTCAACGATATTAAATATTCACGATTCGCCACGCGTCACGAGCCTCGTTTCATTGAAACGCGATCTCGAACAATTGGCGCCATAATCAAGCTCGAACAATTGGATTATCTGTGCCTTCTAATTGTCTGAAGTCAACTACTAGTTTCGACTCGTTGCACAGCGCAATATTTTGCTAGTAATTCTAGCACACTTTTGCAACTAACAAACGATTTTGTCTCGAAGAGCGAAAAAACATTACGAATTACTAACTATTTGGAATTTCTCACTTTCAAGTGTGAGAACACTTTGACTTCTCATCATCTCGCTACAGTTCAATTCGAGCAATTGGATTGCCCATCTTTTCCGAGTGTTTGAAATTAGATACTAGTTTCGATTTACACACGCTTTTGGAACTAGCTAACTAGAATTTGTTTCGAAGGGCAAAAGAAATGAATGTAATTATTTCCGTTAGAATTTCTCGCTTTCAAGTATGAGTATACCTCTTGACGCGCACGGAGCAATTTACCTACTGCCCTCGTGCAACATTCGTTGCCATCGTCGTTTCGTTTCGCGGAATGACGTGGATAGACTTACGATAAGGCACTTATCCCGTGTCCATCGTAGATCACCGTTTCATCGTCGATTGCGGAGGGACCAATTTCACGGAGTTGGCCGTTGCGTGCGCGCAGAAGCGTGCTCCGTTCGACTCGTAGCAGAATGGCGTAGACGGCGGTGCATGCGATCGGTATCACAGCCGAAACCCGTTCATTACGCGCGACTATGTTACATTATGTTACAGAAATCGCTCGGCCCGCGAGACTATGGAAAGTCGACGCTGCTATTACGCGCGTTCCTTGAATCCTGTTGGGCCGTTAACTTCGAGACACTTGGGGGAATCATTGAAAACCCCGCAACACTTGCACACTCTGTACGCCGGTAACAGTTGGTCTGGAAATAGAATAGGTATGGTTATTATAATGAAGCTTTAATACATCGTTCGAGAGTTTAATGAGCAGGTATGTCTATAGAGGAAGAGAGAGATAAAGGATCTCCCTAATCGTTGTTGGCTGCTTCCTTGAAATATCGATCGAACGACCAGTGTTTCTTATTGGATCGTAAATTAACTCTTCGAAAACAAGAGGTCGTGTGTTATTCATTTCAGACTCGATATCCTCCTGGTGCATATCGTTTCTATGAAAGCTCGTTTCCTTTATCTACTTTAACCATTTTGCTTGGATGACACTGCATGTCTCGTCGATAATATCCTCGATCGTCGTATTGTCCCCTCGTATAACTACGGATTCAAAAGTATGTATAGGGTGAGCCAAAAATCACTTTTTACTAAAATAAATCCGCAATTATTTTATTATATATTCTTTCTAATTTTCTTTTTTTACAAATTAAAGTACACTTGTACAATCTAAATTCACGTTTGAACTTAAATTTAAAATTAGTTTCTCCTTATATTTCGACGTTTTGTTAAAAAAGAAAGAAAAAATAAAGGGTGGGAAGAAACTTTTGGCCCATCCCATATTTCTCTAGCCACGTTCGAGAGAAAACTCGGTATCAATCGCCTCGAAGCAGGAAGAAAGGTCCCTCGAAGAACCTTGTATCCAAGCGGCGCAAGAACCACCCCATCGGGAATCCTCCGGAGGATAAAAGCGAGCATGAACGCTACGCTCGTCGCTGTCAAAGCCAGAGGTTGGCGAGCCTGACGAAAGGCAAGAAAGCTGCTTTCTATTCCGTCGGAATATTTCAGCGGAAACGGGGATGGAAGAAGCAGGTGGAAACGCGCGCTAGTTCCCGGAGCTCGGCCGACGCGCGCCGACAAGAGCACGATCGGCGGCGGATCGCTCGCGATTTCTTGCCCGGCGGGCACTCTCTCGCGGGATATCGGCTCGCGGTGGCGGCCTTGCGTCGAAAGCGCGTGTACGCACGTGTACGCGCGAGCATCGAGCCGGCCGGCATTACACGCGGGCCCATTTATCTGCGCGAGGATAAAATGCAGATAGGATCTGCGTCCGCGCGAGGTCCTGCCAGTATTTGTCATGGAGATGCGACCCACCGATACCGCCTCGCCCGTCCGTGGAATTACCGCGAGCAACGCTCGGATTCTTCAGCGTACGCCTGTAATTTACCGGGCCCTCGACCGCCGTTCCTTCCTCTCCTTCCTTCCTACGTTTCCTGCGTGACCTCCTCTCGTTCGGCTTTCTTTGATTACCGCGTCTTTTGAATTTTGTCGACGCTTCGGTGGAAATTGTCTTTAACCCTTCCTGTACGAGCGCCGGATGTATACATCTACATCGACGTATTTTTTTGGAAATAATCACACGTTGAAAGTATACTTTGGACATACATGATACGCTCTGGTCATCGAAACGAGCTTTTCCTATTTCTTTCCATTTGACAGTGGAATATTTATACAATAAGAAATTATTGTAATAAAAAATCTTTCTTAATCTATTGCAATTCCATTGTACTGTATCTATAATATTGTGTATTAAATCTTAATATGGAAAAGACCGGCTAAAAATTTGTTTGAGAAATTAATGTTTGTCTGAAAAGAGAACATCCTTGTCGAAATGTTATCCGGAAATTCGAAAAAGATTCTACTTCGAAACGGATTTCGAACGAATTTAGAAAATGATTCGGTCAATGTGCACACACTTTTGGCGCGAGGACTATCGCAGCGAAAGAGTTAACAATGTGGAAGAAGCTAAAATTAAAGTTCTTGCTTGTCATTAATTTTGCAACTGTGTATATTTGCATCTTCTGTTTCTTCAATTTCTTCTTCTGCAATATCGATCGAAGAAATTCTTTCAATCTTTGGAAAGATACAAATACGAACCCGCGGCGATAGAATTTTTTTGCGCATCGAGAAGTTGTACAAAGATTGAAATGAAGGTGAGGATACTTGGCTGGGACCGTAGCTTTCTTTCCGCCGCGATTAAAGTTGACAGGCACTTTCGAGATCGCTGCTTTCAAGACCTTTAGACAAGAGGAGATTTTCTGTACGCGAGATTGTAGTCAATATCAATCCGCCTATATACATTCTACGAGTGTTACGGCGTAACATTTCGCGTGGTCGAGCCAGTAATCGTTGTTCAATTCTATTGTGCGCAAGAGTATTGAAAGTAATTAATTGTTGAGCAAGTGTACAGCTGATGGATATTGTGTGTCGCGTTGCGTAGGCCGTGGCAACCTACATCGAGTTAGTCTTGCATGACTAGCGAGTACGCGTGACGAAATGTTGCAAGTTGTTAAACCGACGTTAGACACTTAATTTTATTCGCTCTGAAGCCGAGAACAGAATCAATGAATAATGATGCTCGCGTGACGAAACGATTGGAAAATTGCTACTCTTTTTTTTCAATATGGAAAAGAAAAAAACTAGTGCAACAGTCAAAGAAACCGTCAAACGGGTAAGAACAAAAAAAAATAACGCGTCTTTGCACCTGACCGATTACATCCGACCGAGCTTCCTCTAGCTTTCGACAAAATACTCAAACGCGACAGACGCTTATGGCAGGTAATCTCCGTGGATGTTCAGGGGAATCTTTATTCGTCGGAACAAACAAGGACTGGTTAATGCGCTTTGCATGGAAATGCACGAGCCAAGCATTAGGCGGCTGAGCGGCCCTCGGCCGCCGAAAAGATTCCCGTCGGATTTTAAGGAACAGCGCGACGAAGCGAGCGTGGAAAGCGGATAAGTGGTGATTCATGGAACAATCCTCGACTCGGCTGAAAGAGGATGCCACCGTGAGATCTCGGTAAATACTGGCCTAATGCGCCCTTCACTTCGACTTAAGTTTGTGACTTAATTATGCTCAAACTGTAGAACCGGGCAACACTGTAACCTTCGTCTCTGCTCCTGCATTTCTCTTGGATCTCTCTTATAACTTTTTTTTTTTTTTTGGAATCCACGGTGATGGTGGTCGCGTCTTCGTTACATCGTGACTTGCTAGGTGTTGTGTACTACTTACTGACTGACTATTTTAATGGCTGTTGTGTACTCTTGCGCACTATTTTATTGACAGCCGCGGTGCGTTGGAATCGTGTCCTTCCCGATCACGTGATTGGGAAGGTAAGGTGTTTATGGCACTGGTCAGCTCTATAAAATAATTCTTGTAATTGCTCTATGAGCTTGACGGTACGCCCGTCCCCACATTACTTTTATATATTTATTGGTTCTAGCAATAGGACAAAGATCAGAGGAATGCATCCCCAATAATTTCGAACAGTCGAACATTAATCTTCAATATTTTGACTGATAAATTCCGAAAATTGACAAGTAAAATTAATATTCAAGTTCCAATTATCATATTTTAACCGCTCATGCACGTGGTGAAGAAAGTCGGTGGTACAATAGGACAAACATAAAACAGACACAAAGGATCTCTCTAGGATCTTCTAGAACCTGAGAAATACCCGCGAAGGAATGAGTGCTACTTGAAGACTATAAACGACACTGGGACCCAATTGGATTCTACGCGAGCTATCGTACGAGTCGGACAAACTGCAACGCTTTTTGCACAAACGTCGAATTGTACAAGTGCATAGTTGTATAAATCGCGCAATTATGTATAAATGTTTTACACGCGATGCACTCGCGGTGGAAATCGTGTTCTAGAAAAGAAAAGAAACGGGCTTCCGAAAGTATGGAAACGTACCGGGGGATCAGTTAGAACGCAGAAAAGGAGAGCTGGAAAAGTCCCGTAACGAAAGACAAACAGTAGCGCGGAGTCGGAATGGAGTTTCGTGAAAGTCGGCGTTCTCGGCGCCTGAGTAAATTAGAGAGATAGTGTGAATGAGAGGACCAGGGGACGAAACGTGTGAATGGACGGCGGGCGTGTTACCGGAGAGATACCGCTTTATAGTGCTTCTTTGCGTATCAGTGAAGATGGACATGCACGTTTCTCCGAGTCTAAATCGAAACGCAAACGGTTCGTTTCGGGAGCGAGCTGTCCTGGAACAAAACGAAAAGAAGGAAAGAGGAAAGCCTCAGAATAGAGCAACGAACGTTATTGTTCGTTGCTTTCCTGAAATGCAGCCTCTGCACGAGGCTGAACAATGGCGCTTGTCCGGAGTAACTGCCAGTATCGGATTCGTTGATCGCGCAGTGGATCCAGCGCAAGAATACCGACGAGAAGGAGGAGAAAAAAAGGGGCGAACGAAGAAAAGAAGGAGGAGGAAATTCTAAGACGGGCGCGCGCGAGATTCGACGCGTCTATTCTGCGTGTGTGTGTGTGTGTGTGTGTGTGTGTGTGTGTGTGTGTACGGCGTTCCACGAGCGGGTAGAGCCGCTCGCCTTTCTTTTTCTTATCAAATAAAAGTGGCGAGGCGGCTGTGTGATTCTCGATCGGCGCGAGAGAGCGATCGAATAAAGGGAAGAAGAAACACACAAGAGGGACGGAAAGGTGAAGAAGAAGAAGAAGAAGAAGAGGAAGAAAAAGAAGAGGATCAGAGAGAGAGAGAGAGAGGGGGGGGGAGGGGAGAGCTGGATAAAAAAGAAACGAGAGGGCGAAGAGTGGGTTCCGTCGAAAAACGACTGTGGCGGCTCCCGCTGAGACAAAGCGCGAGAACCTGCACTCAAAACAAACATCACTCCGCCATTCATTCGGCAAGCGGATTCGAACATTCATCCCCCGACGGTTCGTGCGTCACAAGGAGTGGATGGAGGGAGGCAGGCAGGCAGGCGAGCGGGGTGTCGAGTCGAGGGGACCACCGTACGACAATGCGGTGAGATCGAGCCGCCTCCTGGACCGCGCTCGCTTTAGGCCGTATTCACACGCGGCCGTGAAAAGGAAGTGGCGCGCAGGAGGTTGTCGCGCGAAGAATAAGAATAAGAAACGAGAAGAAGAAGAAGAAAAAAAAGGAGGTCGAGCGTGCGACGCGCGACGCCAACACCTTCTCGCTGAGGCGTTAAAACGGGAACGAGTGCCCCTGTTCCTCTCGTCGCTATTGTACGTACGTACGTAAGGTCTCTCGTGGCAGGAGAGATCGAGATCGATCACAGGATCCACGCCCTCTCGGGATCTCGTAGCGCCGGAGTAGATGGTGCATGGGAATTTGACGAAAGTATCGAATAAACATTCGAACGTGCGCCCATGAAAGAGCATCTTTTTACTTTCGTTCTTCGATTGGTTGGACGTTTCTTTTCAGAATCGACTGCTCTCGTAGAGCGCGAGCTTTGTCACCGAAAAGCAAACTTTAGAAATCAATTGCTGTCGGCCTTGTTTCTCGAGTGTCATCTCGTCAGACAGAACCGAATCGTCGAGTCGTTGACCAGTTTTTGACGTGAATCGCGGCGATGCACAAGTCAGCGAGAGTCTCTTTTCGACGTCTCCTCGATCATCCGCCTCTCGCCACCCGGGATCGGGGAGAAGCAGAGGAGGAGGGCTCGGTGGGACCGGTAGCAGGATGATTAATATCGTAATCGCTAAATTAGTAACACTTAACTCCAAAAGAATTCTATCGAGACTGCGTGCACCGATCGACGTCGGCGTCGACAGTACGACAGGGAGGTTTGAACCACGAGGACCACGCTAGCAAAAGAGAAAGAGAGAGAGAAGGCTGGCTGCCTGTAGCAGGTCCCGAGAAACGTTCGTTCGGCCTAGATATCATCAGGGTCTCCGGTGGGTCCGCGTTCGGGAATCATTAGGGGCCGAAGACGACGCATTCCGCAGTGGCGATCAGGACCCAGAAGAGGAAGAGGCAGACGACGAGGGCGAAGACGGTACAGTCGTCTCGGATGATCCGGTGGCCCACGTCTCGACGTGGCTTGTCCGTCGCGTCCGGCCACGGCATTTATTAACTCTCTTATCAGATTTCGATTTGGACGACGTGCAGCAACGACGGATACCGTAATTATTTTTATTAGTACCGCGCTAACCGTCCTCCTTCTCTGCAGCGCGAATCACCCGGGCCAATCGTTCGGACGAGCATCACGCTCGCGTCACTCCGATGCAGCTACAAAGGGATCCCGATGAGTTTTCGGCGTGCCTGAGCGATCGTCGTTGCTGCTCTTTTGCTCCGTCTCTTCTTTCCTCTCTCTCTCTCTCTCTCTCTCTCTCTCTTTTCGTGTCAGAATATCGATGCATTTTTGACAAAGTACGCCGACGTATGGTCGGACAAAGTTGAGGAATGCTCTTTGACCCGGCAATTCAACGGGCAATGCAATGGGCAAAAGAGACGATTGGAGCAGTCATCGAATCGTAGCGTTATAACTGGAAACATAGATTTTAAGTTGCGCTACGAGGCGATCTTAGCGACCTCGGAATTCTGACGCCGTACAGACGAGGTTGGAATTTTAATTAAGCAAACGTGAGATTGCAACAAATGTCACTCATATTTCAGCGTGTTTGCTCGACGAGACCTGGTCGCCGATAACTTTGATAAATAAGAGTGGGAGCGGTCTCGGGTTGAGCAATTTAGACGTTGAGAACGCGAGAATGAAGGCTGATCGATGCCCGGTTTCGACGTGCTCGTCTCGCTCGCTCGTTGCAACGAGAATCTCCGAGGCCTGCGGCCCCGTTGCGTAGGCGCTCCGCGCGTCGACAAAAGTCGGGTTACAAATTGTAACGATAGGCGAACAAACAGGACGGAGCCACGTTGACCAGGTGGAAAGCGCTTTTTGCCACTTACACCGGCCGGCTCGTCATCAATCATCAATCACAACGGCATCAATCTTTGTTACGGTATAATTTCATTGACCTGTTAACGTTCCCTCGTTCCTCGTGCTCTCATCAATACGCACAGCCGTGTTATTGACTGCGGTAATCAATCCCGTGAACCTTGCCGCGAGCATCGGTCTTCGCACGCACGTCATGCGAGTTGATCATCCGGCCTCAACGCTCGTCGCAATACCCTCAACAGGATTGTACAGTTAGAAAGGATCGTTTCCGCGAGATCGATCGCCGTCTCGTGGTCATTCGCTGGAAAAACGTTCGTCTCACGATCACGGGCAAGATGCCTCGTCGATCCTTTCTCCGTTGTCCCACGTTCGCACGTGCCGTTTTATTAATTCCATGAAACTAATTTGTTAACGACACTCGACGTTTTCTATGTTTGTATGATTTGCTAACAGACAAAGGATGGATCAGGACTTGTATCTTGTCGATATGAAGAAATTACATTATCGTATATTTATCGTGGACAACGTTATTTATTTTATCGTTCTCCTTTTTTAGAGAAAAAAAAGCATCTGATTCGGTGACCCGCAAGTCTGTTTTACGGGTTTTCAAGGTACAATTCATGATCGATTTTTTTGTGAATTTCAGGGATAGTTTAAATATGGCTATCATCACCTGCATATAAAAGAGATTCGTAAGTAACGAAGGAGAGACTTTAATTACAGCAAGAACGCTGATCGGTTAGTCGAGACCAAAAGTTAGTCAAAGCATACGTCACAGTGAATGTAAATAAATGTTAGTTAATCGAGAGCCATCACGTTGCTGTAGAAGCCAGCAGGATGGTTCTATAAATTGTGGATGATTCTACAAACTCGGTAATTCAAAGGTGCATGAACGACACCAGTCATGACTTATAATTTTAGCCTTATAATTTTTGAAGGACACATTTTGACAATTGATAGAGCAACGGCAATACGGAGAATTTATAAATCCAAGTGGACTCTGTACAAATTGATTACTCAGTGAAAGCTACGAGAGTAAGAAGATCTAATGTCCTTGATGGCCCGGAGATCTAATGTCCCGCAACGACACGGACCGTTTCTAAATTACCCGCGTCGAATCGAAGGTCACTCACACGCGTTAAACGCGCAACTTTTTGTCTCGACGCATTTTTCTGTCGACAGTCGACGAATCTTGCACGAGTTGTGTCTCGGTCCGCCTAATTAACGCGTTGTTAATCATCTTGACAGATGAATTCCGCTTCCGGAGCTGTCAGCGGGCCAACGTCGATCACGAATTCCTGCCGAGCATTGTATTTTAATTAGTCGGAATTATTTCGATAACAAGTCGGCTACGCATCAAACGTTAATCGAACTCTCTGGGTAAGAAACACGTACGTTTTGTCACGCGAAGCTCGATTTATATTCTCACTCTGAGATCCTGTGTCTCCTCAAAGCCCAGCGCTGCTCCGACTCGGACATTTTCTTCTTTCTTTGTCTCTCATTCAAATCGCAAATCGCTTTTTTCGAAAAGTACAAAGCAACCTATTCGCGAACAGGTAAACAGCCTTAAGCGACTGACCCGTTTCAAAGAGTACAATAGTAACACGTTATCTCGTGACAAGATCGCTTTCAGCCTCGACGGTGACACTATAAACACCCCCTCGTCGACGACGAGGATAATCGACGAGCAGCCCGAGTCAAAGTCCCGGGAGGGGATTCCTTTCGGCGATTTTTCGTGGTCGACACGGGATTACGATCAGCAGCCTCTCGATCTTTACTTTTCAGCTGTGGCCGCGGTGGTGGTGTACAGGGTACGCGGGGCAGAGATTTATCGCGGTCGGCTCGACCGGACGGACAGACGGACGAACGGAAAAGAGAGGTAGCCGGATCGAAGGGTAAGCCGCGGCGAGAGGGAAAACGGGAGAGGAGGAGGCGAGAGGAGAGTGACTCGGGGAATTTACACCGTGGATTTGGCCGGTGCTCGATCCCACGGGACCGAGTGTGCGGAGGCACCGTGTATCCTCTTCATCTCGTCGAGGAAGAGAGGACGCTCCCCGACCGGTTCAAACGAGCGTTCCGACCGCGACGGACATGTTCGAGCAAATTGTACAAGACAAGCCTGCATGCTTCGGCAATGAGCCTCTCTCTCTTCGCGTACGTACCATTTCGTATATGTATGTACGTGCATGTACGAATATGCCCGTGGCAGCTGTGCCGCACTCGCTCGCGCGTTTCTCCTTCTCATTCGTTCGCGCGGCTGAAAGAAAGCCACGACCCAGGCTTTTCGAAGCTCGTGCTTTCAGTTACGGCGCGATCGCTATGAAAACGGGTTTCCGAACCGTTTGTCGGTTGCTAACCGGGGTCCAGATAGTTTCAATTGCCGTTTCAATTCCGTTGATCGACCTAAACCGACAATAATTGCGATTGTACATAGGTCGAGGAACGTTTAAGGTGTTCAATCGAGTTCGTTTAGTTGCAAAACACTATCAAATTTTGTTTCATTAGGCAAGAAAATAATGGAACTTGTTGTAAATTTCAATATATAAAATAGTAATATTAATATAGTAATATGTGTTTTATCTTTTATATTCTTCCGAGGCCGACTCTGCAAATTTATCCGTAATCGCCACGTCAGCTCGAAGAAATCGGGGACGCGCGATCGAGCGGTGGACATCTCTTCCCGCTTCCAAACTCTCGCGTGGCACGAGAAAGGATTCCTCGACGACACAGAGGCCTAGAGGCCTAGAGGCGGTGTGTGCGTCGGCCATTAACGACTCGTCGCGCATAATTTATAGGCCATTAATTAGAGAGTGTATAAAAGTGAGCGCTATAAAATTATAGAACAGTCGGTGAGCATCTGTGCCGCGCGATCCTCGGACCCTCTGCCCCCTCTCCTTTTCTTCTTCGTCGAGCGTCGCTCGCGCCGAGCATAATCCTCGACGCTTCTAATACCTGGCCGTGCCCCCGCGCATGTTTTACATTAACGCCGTAATCGCGCCGCTCGTACAATCGCGATAAACCCCGAACGAGGCCCCGCTTGTCTCGTTTCCGATTGCCTCCGGACGCGTGACCAAGGTCAGTACGATCGCCAAGAAATTAGGAACGCTGCATATTTTTACGAGTAGCCGCGACTGGGCGAAGAAAGTAAGAGTGTCGATCCCTCGTGGGCAAACTAGATCGTTCAAATTTCACCCCTTAAATTTATCAATCGTAAAAGATAGTTCGTTGGCGCAACTTATTGAGTTAGATTAAACTAACATTTTAAAGTGTCAACGATTGACATACGATTATATCTGACGACCTTAGAGGTACTGCTTCGTCACGGAAAAGCAAAAGTGAATCACCTCCTTGCGAAAATGCGAAAATTACTTATGGAACAAGTCAGTGTGTTCTCCAGAAATTACGCAACATTTCTATCATCATCATCATCGGGGCAGGATCATACGACGGCTGTTATTTCTTTCTCGCGGCGGATATCAAGAGAACGTGTTCCGAATGGACAGCGCGGAGGAAAGAGGAAGAGAGAGAGAGCGCGAGTGAGGGCTCGTCGGTCGACGAGTGATTTATAAACGAATCGAGGGGTGGGACGGATGCAAATTTCCAAGCACGTGAACTCGCTGTTCCGCCCAGGGGAACACTGCGGCAAGAACACCGCTGGGACCCTCCCCATTGTCTTGCGTCTATTTATCTTCGCGTGTGTTCGCATCTACACCCAGTGGTCCCGCAGGAATGCGAGATCGTCTGCGCCTCGCGGCCGCTCGCTTCGCCACCGCTTAACCCCGCGGACGCTCGAAGGGGACAGGTGCGGCGAACGGCGCGACCGCGAGACGCTGATCGCTCGCGCTCGCTCGTTAATCATCACCGTCGGCTGGAGATTAAGCGCCGGGGTAGCTTCTGCCACCCTATTAAGGGCCGGCACGGTAGGAGCCGGGCTCGTTTTGTCAGGCCGCGCACCTTTCACGAGGTTAATCGACATCGTGGTTAATTGAATAAAACCCCGGCGCGGAAATTAAATCGTCGTACGACGATGGGTTATCCACCGCTCGAAAGCCAACTGCCTAGCACGCTCTCGAGCAAATATTCGGTTAATTACCGACGCAAGGAGCGAGCTTCGATTCGTCGTTCGGTCGTATGGTCGCTCGGCGTTGCTCGATAGTTATCGGCGACTCGTTCGTGTAATCCAGCGTGACATGAAATTGGGACAATTAATAGATGTGTCTAGTGATAAAGTTGTTTGGCGGCGGAGGAGAGGGCGAGAGCTCGAGCGAGCTTAGCAGAGGCTCAAATTTAATCGCGTGGCAAAATCTCTTATATCAAATACGTTATACCCTACGCGAGCGTGTCGCCCTTATCAAAATCACCGGCACGAATTTCTCTCTCTCTCTCTCTCTCTCTCTCTTTCACTCTCTCGGGGAGGGAACGTTAGCAGGATTCTGGCTGGTAATGGAGCTGAGTCGCGGCCGTGTTTCCGAAGGAATCCGTGAAACGACCTTCCTTCTCTGTGCCTGCTCTTTACGCCCCTCTGTACTACGCGGAAGACGAGAGATCGCAGAAAGAGAGAGAGAGAGAGGAAACGAAGGGGAAAGAACGACTTCGTCGTCGTCGGCGAGAGATCGCCGATCTCTCGTAGATGTTGCACGGCGTCGTTGATGTCGCGTACAAAAGGAGAAGCAACCAAGGGTGGTGGAACGAGAAGAGTGGCGGCGAGGGTGAGGCGGAGGAGAAGAGGAAGGAAGAAGGGGAAAAGAAGAAGAAGAAGAAGAAGAAACGGAGGACAACGGCGAGGACGATGGAGAAGAAACGAGAGGGAGAAGGATTGTTTCCTGGTGGCTCGAAGCTTCGTCTCCTCCTCTCTCTTTCTCTCTTTCGTCGTTTTGTTTTCACGACGGCAAGGCCGGTTTGCATACGGAGGTGAACGGAGAGGGCCCGGTGGAAGCAGGAGAATGGGTCGAGGGAGAGTTAGAGTCTAGAACCGAAGCTTGTGCTCCGCGGTTGCTCAAAAATACTACCAAACGAACCAAAGGTCCTTTAGCCACATTGTTGCTTCTTTTCGGGTCACGATACGTACCTCTTGCATTCCGTATTTATTCGTATTCGAACACGTCGATCCGATGGTATTTGTGGCATTGCAGAGGCGCAGATAAAACATTCGCGAGTGGCAACGTTCAAGTGTTCGAAGCTTGAACTTTAAAGGATCAGAAATAACGTCTTCCAAGAGAACAAGAATTCACAAAATTGCTCCGAAATAAATTTTCGACAGCAGAGAAGTCAGAAATTGGTAGTTGGTTCTGTCAATGCTAATATTATCTGCGCTATACTTAGACATTTGAAAAATCTCTCTGTTTGTCACGTTGTGCGTGTATATACGGTGTTGAGCAAAACTGAACATACGTATTCCGACTCTTAACGTTAATATATTTTATCGAGTGTTTGCATATAGAATACAAAAAGAAATATGTAGTATTTTGTAGGATATTTTGGCTTTTCAAAAAATATTTTATATACCATCACAATTCTGGCAAATACAAATTGTTTCCGTGGAGTCAGTTAGTAGTATTTTGCAGGACAATTAATTTAAATGAAAAATTATCGATACTTTAAACTGATATAACTGGTTGTGTTTCCAAGATGTGTTAATACCATCGTAGCAAAGGAAAAAGTGCTTTTTTTTTAAATTGTATAAACATTCAAAAATTTCATTCGTGGCTAAATCTGTCTTAAAACTTGCAAAAACGAACTTTTTCTCATCATTTTGTTGAGCTGTGAACATTGGAGTTACAAAATTGAAAAAATTCCAACATCTAACCTTAACGTTAAAAGTGTCAATAAAATCGCAACAAAAGAAAATCGTGCAACAAATATTGTGGGATCTCTTTGTAAAAAGGAAATTTCAATTTTCAAGACCACGGATGGAACAAGTCATGCCTCACGTGTTTCAATTTTTACAATTTTTGGGAATAAAAGTACTCACCTTTTCCACATGGTGTAAAAATATTTTTGAGAAAAGAAACGAACTTACTGTTAGGACAATCAAAGTAGAAGAACTTTACGGCTACAAAACGGTATCAAGTAGATTCCCGTGACGATCGTTTTTCGCAAAGTCGTAAGTTTAAAGCTCAAAGTATCGACAATTTTTCATCATTACGTGTGTTTAGTTATGCTCCCTACTGTACGCAGAAGGTACGTAGCTGTCCGAGGTGTCTTCTTAAGCAGCGACTTCTCTTCCACGCCCTGTTTGTTCGCGGCCACGCACGGGCACAAGGATTTCCCGAAGCAGCGACGGGATCCCGGGTATACGCGTGTGTGTACGCGAACGCCAAGCAAGATCTGTAACCTCAGATACGAATCTGTGAAGATATCGCAACGAGTACTGCTCGAGAGTTGGCAGTCAGTCGGGATAACGAGTACCGTCAACCGATCTTCCCTCTACCTCTGTTTCTTCTTCCCCTGGAGTTTAGTCCTTCTCCTCGTCGTCGTCGTCGTCGTTGTTTGCCTCATGGCCGGTCGTTTCACCGAGCACCAAGGTGTCTCGAAGGAAGAGCAACGTCTCGGCGTGACACCGCTCCTTCCTACTTTTCTTGCTCTTCGTTAAGTCCTGTGCTATCACACCTTCTGCCGGATCCTCTATTACCGATACGATCGGCGAACGACTCGTATTAACTACCGGTGTTTCCTGGTAATCGCCGAGCGGCCTGAGTACGCTCTAACTCGTAGCCGCGCTGAGATGTGTGTACACGCCGAGCGGTTCGCGCGAAATCTTCGCGGCGATCGGTTCGAGTTTCTGTGAATGCCGCGGGTATTTACCTTGAAGCGCGACTTTAGTCAGTCGAATCTTTTTCCTCCCAAGAGGACTGACGCGAGAACACTTCACGGAGATCTCGCGTTTCGTCGAAAGGAAAATAAAGTAACGACGAATGAAAAAATGGACACACGAGATAGGTTGGAAAGGCGCGTAACAAAGGTAGGAGCGAGCAACGCAGGAAGGCGGGATGGAAGATAAAAAGAGGTCGAGCGTAACCGCGAGATATCGAGAGGGGAGCAGGATCGGAAGAAGGAGGGCCACGCACGCGTCGAGAGCAAGTGCGGTCAGAGCCGCGGAAAGGGTGAAAGAAAAGGAAGAATGGGAGGGAAGAATGCCGATGGTTCGCGGCAATAAAACACGGTGGCGCGCGCGGACGCGTGCATCAAACCTGAAACGCGCCAGCGAACTAACGTGTCGAAGAAAAACCGGCAAGCAAGAAGGCGGAAAGAAAAGTCCACGTTGCGCGTTACCGGGTAATAGACCGAAGGAATTGGAGAAAGTGAGAAGGAGCAGAAAAAAGGAAAGGAAAAAAAACGAGAAAAAGAGACCACGACCATCCTTTTAATCCACCAGTCTCGTTGCAACGAAACGGCAATTCGCTCGAGACTCGATTCCGTTTCTCGAGGCAACACGCGACGAAGATTAAATCGAGAAAGCTGTTAGCATCTGGACGCGAGAATTTTTTGCAGACAGGATCGCAGAGATAAGCGGAAATGGATAATTTACCTGTCGTTGGTGGCGAAACCGTACGAGACGATAAGGAGAAGAAAAACGAAAAGTAAAAGGAAAAAAGTGGAAACGAAACGGAGATTTACTCCCGTACTTAGACGCGACAAAACGACGTGGAAAGCGTTCTTGTTGCTCAGCGTGTCTCCATAAATTTCGGCACTGGAATTCCATTCTTCGGACGGAATTAAGTCTGTGAACCTACGAAGCACGTCGATGGAATGTAGATATTAACGGGCTATTCGATCCCTGTCGCTTATTTCCAGTCGATCTTATCGCTCGTCTATTTGCATAATTATTCGTTCACCTTCGTTCGTACCATTTTTCTTTTCTTTTCTTTTCTTTTTAGCTCTCGACGTCACTCAGCGTCCACGCGATTAGAATCTGCATTTATTCGAACGTATTTTACAGATTTGCCACACGAACTTTAACTGCGTTTACGAGGAACATCGTGGAACCTTCTCTTTCGAAACTCTCTCTCTCTCTCTCTCTCCGTCGTTTATTTCTGTTTATAACAACGCGAGTGATGACGAGCTCGTTAAGCGTAAGAATAAGCGTTGATCGCAAGAACGCGTGGTATCCAGCGCCCAAAGGTTCAACGTATTTAGCGATATAATAGAGGAATTTAGCGATGCGTCATCTCGAGATCTCCTCCAAGATCGGATCTTCAAGATCGGATCGATAAATTTCGAATTCACCGTTGATCGTGTACGCCGGGCGCGTTGTGTCTCGTGCGTTTAGCCAGGGTTGTTGATTGGAATGGAACCTGATAACCCGGAAGGAAGGACTACGACCAGCGTCGTAACTAATGTCACGATGACTAAGATCTACGTTCCCTATCTTGGACTGTCAACTCCGTTGATGAATATGAGAGTCAAGAAACTTCAGCCTCTAACGCGCGTATTCGATTACGGCTCGTCGATCGTATTCATTGTCGCGTATTCCACGTATTTCAAACAAACTCATCGACGGCAAGTTCGTCGCGTTCGTAGTATCGGGGCTGCGAGGTTTGGTTGGGAAGCTCGCGGTCACGCGAATCGGAAACGTGGGAACCGGAATGGAGGGGGAAGTCGGCGGAATCGGCGCAGCGCGTCGTCGTGTCTCGGTCGATTTTCGTCGTGCCGACGGAAGCGCAAAAAGGTAGATTGACATCGGTAACAGACGTCCGATCGCGATTCGATCCGTGGCGGAAGAAGCGAAGATCCGGAGGATCGGTCGCGGGAGCGGGTTTGAGCGGGTTTGAGCGGCGACGAGCGGCGACGAGCGGCACGGTGAAACACGGAGTCGCGCGACGACAAGAACGACGAGAGCGGCGCAGCGGAGAGGAGAGAACAGCCGATACAGGATTCCTCGCAATCAACATTACTGACTACGGACGACGGACTAACAGCGAGGGGAATCCTTCTCTGCCTTTCACCCTGTCGCGGCCTCTCGTCCCCGCCGTCGTCCATCTCCCGTAACAATTGATTGAACACAATGGCGAACATCGATACCGATGACACGTCGCTACTCGAACCGCCTCGTATCCCCGGATTTTGTAATTCTAATACACCTTTGGCAGCGAGCGAAGCGTCGAGATAATCGGCGGCGTTGCACGTAGAAGGAACGATGAGCAATATTTCGCGGGATAATGGATTCGTTTGAATACGTTTTGAAAGCCACCGTTCCATGTACGTGCACGTTAGCTTCTCTCCAGCCAACCGACGACGAACCTTCGATCGAGTTGCAACGTCGATTCTACTGTTTTGCGCAACCGTGCTCTTCCTGTTGGTTCGTACACTCGGCAATGGATTCGCTGCACCGGATTTCCACCGGTTGATTCGCAATGAGCGTCGAAATCATACCGTGTTGCCGGTCCGCCAATGACTCTCTGCACTCGCTCGCTCGTCTAACCTCGGCCGTTTCGACGTCATTTTGAAATCGGCTTTACGATTTCGGACACAGAGAGAAAGCACGTTCATCCAGAAGGAAGGAAAGAAGCGAAGGGAAAAAGAATGCAACATGGAGGTCACTCCGCTCCAACGAACAGTCAGGCGGTGGCAAGGGTGGCGGAACACCACCACCGAGCTACTCTTTTCTTTTGATCCTCATAAGGCACGCTGGCGATGCAGCCAGCCTCGATGACTAAGGGCTCCGACACCCGTTCCACGGACGGTACATCGAACCGAGTAGAATCCGATCCGCTTCATTCCACGCCACGCGGAGAAAGAAGCCGCGCTGATCAACTTGTCGCTACTCCAATTATCCTTCGTCGAAACGCTCGTACGCTCGACTGATTGATTTACGCGAGCTTCTTCTAACCGCTCCACTATGCGCCCCAATTGCTACAGCAAACTAATTATCCTGTACAATTAGCATCTTGTTTCAGTGTCGTTTTTGTTGTTGCGCGGCCTCTGGCAAGCACGGATACGTGCATACGTGCGCCATTTGGAAGTTGAACTGATGCAACTATGGCTTAGGTAATTCGTAGATGGTTTGGTATCTCAATGCATGACTTGTGTGTGCCGATAGTGTATGTAATAGCGTATTCTACCAGTGTGTATAATTTTTATAAATCAAACGACCAACTTTGTTGCAATTCATCGTTTACGAGTACAAATGGTAAGTACATAGATAAAAGAAATTGCAGAACACGATAAGCCGACTTTTGTCTAACACATTTAAAAAATTTTGTTGCAAATTTACATAGACGTCGATAGCAACATATATTCAACGCTTTGGTTACATTTATATTTATGCACGCATAAAAATAATTTGGAGGATACTCGAATTTTATTACATCAGGAATAATCTCAATACTTCCATCTTGTATTTTCTATTGAAGTTGAATTAGTTGCACCCTACTGAATACCGTGTGTTCGAAGTGTTCTGTTCAATGTGTCGTGCAACAAGTATTCGAAAGAACCACCTTCGTTCAGAGGATAATTTATTTAGTATACATTATACACGGCTGTATGCAAAAGCGAAGACGATATTGTTCTCGTTCAGTTGTGCAGAGCAGCCGAAGAAGGAAAAAAAAAATTATTAAACAAAGGCTATACAATTAAATAAAAATGGCATTCAAACATCATTCGCGGCTTCTGAATGTTTGAGATAGCCCGAGAACTTTCCACATCGAGTCAATCGATTCATCCTCTGTGTGCACGTGCATTTCGAAATGCACAGTCTTTCCAATTCCATCTCGGGGACAAGCAACAAATCAAAGCTCCGTCACTTAGTAGCAGCGGTAGCTGCACATCTTTAGAGAGCAAGATTTCACCGCGACGGTTCACGATGGTGCACGATGCCAGTTTCACGTGAAATCAATTCGCGTTAATGCAGGTAAAAAGCGCGCGGCGACGTGGCGGCGCAAAAACAATGGCCGGTGTGGCAACTCTCGGCCGGTCCCATTGTCCGCCTGAGCTTGAGCGTGGTCTCGCGCTCGCTGGCGCTCGCTCGCGAGAGCTCTCCTCTGCTCTGTTCGTGGCCGCTGGATAAGTCACGAGAGCTGGCCTAACCAGTCCCGAACGGAATCGTTCCGCCCGGTTTACCGGTTAAATTTACGAGCGGTGCTCGTCACTTTCGCTGAATCGTCTGGAATTAGTGGTGCAGATGGTATCGCGCGATGGGGGAACAACACGCGACGTCGCGGAAACCACCTGCGAGCGAGTCGATCGCTCGAAAATACTGTCCGCTCCGTGTCTCCCGCTCAGTTTCCAATCGCGAACGTGTTCATCCTTCGACAAGGACTCTCCGGTCTTCGTGCCAGAGAATGGAACCACGGCGAGGATCGTGGTGGCAGAGAAAGACAGATTTCACGCCGACAACGTGTTGTCCACGCGCAAACAGTACCGAGCTCTCTGACAAAGAGAGTATTCATTCGACGCGACGATTACGCGAAGGAAGACGCATCGTTCGGATGAATACCGAACCGATCGGACTATAGGTGATCAGCTAAACGCGCGTTCCGGATCTATTCAATCTGTTATTCCGTGTCACTCGTCCCACGCTTTTCTAATCGCGGCGCATTGTGCGGCCGCTGTGAAACCGCTCTTCGCGCGAACCGCCCACGAGCTCCTCGTAAACATCGATTCGATGCATTGTGCCGCGCGAAATGAGCCTGATGCTTTACCAATAATTTGCCGTAATTTGACGGATAATTGCGCGCGCGGTCGACTGTGCGTCGTCCTTATTTGTCGCGTTATGATGACCGGTCACCGCGGCACGGGCTGAGCTGTGATTAACAGAGGCGATCGGAGCAGTGGTACGTCCGCGACAAAGAAACGTTCGAAACTCGTCTTGGCCGATATAACGAGTATTTTTTTATCGAAGCTGCATACATAATGAAATCGTTACACGCGCAAGAACGCAGCGCCTGGAACGACGATGGCGAGATCGGGCGTAACCGGCGCGGCGTGGATCTCGCATCTGAGCCAACGGCGACGATCGCGCGGAAGGACAGCGATTATTCCGGGACGATCATAGGGGGAGGGGAAAAAAAAAATTCGAGCAACGAGGGACGGGCACGTGAAACGTGGCCACGGCCCGATAGCATCGCGGCTTGATTCAAGGCTTTCAACCTCCTCGTCATCGCGTTCCTGTTGTCTAGGCGTGACAACGTCCACGCCTTCGACAACGCGCGCGCGCGCGCGCGCGCTATCGCGAAATTAACACATTCCGCGAACGAGACGGCAAGAAATGGACTCGGGGTCGGTAATTAAACAGCCGAGTGAATTCCGTCACCGGAGCAGTCGCGACGAGGCGATCAACTCACGAGTGACTCCGAGGCAAAAAAAAAAAAAACAACTAGCCGAAGAACGAAGAACCAACGGAAGACACAAACTCGTCGCTTCGTCTTCTTCTCTCGTCTCCACGTGGAGAACGTTTTGTTTCAACAGGAAGGATCCCCGGTTGGTAGCGTTCGATCGTTTTCACCGCGTCATTGTCCCGGTCGCGCGCAAGCGTGACAGCATCCACGCCTTCCCGCGGCTGGCTGCACTCGCCTCGCCTCGCCTCGCCGCGAGTCAGCATTCCGGCTCCGACTGAATCGCTCGTTTTAACGAGCTTCTCCAACCAGCAGGCACCGATCTAACTATTACGTGACTCGTGCCCCTGTCGGCGAGCAACGTCTCCGACGGCGTACGCTTCGTCGCGAATAAAGCGCCGATCGAATAAATTAATGCCGAGTCGATCAAAATTTCTATTTCTAGTCGGCCGTCGTCGAATAACGACGCGGTAACGATCACCATTGCCGGCTACCCTCCTCTCGATCGTGAGAATCATCCGGCCGTTCGTCGTAAACAATGACGCGACGCGGTGGCTGCGTGTGCCCTACCCGGTCGCGCTTCGTGGCTTCCGAGAAACGGGTAAATCGGTTCGGATCGGTTGGACGTTGCGCGCGGATTATATCGCAACCGGAGGCGAGATGGAACAAAAAAATTCAACGATGAAAGAGAGGAGAGAGATATAAGCTATCTGGGAAAAGGAGGGTAATAAGGACGAAAGGGAGAGAAGGGCGCGTGACTGGCCTTATTACGCGCGGCAGGTAACACGTGTACCGAGAACACAAGCTGATGGAGAGGAGCGTTGGCATCACGAATCACGACTAAAAGACTCGGTGGCGAGCGGCGTGGCGAGACGAGCAAGGAGTCGCGGACAGCTTTGTAATCAGTAGCTTCCATGCCGACGCTGTGTTCGCCTTTCCTTAGCTAACGGTGTGTGTACGTAACGAGAAAGTGAGAGGAGAGGGCTCTCGAATCGAGAGCTTTCGGCGTGGACGCGACGCAACAGTCGGAATCGAACCACAGGGCCAATTACTCCGACGTCTTCACTCCTGAGCCGCCTGGCGTCCCACTGCGATCACGGCATCTGCCACCGATCTCTCTCTTCGTGCCACCCTCCCGCCTTTGTCGTCCCCTTTCTTCCACCGTTCACCGCCGGGATATCATATCATCGTCGGCCTTCGAAATCGGCCAAATGAACTCGCTTCGGTCAGCGAGCGAGTCGTAATCTCGTCCTCTCGCGGGATTCACGCTCGCCTCGACTTGCCAATGAATGAATTCCTTGGTATTGAATAATACGTATCAGTTCCGCTTTTTTATATTTGGTCGGCCAATACTGCGTTTCTTTCTTCTGTGCGTGCAAATGAAAGGCGAGAAGGCTTTTCGTGAGAAATAAATACTTGATTAATATACAATTACCTTGTACAATTACCTTGCACGATATTTCGAGGCTTCGCGATTCCGCGAAAGTTAAAATTTTTTTTTTTTTTTTTCACAAAAATGGAAAGAGTCCCAAGAATGATTCAGCATCCTCATCAGTAATTTGGCAAAGTAATTCTGACATTACCGTAGTTTGAAGGCACCATATATGTATGTACAACAGATAATTTTTCCTTTTTAGAAGTAATACAGCAAATGTTCCTTCTTAATTTTCCAATTTGAAATCGATACCAAACGAGATTTCCTTTTTTTCTTTTTTCTTTTTTTTTGAAACAAGCTTAGACAATCAGCCATTAACGTTATCAACGTTTCACTAGTGATTCTTTTGCATTGCAAGCGAGCAAAGTGATTCATACGATTTCGTTCAATGAGTCGGTGTGACACCCACACTTCCAGCTTCTATAAACCCACATTCCCATTTTCTTCAAATGACAATGCGTACTTGGCGGCGGAATATTCAAAACTTTTGTTTAGAATCGACAGTTTCTTTTTCTCATCCACTAAATTTCGAATGGTATCGCTGTCCATTTCAGATGGGACGAATTTATGGGACGGTCTAAGTGTCGATCGTGTGGGTCGGATATTTCGACATCCTTTGTCTTTAATTAGCACAGCCTGGAAAACGGGATCGGTTAGGAAGATGTCGATTTAACGAGCCTGATTTATGGAACGTTTTATTCCTTGTAATCGTGGAAACGTTGAGTCTGTAATACGAGGAGGTGATAAAAGTGAGATCAGTTATGAAATAACTCTCTCCGTTTTGGGAGAGAAGAACTCGAAAACAACGATCTTTCTTCGAGCAGCAAGTCGACGAAGAGTGACGACTGAGCATCGGTAAAAGGAGCAATGCTTTGCAATATGGTACGCGTTACTTATAGTCTATTTTTACGATTCTTTCCTTTTGATTTTCTTTTCGTGTACACTATTAAAGCTTGACAAATGACGGGTTATCGATTGTCGAAGAAAAAGTGTGGTTTATACCGTTTTAATAACGCAGCCACCGTTTCCTGTACGGACGCGCAACAAGAAGAGAAACGCGAACGAAGCGGATTGTGCAATGAATCAGGCGTACAATCAGAGATCTATTTAATTACCGATAATAACCCGCAGTTTTACGAGTGCCTTAATGGCGATATATGCTAAATTGGTGGTTTAATTGCTTCGGCGGTGCATCTGCCGCAACGAAGGAAGTGGCCTCGAGCGACCAATCCATTCCGGACGTTCGCCGTTTGACTCTTGCGCCTCGCGGAGTTGCATCGAGGGACGTTCGTAGCTCGAAACCGAGTTCGTTTTGCGAGATCAACGTCCGATTTCATATTCCGTGGTTCGCAAAAACACGACAATAGGACTGGAACCGGGCTGGAATCGGCTTCGCAACGCGGCTACCTCTTTTGCCAGTCGATTCCTCTTAACCGAAAATGCGACACCAATACAAAGAGGGTGTTCGGAGGCGCGCAACGCCATATCCGCCGAGTCAAAACGTTGGAAAAACCGCGAGTCGAGCGACGTGGCATGCGATCCGCGCTTACATTCGGCCGCTGCGACGTCGCTGGTCGCGACAGTTGGCCGAGGAACGAACAGGCCCGCGCAAAAAGCTCGATTTAATAAAATCAATATTAATTGCCGCGCGGCTCGGCCCGCGGTGGCGGCCGCGGCGGCGCGCCACGAACCACTCGTTGAATATTCAAGCGCGCTGTTCTGATAGCCTAAAAAGCTGTTTATGGGTCCGATGTTGCGTAGCGCCCGGTTTTTGCCGGACACGACTCGGCCGGCCGACAGACCGTAGGTCCAAGTCCAGCCGCTGCACACCGAGATGATCGGTGGTCCCGAAGGGCCACCGCGTTTAATCGCAGAGATATTGCCTCTCGTCGTATTCGTGTGCGCGTCGTCTCTCTCTCTCTCTCTCTCTCTTCCTCTCTTTTGGTGTTCGTGCGAGCCATGTGATCGCGATGCACCGACCGCCACGACCGCAACGACGCCCGACTTTCGATTAATTAATAACGCCGATGCCATTTTCATCGGCCTCGGACGCGGTGCGGTAGCCGGTCCACGGTGAGAAGGAGAGAAAGTTTGAGGAACGCGAAGGATCGGACGATCCACCAGCTACAGTCGTCTGTGGTTTCTGGCTTTTTGCCCGCGCGCGCCAAGGCTGCCGGATTAATTAACGAAGCTGCCGGAGAGCTGTACGTCGAGTAATACCCATAAGGGAAAGAAGTTTCGTCTGCGCACGCAGGGCCGAGAGAATAGGCCATTGTTACCGATCTCGGCAATGGCTAGGCTACCTCGTGGCGCGTCCTCTTATGGGAGGATCGACGCTTTAAATTCGATCGGTTCCACCGGATGTTAATAAACGCCACGTTTTTCCGGCTGGACGTGAGCTTTTATGGCGCGGTGGTAAACAATCGCGGGGTTCCTTCGCGAGTAACAGTTCCCTGAAGAATGAAAACGAGCCTGAGGAATCGTTGGCTAATGTCGCTGACATTATTGGCTAGTCTTGCGATATATAGCGCGTTTAACAAGAACGTGAACACTATTTCTCTGAAAAAAAAAAAAATGTTCTGTTTGTAAAAAATTTTGCAATCTCCAGCACTAGCGATTATTGCTTGGATACGACGAGATGTATGCTTTCCATCAACTTTTCAGTATACGAGATAGGTAAAGACACGTGTTCTTCGCAGTCTGCGCTTCATGATTGACCAAACATTTTCAAATCCTGTCAAACGAGCCTGGTCGGTCCACGGAAATCTTATTGTCACATCCAAATGACAAACATTCAACAAAAGTGCATGTTTGGGCTGCTTTGATGTCAAACATCCAATAAAAGTGCATGTTTGAGGCTGCTTTAACGCTTGCGGATTTTACGTCTCATCACGAACAATCTAAACGATCAGACGACGATCAAATTGTACAAAAGGGGTAAGAGGACGAATCGAGTGCGTAACAGTACTTTCGATTTGTGCAAAATTTTTTATAAAAAATAATATTCCTTCTACAGAGAACTGGCGTCCACGTTCTCATTAGACACACTGTGGTTTTGGAAACCTCACGGTGTACATTGACTTATCGAACACGAAATTGTCGCTTCGTCGTGCAATCGCAAAGAATATGCATCATTTTCCGACAATGTTTCACCCGCGGTACAAAAGGTTTCGACGACGCGGCTGTAGATATAATCGATCCAACGTATCATGACGATGAGTTGGGCTCGTTCAGAGATCTCGTGACTCAGCAGGTACGTCGAGCTATTTCTTGCGCGAATCTATCGGCCATTCTTTCCGTTCTCGTTTCTTCGGCCACCCCTTTTTCTTCGCCGCAGCACCGCGTTCGCTATTATTCGTTCGCTGGTATTCCCCCGTCTCTGTCTCGCGTGTTCCACGCGACTGCATTCCCGCTATTGAATTCAAGGCTTGATATTCGGCCGGCGACTGCTGCCATTACGGCGAACAACCGGACGACTACCGTGGAAACTTTCACCTGCACGACGACGATTTTCGCGAGTCGATCGAGTGAAACGCTCGATCGTATCGCCCGCCTTACTTACGACTCCGCAGACACTCCGTCGACAATCGTGTACGACAACGGCTTCGAGCGTTATTCCCGATCCTCGAGATTTCGAGGGTCGTTGCCGCGGCGACTTTATCCGATCGATCGATGGCTTTCGAAACTCTTTCAACTCCGAGACCCTGTTTCTACGAGAAAATCGTTTCAGTCAAATGTTAATTGGCAGTCGTTTAGCGGAATAGACAGCGATAGAATCTCTCGCCGCGAGTCGCTTTCCGAAGCTGAGATTATCTGATTCCCGACGGTAAGCACCGACAGCGCGTGATCGCCAACTCTGTGATACGTAGGCGTTTCCCTTACCACGCTAATTAAGCCTGTATAATTTTGTTGTTCGTACATGTACGTACAAACGTATACTTTCGAAATGTAATTAATTGTCTCCTCCTTCTTACTCGAGTCTCGTAAACTTGTCCCCGATCTCTATTTAATCCTTCTTTGCCTCTCCCCCTCCCCCCCTCTTATTCTGAATAATTCCCCTTAAAAGAATCACGCGGACAGAGGGTCCTTGATTCGCGAAAGGGGGGAAGTTGATAAATCCCCGAGTGGAGATGTTGCGTGCGCCTGTCGGCTCGTGGACCCTGCTCGAGAGTAGCGGAAGGAGAACGTGTAAAAAAGAAAAGGGGCAAAGCTTTTGATCAGTCTCGTTACGTTTGGTGTATGCTGGCGACGCGTACGAAGGAGCGAATCTCTCCCGAGAGGAGAGACCGGCGTAACTCACAATTACCATCGTCGTCATCCCCCCGCGTGGCTCGAGAACGCCCCGTTATTTATGGCGGGGTGTTGCAGCCGGCTTGAAAGGGGTGCAACGACAGGGCCGACGGTCCGAATGCGGACGCCCCGCAGCGTCTTCTCCGCGCGCTGATTAAACACGCTCTTCCACGGTGACGTGTTAATCGCGAGGATTCATCACGTCCTCCTCGCCGTCCTCCGCTCTCTCTCTCTCTCACTCTTACTCCCTCCTCTCATCCCTCTCGTGGCTCTCTCAGCTGAAATCGTGAATCTTTCGCATCGTAGCCCGGAGGAATCTCGCGTTTCGATCCATGTCACTCGGACAAGTTGAGTTTTCTTGGAAATCAAAGCGTGAATCAAGATGATTTCGCGATGAGCGTGTCGGAAGAACACGCTGACGGTTCCGAGTTCACCGTATCATGGTCTTCTTTGTCATTTTTATTTCACTCAGCGAGAGAGACTTGAAAGATAATGGATTCCTTTGTAATGCGAAAATCCGAATTTGTGAATATATGCTTTTCGCGAGCAAATGTTCACGAAAATATATTAACATTTACTTATGAAATTTATAAGAAATACAATTTTTTAAACGTATTGTTTGATCCTCGCAAAATGATACATACCATTAAATTCGTCGTTAAAAAGCAATAATTTCATCAATTTGCACTAGAAACTGTACTCTTCAATAATATCCCAAACATTTGACGAAATGCGCAAATTTCCCAACTTTCAACGATTTACGATTACCGACGAAAAAAAATATTTTTTTTCGAAAATTACCATTTATGCCAAATTTCATCAAAGTCGGCAATATTTCCTTTTGAGTCACTGCACTTGATGAAAACGGTGTCCTTGGGTTACCAAATTCCATATTTTAAACCTGGTGCTTGTGAACTAAATTTGTTTACGCCTACGCTCCGTACGTGCAATACTCATCTAAACTACTTAAAAAAGAATACCTCCATTTAAGTTAAACTGTACAACTTTCCCATTCGGCTTCTTCAGGTACATTCTTCTTTTAATTGGCGAAGGGAACGTCAACGGGCGCGTCTTTGTGTCGCTCGTCACAGAAGCAACTTCACAAGACGTCGTCGGTTTACGGCGCACGTACACGTGCAAATGACGCTGTCAGTCCTCGGAGAATATGCAGATTGTCGATTATCGTATTTTTCACGCGTGACGTTTATATGTCGTCGCACTATTTCTTCGATGCTGGACGAATTCGCGGAGCGGATCACGAGGAACGTGCCGCCCGGCGCGAATGAATAATTCGAGGACGTTCGTCAGTCCGGCGAAATTGCTCGTCACGCGACACCCACGTAGCCTGTATCGCCTGTTTTACGATACGCACGGCTACCGTCCGATCGTTAAACTTTGTTCCTCGAACAGCGAACCGGACTTCATGAAAAACGCCGGTCCGCAACAGATCTTTAACAGTACTCGTATCGCCGGTTTATAAGCTCGTTATCCACGAAGCTCGACAATTTCATCGTAAGTCAGCGATCGTAAGTCCTTTTAAAATACTCGAAAGCCACTGACTGCAACGTCGATTGACGCTGAAAATGGTGAACAGAGCCAAGCACGCGTTCAAAGCGAGTTTCTCTTTCCCGACGCGTTTTCTTCGATTAAGAAATCGCGGTTTCTTAATTGGAGATGCAGGGCCTCCGATGTGAATAATTCGGTCGTATAATTGCGGCGCGCGAGGTTGCCTTCGTACAACTTCATGTTTGCCTGGAACGACAGTTCTCCGAAGCGAGGTCTCAAAAGCGGAACAATCGTTATTTTTGCTCGAGTTACCAGTGGGCCACGGCTCCGAAAGGAGCAACTTGTTTCCCCCTACTCCCTGCGCCGCTTATGGACAGCGGAATACCCGGAGTCTATAAATCAAATCGAACGACGGGCAAAGGTGCATGCAAAGAACTCGAACACGCGAGGAATGTGATTTAGTTACGTCGATGTCATAAGTAACCTAATCTAATTTCGGTGGACCACGGGCAGTAGGAACGAGGCGAGTCGCAAAAAGCCCACGTGTCCAATATTCCGGCCTACTCCGGTCTCTTCTTCTCGTTTCACCGTTGACGCTGCTCGATCGACGAAACACGAAACCCCGATCAACAGCGAAGATAGAGAGAGAGAGAAAATAGGTGGAAGAACAACACTCCCCTAAAACGTTTTTTCGACTTTCGATACCCTTTGTACAACGTGCAAGAGTTCCCCTTCGAAAACCCCTTATCGCGCGGGGGGGGGGGGTTAAAATTTCTTCGACTGAATTGAAATGAAACCGACACTGGCCCTCCGGATCAATTTCCAAAGCATTTCGGAGCCACGGTTGACCGCGGTGAACCGTGACCAAAAAAAAAAAGAAAAAAAAACATACAAAAAAAAAAGGGTTACAGAATCTGTCAGGGTGCGTGCGCACGGGATGAAGAAAGGGGTACAGGAAGAGCGGCGGAGGGGAAGGGGGCCAGAGAGCGGAGCAGATGTCCGGTAGGAAGTGACTCTGCGTTGGTAGCGCGGTCTTTCCTATCGCGGTCCCTCTTCCGGAACTGCGAGAATGAGGGGAAAGGCTCGTTCGTCCTAATAATAACAACGAGCCACGTAGGTCGAGGAACAAGGGGTGGTAGGGGGAGGGGGAGGGAGGGAGGTAGCAGATATATGTACGCACTACGGTCGGGAGGTTGCGTGCAAAAAAGGCGTGGGTCCCAGCGGGCGTTCTCGACATAGCAGTTCGGATCCCGATCTTATCGGTCCCGGTGTTGGCTGCATTGTGTTGTTGCCGGGTTGCCGTTGCCGCACCACCGTCCGTACGATGTGCGTCCGGTAGTGTGCACGCTCGTACGCGTGTACATATGCACGTACGCCGTGGATAAGTTTACGGGTGCGCCGGTGTGTTGGCGAAGGAAAGAAGGAATCGAAAAAGAGGCAGCAGAAGAGGCAAGGAAAGCACGGTAGGATCCACGAATAGGGCCGGTCGATCTATCAGCCTCGGTCCTGATGCGTGTACACGGGCCCGCAGTATAGATCATCTTCAATGTCTCGGAGCCTCCCACCTAAGTATTCCCATTAAGATGGTATCGCGGTCCCAAAACTAATAACCAATCACCCGTGCGCGGAGGGTGTACGTGCTCGCGGCTTTATCATTATCCAATATATTCGATATTATAGTCAGCGCGCGGTACGATGGGCCAGAGGGGTTAGAGAGAGAGAGAGAGAGAGAGAGAGAGAGAGAGAGAGAGAGAGAGAGAGAGAGAGAGAGCTCTCGCCCCCTCAGGGAGGCGTGTTTCGCCCGGTTACCACTCGATTCGCAACGTTTGCCGTCGATTTTCGGTAATATCGTTACCGATCGTCCGGGTAGCGGGTTCCTTGAAATTCCACGGATCGGTCGTGGGTGTTCGTTTCGCCGTTTCCTCTTCCACGCGACGATTATCTCCGGGGTAAATAAGTTGCCCGTCGTTTCGTACCAAGGCTCGCGTTTTTCGACGTTGTTCTTAGGTTAATCGAGAATACTTGGACGGTGACCGTATTTCATTGCGAGTAATCGCGTGTGCGAATCTTGGTTTTTTCGATTGAAAAATCGTGCCTCCGTCACGGACGGAAATCGTGGAGAGAGACACCCCGTCTCGGGGCCTGAATTCTTGCCGCATGTAGCGTTTAGCCTTACATCGTTTGCAGCGTAAAACGACTGTCATACGCGTGATAAATGCGTGAACCGAGCGTGGCTGGTGGTGGTTGTTGCAACCAGACTGTCTCCACAATGGTTCGAAACGAAACGAGCTCGCGCCACTTTCGCAACGCGCTCTTCTCTTCTCGTCTCCAAATGAACCGACGTGAGCGTTTCAGTCTGATATTTTCGAGGTTGAAATCGATTTAATCGAATCTTTCTGCCCGCTACATGGTTCGTCGGAAATCGCAACCGCGTCAGTAATTCATCTCCGTAATTTTATCAGGAAACACGTATTTGGTAGTGGATCATCGACCGATATAGACCGTGAATTTCCGTGAACAATTCTTTGAAAGAAGCCATTTTCGCCCAAACGATTTCTCCGCCGCTCAATTATGGGACAATTAATTGTTAAATTGACGATGACTCGGAAGTTTAACGACTAATAGAAGCTGTTTGGTTTCACGCGAGACAACCTCTCGAGTTCCCTCCGAGGGAGGAACTTTTCTCTCAAAGCAGCCTTGCCTCTTTTTCTTTCCTTTTCTCTATAGGGGGTTCGGTGAGGCAAGCTACCTACCTGCCACACCATCGTTCACCATACACGGCCTCTCTGTCTCCTCGCGACTGGCGCGCACGGGGGCTCCCCATTGTATTACATCGCAGAGTTATTTTCATCGTGAATTGTTCGTTATGGATAGGACCGACACCTCTACACGGTTTACGCGCTGAAATCGAGCAGAACGGCCGGCTGCGCCTCGGGGAAACGAGGGTCGTTATCCGGCTGACCGGCAACCGGCCAGCAACAACACCGCGCTCTGCCTCCTGGCATTGTTCGAATTAATTTAGAATTCGTTTGTAACCGCTACGCCGTGAGAACCTGCCGCGATAGATCGTGCCACCGCAGATCGTCCGCGACGTTATCTCGTGCGTCCTGAGAATTCCCAATTTCTTCTCGTTACCGTGTTTCCGAAAAATAAAGTTCCAGTTGACGGATATTTTCCCTCGGAGACGAACGAACATTCGTCTCTCCCATACTTGATCTTTTCCGTCATTTTCGACTCATTTGTATACTCCAAAATTAAAAATATCTCACGTTTAAACAAGACGTGAAAATATTTTCATTAGAGTATACACACGTGTGTGTAATTATATATATATATGTATAATTTTAATTTAAATAAAATTAATAATTTAAATATATATAAATATATACATTGAATTTTATTTAAAATTATTGTTATTATTATTATTATATATTATATGCAGGATGGTCCACTTAAGTCAGGCCACCTAAATATCTTCGAATTATGATGATACAAAAAATATTTTTTGTCTAACATGTTTTGGAATGGTATCCAAAATGCCAATAACTGGTAAGAATATCTTTTCAAGGTTATTGATGTTTTTTTCATGTAACTATATTTTTTTTTATTGCATCGTATAGCTGGTAAAAATATATGTTTAGGTATATAAAAAACATGACCTTGGAAGTTTTACGTATAAATTTACCTCTTTCTTTATAATAAATGTAAATGAAGATCTTTATTATTTATTTCATCATCGTTGATAGCTGCTTGAAATCTTGATCAGTGTATCGAAATTTGGCAGTAATTCGTAATGTTTGAAAAAATTTATGTTGTACATCTTCTCAAAGTGTCACAAATCCTTTGTTCCCAAAATCGAGCGTAAGAGCGAAATGTAAAAATTCGAGGATCAGTGTAGAGTTAACTACATACAAATACCGACAAAGTGTACTTGATCTCTCCTAACAAATTCGCCAAGTGTAAAAATGCACGAAAAGAAAACGACTTGTCCGTGTCGAATGCAACTCAAATTTAAATGTCGTCTGTTTGAATGTCCAGTGTGACTCGTACACCTCGACGAGTACACGCGCGTATCTCGAGGGCCGCAAGCATTCGCGTACCTACAACGGTTACGTCGCGAGATACCGCGATATTGAACCGCGAGCCTTGCAAAATTTCTTCGACAGGGTTATCACGATTCGCGGTATCTGTCCGATCTCCATTATTCGATTTTCCCGTGTATCGGGACGAACGTCGGTTAATTGGCATCCCGGACGAGGCGGTTTGTTTCTTCGTACGTGGACGATGCACGGTTATGCACGTGATGAGTGAATCGACGAGCCTGGTGAAATTGTTTCGCTCAGATCGCGATCAGATCGCGAGTACGCAACTATGTACTTTGAATGCAATTCCTGCCGGACTTGGTTATTAAGCCAGGCTGGTTTTTGCCAGAACAGGATGAACTGGACGCACTAATTGGCGGACTAATTTGTAGCAACACTAGGTGTATCGAGATATCATTCTGTAAGTGAAATGATAAAAATCACCGTTTGCATTTTGAGGAATGATCCCGAGTATATGAATTACTCTAGCTCGTTCAAAGGAATTTAATGGACGGAAGAAACGAAATTCGATTAACATTGATTTTATCATTGTGAAGATATTTCTAATTGCTGCTTGAGAAATACGTGATTTTTCTTCTTTTTCGAGAATTTAGAAAATCTGAAGTCGAAGGAAATTGCTTGAGGGATGTGCTTTTGCAGTTCACTATGCACAATATTCACCGCGTATTCTGTAGGGTGGGGCACACGTTTCTTCCCGCCTATGTTATTCTTTTTTTTTTTTTAATGAAACGTCGAAATATAAGAAAATAATTTTAATAATTTCAAATTTTCATTTTAATAAATTCAAATATGATTTTCTCGTTATGTATTTTAAAAATCATTTCTTTCAAACATCGACTGCTGGAGCGTTCGCAAATTTGCACTCTTATTTCAGTACGAAGTAATTTTTGGCCCACCTTGTTTATTGATCTTCAGTTTTTCCGAATTTAATAAATTCGTGACAAATCGACAACCGAATGACAAATAACTTTGGTGGAACTGGAGAATCACTGGAACAAATTGTTACGAAATTTTTACCATCTTCGCATCGTGGTAAAAAAACCCATGACGATTCATCCGTGGATCCGGCGTGTCGTTGCGTTACGAATGACCATTGTCCCGAGCGCTATCAGCCGCGTAAGTAGCCGCGCATCTGCTAGTCGCGTGATTGATTTTCGAACACGGATCGGCCGAGGCGGCCCCGAACTTGTTCGCCTGGCGAACAAATTCCCCCGGCTCAGTGAACCTTCAAGCCGCGCGTCAATGGGTTTCCCGCTGCGCGACTGCACCGCGTACAAATTGGATTACCGGCGTAACGTTATTCGTAGCCACCGCGGAGATAAAGAGGCGCGCGCGCGCGCGATAGAGAGACAGAGAGAAGGAGACAGAGAGACGCAGGGGAAAGGAATAGGGACGAGGAGGCAGGGAACGGCGCAATTTGTCGAGCGCGGCGAGTGTCGCGGCCCGTCAAAGAAAAGCTGCTTCGCGGATTACACGTATCTGTTACGACGGCGATTCACGGTGGTCCGCGAGCTGGTCGATGAGCGATCGCTACACACCGCGGCAACGCGCGTTGTTCGCGCGGCGACCGTGCCTCCTCCGCTTGTTGGCAATCAACTATCCGCGTCTATTCCCGCGTTTCTACGTTTCCCGTGGCGCGTACACGCGAATGCCCAGACACCTCGCGGCCCATTGTACGCCCGGTGCTACGTGGGCGTTCCGGTTACAAATTAAACGCTCGCGAGTGCAATTACAAGCGTGCGCGATACGTCAAATCGTTCGGGCAGCAAAGGTTCTTAACGCTGTTACACGTGCAGTTACAAGCTGCATAATGATACGAATCTTGGCGAATTTCGAACTGTGTCTTCGAGATGTGTCCTTGACGTTGAACCGGTATCCTACATCGGAATTCCTTCGACCTCGTCCAATATTCGTGCTTTCTGCACTTAGGTCGCAATTCTAGGACCGATAACGAAACGATAGTTGAAAACGATCAATTTTGCTTTCGCAGCATTGTCAAACGTTTTCGCCGGGTGGTTAATTCTCTCGGACATATAGAAATTCGAATCGGGTAAAGTGGAATCAAACGCGAGTAAGTAGCGTGTAAGAATCCTTTCTAATCGATCAATTAAAAATTACGAGTATCAACGCGCATCCGTTTCTGTACAGGATTAATTTCGAGTACAGATGCCATACGGTGCCGTAAACGGAACGCGGCTCAACAGCGGTATTGGGAAAAATCACGTGGTAATGCGTTGTCAATTAACGACGTTCTCCACGCTCGTTCGAGCTGCGGCAGAGCTAACAGGTGTAGGTCGTAAAACTTGATTGTATATCGTAGAGAGTATTAGCTGCAATTTCAAGGCGTCGTTCCGCATGAGTCGTTATAACTGGCGGTCGACGATTATCCGTATTGGGAGTAATTGCTCGCGTGTTCGCGAAAACTCGCCACGAACTAGACGAGCAATCGAATTTACTGAGAAAACGAGCTTTCGACGAAATCTCCAAGTCGTGCGTATATACGTACCTGTCTGTGATTTTCCCGGTGCCCCGCGATCCATTGCACGATGTCATTAGAGCGTACTCGTCGTCCAGTTTCAGTTTGACAAACTGTTATCGCTCTGTAAATTACAATCTCTTTCAAGCGGTTATCGACGTGTTATAGAGTCGTTTGAATTCGAATAGAACAGCTATCTCGTTCAACACTCGTTCTTAATGACGCCGCGTTCGTCACTATTTTATAAAAATTTGTCGACTCGTGGTGATTGTGCACGAAATTACCTCGTAATCGTACCGATGTTACACAGCGTAGATTTATCGCAACGGTAAAAATAAACCAGTTCCATTTTCCTCGCTAGGCATCGTCCGTTATTATCACTGCACGAGCAACTTCCTATTCGGCTCTCGAGCCGAGTATCGCGATAGCCTTCGACAAACTGATTCCAAGTAACCGCGTGTACATCAGATATCCTCGGTTTACCCCTCGGTAATTACCTCGTAAACCTACCATCGGGCGCTAGCCCTCACCCTGTTCACCAGTTAAGCCCCGATAACGCCGTCCGAACAAGATAAGTTCGACCCATTCGGAATCATCGGACCTTCAAACTGGTTTTTCCAGCAGCGTAAAAAAAAATTCGCTCGCCAGCGAGACGATCGACTTTGTTTTTCAAGCGCGGATTTCTCGGGAAGATCATCTTCCCCGGGATGCGCGATGCGAAGAAGACGGTGGATGGCGCGCTTGCTTCTTTCCCTATGGCGTCGACGCGTGGAGTCGCGGGTTGTGCGCGGTAATCGACACCGTCATCCTCGAGCAACGCGAATGCGCGCGCGCACACACACACACACACACACACACATATACGCGCGCAAGCTTACGTACGCAGGCAGAGACACACACGCACTGGAAAACACGTGAGAATAGCGCGCGAGGGTTTCGGTAGCCGGCGACTACGTGGCTTCCGTATCCCGTAAACTCCGCGGCGCGCGGCGCGGCAGAGTTTCGTAATGTAACACCTCCTTCGCTGTCCTATGGCCCGTCGTGCCTCGCCGTGGCGGACATGCGTTATCCCGTTCGGAAGCGATCGTGAGCGCGCCGCGTAACCAAATCCACGCGAGATCGGAACGACGACGAACGGGACGATGGAACGCGCGAAGCCGACCGCGGTGTATAACGCTTTACCACGTTCGCCGTCGTCGTAACTCTCTCGCGATTTCCATCGAAAATCGACTGGTTTATCGTATGGTTCTACGTGCGACTCTCTCGCCGTGCCTTTGAAATGGATCAAGGGTAATCTACATCATTCCCAGCGAAATGTTTATCCATGGACGGGAGTTATGGGAAATGTACCGTGTGTACAATAGAGAGTAGCAGAAAGAAAAGGAAAAAAAAAGAATTAACGAGAGATCGACGCAAGCTGATTGAGGAAACCTCGTCGAGTCGTTTCTCGTCCTCTTATCACCGGGATCGTTGCAATTGAACCGATATACCTCGCTGCATCCGATTCTGCATCCCCCGATGTAGCTCGAGAAAACGCGATACCAGTTTGCGTCGTAAATCTGCCGCGGAGCGCGCGGCTCGAACGCAATCAAGATTCCGGGATAACGGAATGAAGAATCGAACGGTGAGAAAAAGAAAGCGATTAACGAAATAATTACGATCCGGTGAAAAAAAGAAGCGTGAGTGCGAGCGCGAGAGCGCGGTAAGGCTATTATCAGGGTAAAAAAGGAAGGAGAGCATGGGTCTCGGGTCTCTCGGTTGTGTAGCGTAGACGGTGGTGGGTTGTTTCGCACACGGCCGCGGATCGAAGACGTACGGCCACGGCAGCGGAGTTTCTTGCCGTTGGGAAAGGTTTCACCATCAAGGGCGAAAATAATGGGCATCCCGATCGAGGTAAAAGAGACAGCGCCGGTAAGTACGTACTTGGACGCTTGTACGCTCCTAGCGTGGAAGGCCAGCAACATCGTGGAAGCCGTTCGACGAGAGAAAGACGGATCGCAAGAGCGGAAGAGAGGCGGGAGGTGGAGAGAAAGAGAGAGAGAGAGAGTGTGTGTGTGTGTATGTGCTCTACGGGTGCTCCTAACCCAGATGATATCGCGCCTAGATATACAACGCGGGATTTTATAGCGTATTACGGGACAGTATAAGGTATATAATGGCTTTATGCGTATACGCCGGACGTAACTTATGGCGAGAGGCCCGTTTTACAGCCTCGGCCAGCGTTATTTTACCAGGGCCGGCCGACTTAGAGAGAAAGAGACGGCAGCCGGTGAACCACCACCATCGGGGGGGAAAGGCCACCAGAGAAATCCGAGCATCGTCGTCGTAATGGAACCGCTACCTCGCGACTATTAACGAATCCCCATCATCCGAGAGAACCCTTCGACACCGGAAATATGCTCTTTAGTCGCATCGCGGAACGGACGCGCGGTTATTCGGATTCCAGGGATACTTTCAGTTCGAGGTCCGAGGAACCGCGTCCAACGTCCACCCACCGGATCGTTCGTCGGTAACTCACGCGCCATTGCCGTTTGTTTCTCGTTCACGATCTTCAAATATTCTGTCGGCCCGATAACTATCTCGATACATTTATTGCCGGTCGGCCCGGCGACGAGATGCAAACTGCAACCGTCCGGACGTTTAATTAAATTCGTTTTGGCAGCAGTCCCGAAGAGAATTCGGATCGAACCATTCAAGAACGAGGTTTTATCGCGAGACGGAAATATTTCCGTTTATGTCGGAAGAATGTAATAATCGATCCGAAGCTCGGATGAACCGCTCTGCAAAGTTAGAAGCGGCGAAAGGTGGAAATCGTGCAATGACGACCTTCCAGTTGCCAGTTGCGTGGTACTCGAAACTTGGCGAACATTTACACGAAATCGGCGCATTCGTGGACGCGAGATGTTGCGAGAACAACCGTCCAGAACCTTGGAATCGTGGTCCGTAATCCAGCCGGTAATCGCTGCGATCCGTGCAACTAGGCGAGCTTGATCGATGCTGCTCTCACGTCTTATGAATGAGCGGCAACGGACGGTGTCAGGTTGCGGGGAGGTGTTTCGCCGCGCGGACGTGTATTTACTACCCACTCGCTCGGTCGCTTAATTATAAAATAATTGTTATTTATCTTCGGCATTAACCGGATATCAGATGGCTTATCGGGGAAAGGCCGGCGTTCACCAGTCACCGGTCGTCTCAGCCAGGTATATAGGCCTCGGCGAGGCAAGGATGGTCGTCGTCGAGTGGGTGCAGGCCACGGGTAACCGAGAAGGTCCCCGAAGAAGACAGGGAGAGAGAGAGAGCATGGCCACGCTCGACCGCGTCCAACCCGGAGAACGTGTCGATTTATCTAAGCACTCGATCGAGACGAATTAACGGCTCGGCAGCCGGTAACTTTAGCCGCTACGTTTGTCGTCGTCCCATCCCAGGATGGCTGGCCTGGTCCTGGAGCTTCGTTCGCCTGTCCTGGCCGCGACGGACGTCTGAAACACAGTGGATCGAGATTATTCGAGGAACGTGTGAGAATCGCCGCCTAGATCGTCCAACCGAACGGAATTCTAGAGATCGGTGATTCTGCGTGAAAAGGAGCTACCTCGTGACGCCTCGAGGAATTCTCGATGGGAAGGAGATGACGCTCCAGATTGTTGCTCCAATTTTCGCTCTTTTACTTATATATATATATATATATAAAAGATTTATATTTCTTAAAATATTCTCGACATCGACGGACAATTGTCAGAAGGGACAATAAGAGTTCTTACTACTCGAAATTCGGTGCAAGGGCATTCGAAGTGCCTATGATCCGACGTATGTACAAGCGACGTCACGTCGGGTCGATACGCGTTCCTTTCCGCTCGCAAATCACGCGGCTAGCGGCCGTAAGTAAACTGAATTACGAGCGAGCGCGTCGGCCGTTTCTTTGTCATCCGCGCGGAAATGGCGCGGCAGCGTGCGGCACACACCGCGCGGTCCACCGAGAGAGGAACGGGCGAATCTAAACGACGATCAGGCACGCGCGTTCCACCGCGCGGACGTTCCGATATGTCGGGACCGAGGATCGAGCCCAGAGCTTTCTCGAGTCGAAAGAACCGAAGCAACAGGTATCGATCGGGCAGGACGGACGAGACGGAGAACGAGACGGATCTCGAGCGGGAGAGGAGATGTAAAGGAAGAAGAAGAAAACGATGGGGGAAGTATCGAGGCACAGGAGTCACTCGAATGAGATCTCGGAGCATTGGTCGAGCTAATTAATCCCCGAGCCGTCCGGCGCAAATGACAGCAACGATCGGATCAACCGGTAATATATTATCGCTCGTTTCACCGACTGCCGCCCGATAGAACGAAATCGTCCCGAGTGGCCGCGAGACAGTGCAGAGAAAAAGCGTCGGCGAGAGAAAGAGAGAGACGTGCTTGTCTCATTACCACGTAGGAACTACGGTTCCGTACAGCGGCGAAGCAATGATAATTTATGATCGTACACGACCTTCGTTCGTACTATCGATCACGTAATCTCCGGCGTCAACCATCGACCATCAGTACGAACTTGTCCGAGGGACAGTTTTTTGACAAAGATTTTGGAGTGAGATGTTAACGCGGTTTCGACGACTCGTGTTTTGTGCAATACACATGGCCGTTGAAATTAGTTATGAAAGCGAGTGTGGATCTTTCGATAGATTGAAAAAAAAAAAAAGAGAAAAAAACACGGAGCTGTCGTAACCATAATTTCAAACGCAGCGAGCGCAGACGATCGTGAAGAAGGGTGTGCGCGACAAGTAGAGGCATCGCACATTTTGCGACTTGGTAGCCGTGAACGAATTCGAAATTCCGCGGTACGCGAGACACTCGTAAATAAAAGCGGTTCCCCAAGCGGCGAAAAGAGAGAACAGGTTTACGGGAGGCAGCAGGATGCACTACCGTGGCTGTCTCTTCTCTCCTTTCGGTGTTCGCGCAGCTCTGGTCCTTGCGTCTCTGCCCCCAGTCGAGAGGGGCCGCGGAGAGATCCCTCTCTCGATCCTCTATCGATCCCAATGTCTCGGTGGCAAAAACGCCTGGCCGCTGTACAAGGAGACGCATTACGGTCGCGTCGTTATAATTCGTCACTGTCGCGTAATGATCCGTGAATGCGTGCGCCCACTCCTCTCCTCCATCCGGCGGAACGTGTCTCTCTCTCCTGTACCCCGCAAGGCGATCTCTCTCCCCACGCAGCCACGTTGGCCGTGACAACGCGACGAGGCAGGACGAGAGGAGACGAGTCCGTTCGGACGACCTCGCGACGGCGTGAAAGGATCGCCAGCTCTCGCGATCAATAGTTCATTAAGAGAAACAAAAATACACGAACCGACAATATACCGCGATGCCAACAATCGACCTAACTATATACCTTCTCTCCCCTGTCTCCGCTCGTTTCTCTCTCTCTCTCTCTCTCTCTCTCTCTCTCTCTCTCTCCCTCTCGTTCGAGAGGCAAGAACGACGCGCGTACGTCGCTCGACGAAACGAACGAGCAGAAACGAACACGTCGACCATCGGAGTCGAACGGTAGATCAAGATGGAACCTCGACTGGTTTGCTCTTGGATGTTTTCAATGACGAGGGACAGCAACGAGAGGCGGAGAGCAGAGAAGAGCACTCTCAAGAGGAGAGAAGAAAAGATTTACAGAGAAATGTGTACACACTGGAGGAGGAGACGGAGAGGCCGGAGTAAGTGGACGCGCGTGGAGAGTCGGTTGCGCAAGCAACGAGGCCTATTCACTGTTTGCATTAGGGCTATTATGAGCTCCCGTGGCATTGAGCCTCCGCCGTGATTGGCTATTATCTATTCCGTGGTATTGTATCGTGTTTCCGAGACGTTCGCGATCGCGAGCAGCCGACGTACGTCCGTTCGTTCAAACACACCCGGTATTGTCACCCCCTGGCTGCTCGGCTACCCAAACACCACAATGGAACGGGTGGCTTCGTGGCTCGGTCGTGTAACGATCGACGCGCGTGTGGTGGAGTATTCCGGGATTCTTCCAGTAAAATCCTCGACCTTCGCGGTCGACGGGCGATTCTTGACCGTTCAAGCGCATCTGTCGAACGATGAATAGTGGTTGAAGTTATGTACACGGTTTACTATTAACCGCGAGCCTTACTCGGTACGTTTACGAGAAGTCATTCTTAGAAACCTCTGGAACCGTCTGCCGTACGAGTCCGGACAAAGTGGTTTTCCCTAATAAATAAATTTCAGCCACGACACTCGGCTGTAAATCGACGATGTTCCAGGCCATTAAAGGGATGAAACACTGTTTGCGAATCTTAATTAATCAAGCACCGACAAAAACAGCGATTGCTTTTAATTAAGCGGAATCTGGGCGTTGACGAGACTTAATTGATTCCCGCGAACGCCTCGGCGAACCTGTCCTACATTCTCTCGCAACTTCCTCGAAACCTCGCTCTCCAATCAACTACGCTATTCCGTCCAATGCGTACCACCAACACGCTCCTTTCTCGATGTCGCACAGACTCTTATCTGCTATCTCAATGATATTCTAAATCGACTATTTTCCCTGAGGAAGAGCTGTCGTCGCGTAACACTTGATGAAAGATCTTGAAAAGATCAATTTGAATGATCTTCTCAAAATTACACTGTAAGCTGACTTTTCTTCAAATGTTTGAATTATGTAGAACATATGCACTTGTATCACTTTCCCACTGATTACTATAAAGAATATCAAAAGCCTTTAATATCTATATAAGGAACGTCCAAAACTGCATCACCAAACACCTGACTTTCTCCTCCTACAAACGCTCAATATTATACAGACTCTTATCTGTTACCTTAATGACAAACAAAACCGACTATATTTCCTGTTTATTCGCGACTGTCGTAGGACGATGATCTTGTAAAGATCGATGGAAATTAAATTCAATCAATTTGAATTATTATTTCTTAGAATTACACCGCAAGCTGACTTTTCTTCAAATTTTCGAATTATGTAGAACACGTGCACTTACGTATCGCTTTCTCTGCACTGACGCCTCCGATCGCTACAAAGATCAGTACAAAGAACATTCAAAGCTGCATCACCAAACACCTGATTTTCTCCTCCTACCGATCGAACACGTTCGCAGAAGTCATATCGGATATCAGTTAAGGGGCGGACACGCCGCCACCTCGCTTAAACGATCCCGGTACGCGACAACTATCCTGTGGTCCGTCGTTTCTTTCACTCGGGGGCGCGTTTCACTCCCACGTGGGCCGCTCGCCGCGAATTCCAAGCGCGGCGAGGAACGCATTCCCGATACGATGATAACGTGGTTCGGAACGTGTGCTAAGCGGACGTAACCGGAACCGAGCGAGATCGAGCGTGTACCCCACTAGTGGTGCCGCGACACCGAGAAATTGAACCATCGGAATACGAGAAGGATCGTGTTAGATTATCCGGGCCCGTATTTTATCTTATCCCAGGAATTCAGCTGTTTTCTACGGACACGATTGCTTGTTGTGCACTGGTGGTCGACTGCCTCCACCGTGGTCGACAGTCCCGATCGTATGTACGTACGCGAGCCGAAACGTGTCGTTTCATCTTTCGTTGACAGGCGGTCCGGAAAGAAATATGAAAATGAATGAGCAGAACGGGGGAATGTTTGAACGAGGTCGTGTTCTCTTTTCTTTTCTGCTTCTTTGTTTTCTTTTTTCGTTTCGAACTGGCTACTGAAAGGGTGAGTCGAGATCGGATCTAGATTGATGATTGTCGAGTGACTAGGTCGGTCACCCAAGAGTGGTCGTGGATCACTGATACGGCTGGTTCGGTCATTTATTCTTTCGCTTCCTCCGTTTCTACGGTTCCAAACACATTACTCACGCCTGTTTCGTCTCCTTCTCTAAATTTCGAAAAACTAATTACGAGGCAGCGACGTTATTTAGATGACGTGATAACAGATGTGAGAAGTGGAAATATTTTCTGTCTGTGTTCAAAAAAAGAAGAGAGAGAGAGAGATTATAGAAATAACTCGCGTCTGGCGTGAAATATAATAATTCGCAGGAAGAGCGTAAAAGGACGTAAGGATAGAGAGGGTGATGCAAGTGTTAAATGATTCGATGATTAGTGTCGTTCATTTTTCACCGAGCGAGCAAAAACTCGTCTTGCCCAGCGAACGGAAATCTCGCTAACGATCAGCTTAGACGATTTCTACGCGTCTCGTTAACAACGTCTCGTTTCCGGAAGAGCAATTATACATTACTCCGACGTTGCTCTCACGCTAAGCCGTTTGTCACCGAAGGAATTTCATGGAGGGTTCTCGTAGTAGGTCGCAGGTGCACGTTCTGTCTTCCACGTATGTATACAGTTTCCCAACGGGATTTCGATAGGTATGGGAACAGAAGACTACGACGCACACGCGTCGTAAAAAATCACGCGACTGAAATTGCACGCATCTACACTCTCGCTCACAAGTCATGGTACACTTGCGTCGAAGTCTAAAAAGAAAAAGAAAATACGAAATAATCGTTGAAAAATGTGAACAAATATTTTTTTTCAAAAGTATAATATATGCACCAAGGAAAGAACACTACGTAAATATAAAAATATATTATAAAAATAATTAAAAAAGTGTTCATATTTTCTTTTCATCGAAGAATGAAGTTTCTCTGTTCGTACGGTGAATTTTATAAAAGAATTTTCTACTGGTATGTTATTCCACTCTCGCTGCAGAATGTTCCATAATTCTGTTTTCGAAGTAGGACAATATTTTCGTACCTGTCTGTCTAATTCGTCCCACAGTTTCTCAATGAGTTTCAAGTCTGGAGATTGGGGTGGCCATTTTATAATTTTCGGTGGATTATCACTTTGAAGTTGGTTTAAGTAATTTGTATTTAAGATGATTATCGTGCATAAATGTAAATTAAACGTTATCACGTAAAATGTTAGATATTCCCCTTTGTTTAAAATACTATTTATTTGAATTACATCACTTTTTTTTTGTCTCAAAGACAACTTCACCGTTATAATTTGCTCTCATGCTTTGCTGTTGGCACGAACAGACAAAATCGAACAGAATATGTTGTTATGACCGAAGACCTCGAGAAATTCGATTCATCAGTCCTCTTTTCAAGCTTCAATTGTCCAGTTTTTATGTTCCTTTGCTCATTGTGATTTCTTACTTTGTCTTACTTCCTTAAAAAGGTTTTTTGAAAATCACCGCTTTACAGTCATAACTTTAAGAGTTTGTGTGTGTTTTTATAAAAGTATAATTAGCGTTGTGCTCTCCCAAAACTTACTAAGGCTTCGAAGATTTATCAAAAAGCAACGTTCAAGGGCGACATAAAGTAATCAAAAACTGTCTTTCCTCGACTGCTCGATCTTTCAACTGACGAAACGTGAAGGAAACACACACACACACAAAAGTAATAATCGAGCGCAGAGGGCAGAATTTCCAACCGGTTCGAACGGTTCTCGCGATTCATCCCTGAAATTTCGTGGACCGGTGCCGCGTCGCTAACGAGCCACAGAACGATCATAAAACCGCGGGCGCCGATAAATTTCGATTCGTAATCGTCCACCGCGGACCCCTCTCCCCGCGCTCCTTCTACGTATTCTGTATAAATTAAACAACCGGCGTCTTTCACAGGCACGGGACGTTGTCGTTTATCGACGACAAGGCTCGCTTTGCATCTATCGTACCGAAGAACGTGGCCGGTTGATCGGGGAATTCCAGGGATTCCCATGTTGGGCTGCAGGTGCACGTTCCCCGCGTGTTGTCCTCCTCTACGTAGAAACGCGCGAGCGCGAGACCTATCGACCGATCGTTGCGTGCTCGAGAAGCCCTGCGTCGGCAGCTCGCTCTCTCTTTCTCTTCTTTTCTCCTCTGGTTCGAGACTTTGTACTTTCGACCGACAAAAAGGACGAGCATCTACATATTTCGAAAATGTAGTTGCTCAGCGTAGAGGATGTCTCTAGGAAGATGTGGCCAACTGAGCAATGAGTCGGCTTCGCCGAAAGGGGAGCTTCGACGAAATAAACAAGCCGGCTTTATGAGCTATCCGTGGACTGGAGGCTCGTTCGTCGCGAGAAATATCGCTGCGAAGACGAACTCGCGATTCGACTCGCGCCGTTCCACCTGTCCCGCGTAAATTTTCGGCTCGCTCTCCTCTTGGCTGCGAGTTTCGCGACTGTAATGATTCTTGCTTCAGCGCGCACCTGGTACCGCGGAGATTAATGCGGGTGGTTCCCGGGGTAAACGTCTGATAATTGGTAGTGACTTGTAGAGCAGGTGTATCGCTTATCTTGAACCTCGATGTAATAAAAAAAAAAAAAATACTCCGACTCCCGACGAGCTCGTTGCACGACAAGACGCTGGCTTCTTCGGTTAAAATTCCGAATGTCACTGCCGAACGAGTCAATTTACGAGAGATCAAATGAGATCGAGGGGATGACAAAAATAGAATATTTTTTGACCGACGAATGTTTCGCAACTTCTGAATTTTGCACGAACCATGCGTTATCGTCATCTTTGGAATTTATAAATTACCCACCAAGAACATGTTAACGTGCTTCTCAATGGATCGACAGATTACAGCGTGTAACAGTAATAGCAATCGTTCGATCATTGTTTAACATAAAATCTCATTAGAAGAATAGCAGGAATATAACTGCGATTATGGATGGTCAGCCGCGACGTGCTTGTAGTGCTTTGGCGCCATATTAATTGTTACTACCATTGGTACCTGGCGTAAAATCGCACAACGGACACCGCCGTAAACGTCCGATAACTCACAGGGGCCGCGGGGAGCACGGTTACAGGAAGTCGTACGTGTCGTCGTAATTAAAATCAACTTCAATCGCTTTGCCCCTTAAAATCTCTCTCTACTGCTCGTATTAATCGCCAGATGCGCAAATTTTGATTGGTTTTCGGTTTCTTAAGTTTAGATTTAAAAGAAAAGAAGTAATGCGTGGAAGCTTTCTGTTTTTTTTTAGACATATTTTCCTGACAATACAGCCGAGTATTAACGATTTACGAAAGTTTCGCGAATTCGAAACGAATCGAGATTCGCGTGAGTTAATGAAATCGAGGCAGGGGCAATGGCGAGGGATGGAGCCAGGATCTGATCCTTTCACAGAGAGGGTCAATGTATTCATTGACTGAAGGGACTCCGTGACGTATTTACTGGCACTTGGGGGCAAGTTTATACGCATCGGTATGTAGCCGACTGGCAGCTGAGAACAGACTGAGCGACTGTTGCGTGAAATCGAGTTAGCCAGGTACAAATTAGATATCCAACGTGGCAAAAATCCGTACACGAAAGATATACGTAAGTCTGCATAAAGTTCACATAAAAAAATATAATCATCGTGAATAAAACATTTATGTGAAATTACGATTAATCGTAATTTACCACTTGTTCACGTACAGTGAGTCCGATTAATATATTACATATAATGTATGACATCGTACAATAATAAATTTTGAAGCTTGAGGCCTCTACATTCAAAATATTCGTTTTATTCTAAAATGTTTTTATATGCATGTAAGAGAAGAGGCTTTTCTTCTCGAAAATGTAATAGATTGTCATGGTACGTAGAAACATTGGAAAAGTTTTTTCATGATTGAATATACAATGGATTTGAAGATCAAAATTTTCTTTTTATAACAACCTTCAAAAACTTGACGTATGATTTTTTTTTTCGTAATTTTATTAAACTCTGAATATTAGATTTGGATGATACAAGTAACGAAATTTTCGTCGTTATATTCAGTTTCTTCAAAGTTCAATAAATTGGCGAAAAAAGAAATTGTACACTGAATTTTGAGACGTCATTGTCAAACCCATTGTAGATTCGATCAAGAAAACAGTTTTTCAGCATTTTTACGCACTACGATAGTTTATAACATTTTCGAGGAAAGCGTCTTCACTGTTACATAGCGTAAAGACACTTCAAAGTAAAACGAACGGTGTATTTTGAAAGTACAGGGTTCAAGCTTTAAAACAAGCCCAAATTTATACGATTTCCTTTTACAAAATTACAACAGCTAAGTTACTTGGCGTTCGAATATATTTATTGTACTCTCACCTCAAAGTCGCGTCTGAATAACATAGTAGAATAATACAGAAAATAATTGCGACAATGGCAAGGCGATAACTATCTTCGATAATCCTGGCAGGAAGTAGACACATCCGTTGTCGTCGGATATAAAAAATAAAGTTGAATCGCGCTGAATAAATTGGCGAACACGGCGATACTCGTGTTCGTACAGAGGAGCAGATGCAAGAGACAGTTCGCGGAACGTGGAACATCTTCCGATAGCCAGAATATAAAAACATCCGAAACGTTGTGTTTTTCGATGACCCGCAGTATCGCGACGTCCTGGCCCTGGTCACGCCTTTTCGCGTAAAATGTTTGCAAATCGCGGTGACGCAGCGCTCTGTTCACGACGCTATAAACGTCCCGGTTAACGCTGACTGTATTTCTTCCGGCGAATGATGGCTCAAAAAAAAAAAGAAAAAAAAAAAAAAGAAAAAGAAAAAAAACCGCCTATATTTAAGTTTCTGCATTGTTTTTTATTCCATTCTGTAAATGTCAGGGAATTCCTCGTCCGGTACGCTATAATTTCTTCGATTCCTCTGTTGCTTACGACACTCTCGCGATAAATTTTTGTTTCACAATTTTGGTATGTACATTGGACGGATCTCGGCGAGAATGACCATCAATCGTACGACGTATATACATGCCTTTTTCTTTGGTCGACAATAATTTTGTTTCCTTGTCACAGTAACACAAGTAAAAATTTCTGGAAAATTGATTTTTAAACAGCAATTGTTGTTCCCGAATCTTGTTGATGTGATGAACATGGATGAAATATTATAAATGCGTACGTGCAATGTCATGGAATCTAACGAGACAAATGTTTGCGATAGCTATCGAGACTTTCTGCAATTGAAAATATTTAACATCCGAGAAGAATTAACGCTAGAAAACAACGGAAAGTACTTCAATAAAGCGTGAACTCCATAAAAAAATTTTTACAAGAATGGTGTCTTCCTCTTTGGTCGATGATAATTTTGATTCCTTACCACGGCAACACGCGAGTAAAAATTTGCGAAAAACCAGAGAAAATTGATTTCTAAATTATTAATTTTCTCGAATCTTTCAATACGAGATGAAACACATTGCGTACGTGCAATATCGCAGAATTTTTGCGACAGCTGTTGACGAGAGTCTCTGCAATTTTAGATATTTAAAAGCAATCGACGAAGGCTGAAAAGAATTGACGGTGGAAAACAACGGTCGAAGATACTACAATGAACACCGTAAAAGTATCCTTATAAGGATGGCCCGCCTCGCACGAATGCTCTCTCTGTTATGCAACCACGGAGAAAGTTTCTCAAACACGGGATACACAAATACACTTCGGAAGTGTTGCTTGACATTCGTCATACCTCTCTTTTGTACGCGCCAGCCTAATGAAGTTATCAGACCCCACCTTCTTGTAAAGCCGCTCTCAGTACATACAACAGCGCTTCGTCTCGCTGTCACACTTTCGATCAATTGCCTCGTAATTATTAAAAAGCCGACTTGTCATCAACTTTGTTGCCGAAATATGAAACTCGCATTTGAAAGATAGTACGGGCGAGGATATTTATAATTTTCTCTCGTCTCGCGAGAGAACGCGCTCGTTCTCAACAGAGATCGCAAGCGAGTGACGACGTTTCCTTCACCTTGGTGGGCGACGACCGACGACGAGAAGACGAAAACTGCGTGGCAGAGGATTCGCGGCGAGATCCACAAAGAATTAGCCGGTGGCAGTCCACGGTTCGAAACGTCCACCCGGCGGGTAAGGACGCTAAAAGACGGCATTCGGCAATAAACGTTAGTCAGCCGTGTCGTAAAGTAAAACAGCATCGCGTTCAATCGACGGTCCCTCTGTCCAGTACCTTACCATACCCGCTGTTCCAACATGCGTTATTACCGCTCGCGCGATATCGCGGAGATGAAAGGCGAACGATAATAAAAGAGAGAACGGGCAGCCGAGAAATGAAAGTTCCCTTAACGCGTGCATCTCGAAGGAGAAAGAGAGAGAGAAAGAGAATTCTTGAGGTTTGAAACACCAGAGCGACTCTGACCAAAGACGAAAGACACTGGAATTTATCATTGTGCCGCGTAACGATGCTCAATGAGAGAACACTCGCGTAATTGCGAACTAATGGGATTGATGATGTATCGTGGATGTTACTTTTTACATTGCCAACATTGCTACGAAAGATTTTGTATTCGGGAGGAGATGGTTGCATCCGGAAGAGCACGTCGTGCATCGTTCGAACGGTACATATGTACGTAGAGTCGAGGTGCGTTGAACAACGATGATTAGATCGACGATGTATCTTGTCGGAGGCGAAAGTAGCGTTGACGAGACGTAAAAATGAAAAGGGAATTGCGGCACAGTACTTGCCTGCGAGTTCGGTTATCCTGGTTTCCGCCTCTTGTTTCAGAACGTTCCACGATGTTCGATGTTTCTCTCGGCGAGTATTCCAGATCAGCCAACGTTACACATTGCGGTTAAACTGTAGCTACGCCCTTATCGCGGCTCTCCTCTGCAACAGAACCGCGTGCACAACCGAGTGACGTAGAGTGCATCTCTAGGTATACAATACTCAGGCACGCTGCAAACGTCCTGGTCGGTTCCAATCGGCGTACGATTGCTCCGAAGAAAGTCCGATCGGTTTATTACACAGGGTACACACACACAAGGTGCTGTACAACAGGCATAGAAAACAGACATCATCTTCCGACAGCCTCCGAATGAAGATCACCATCGGAGTAACATCGGCCTTCCTCGTAGGTAACTTTTATCCTATTGACGGTTATACGCAACGTTCCATCACGCTCCCCACCCTTTTCTAAATCACATAACACGCCAGCTCGGCGAGCTTCTTCCGTGTCACGATGGAGCTCCGTTGCCTCGTAAACGCGAGCACCGCCGGCATAGTTGCAACGCATACATCACACCGGCGATCCACGTTCCGCAGGAGGAAGGACGGATATCATCTGGTAACGGTGTAGCAAGGAAATGGGATCGCGAGGGCAATCGTCAGCACGCAGCTTGTCGAAAAACCGCTGGTCATCGTCAAACGAAAGAAGTCGTCAGGATCTGTGACGAGTGCCCTCCAGACAGGACACGAGCAAAAAGGATCGTCGTAGACTTCCTAGAGTTCAGACAATATCTCGATGGATGTTCCTCTCTCTCTCTCTCTCTCTCTCTCTCTCTCTCTCTCTCTCTCTCTCTCTCTCTAACCGTTTGTCTGGGCTTGCCGATCGGCTCGTAGAGAGAGAGTAAACTAGACGAGTTCATGAGTCATCGATGAGAATAATATCTTCCTACTTATATCGGAAGGGAAAGTATGTAAAATACGTCGCGTTGTAGGTAGGTGTTGTCGCTCGGATAGGACCGACGTATTTTGAAGAAGCGAAGAGAGAACGACCAGAATATAAATTGCAGTACGGTCATTCTTTCTTTTCTTTTTTCTTTATTCGCGACCGGTGCGACCCGCCTTCACCTTTTGAAGCTCGTTCGATCGCCGAAAATAGCGGGTCGCGATTCTCCACGCGCCAGTGCCACGAAATCGTCCTGTACGAACGTATCGCTGGCCCGCCGTGCGTTCGATCGACGTTCCGTGCAAAATGCCCATATCATCGAGCATAACGCGAACAGATCTCTCCGAGACGATTGGCTCCGCATGCATTAAACGCGACGATGCGGCTGGCGTCGGAGATGGAGCGAGAACGCTCGAGGAAGCCGCAGTGCGGACGGGTGGGATGAACTGAAGAGAAACGAAACGAAGAGGAGGGGGAGGAGGCCGGATGAAAGAAAGAGAGGCGGCCAGACCGGAGAAATTAAACCGTAAGGACCACCAGGTCGAGCCAGGCGTCGGTAAAATTTGCCAGGCTCCGATCTTCCGTGGAGCGCCGAGCATGAGCGCGAGCGCGTCTCTTTTCCCTTCTTTTTCTCGCCGTTTCGTCGGTCGTTTCTTTCCGTACCTACCGTCCGATACGTTGGCGAATTCTCTCGATCGTGTGCCAGAGCGAGACGGGAATACGGCCATCCGAAACGGAGCTGCCGCGCGCGCGTGTGCAAACTTCAGCGGGAGGGAACGATCGCGCGGCCGTGCGTTAAAAATGAAGACATTCAGATGGAGATATGATTCTATATAAATCACCTGGTCGAAGCCGCCGCCGCCGCCGCCGCCGCGTCGTTCTACCTGGTCGAAGCCAACTCTTCTCTCCCCTGTCTGATCTTTCGGTCTCTTCTCGCGAGCAATTCGGTCTCTCCGTTCATCGAACGGGTTCCGTTTTGCTCTTCTTGCCGTGATTCGAGCGTACGATTCCGCGTACCTCTCTATAACCTTCTCCTTTCATCTCCACCCTCGCTATGCCCTCCCCCCTTTGTACCTTTCTTTTTTTACTCTCTTCTTTTACCTGCTGAAAGCGAGCTGGTGGCTCGTGACCGGCGCGCTCGTGACCGGTGGCAAAAGGATTCATTTGTTTCATCTCGCCGATTTCAATTAATATTTATCGTTTATTTGTCCGGGCTGGTCCCGGGAACCACCGTTACGTGTTCCAGATGAAACAGCAGTAGTCTCGAAACGCGGTCTCGCGTACTTCTATTCGTCAGCGTTACCAGCCGTCAAGTGTCTCGCGGCATTTCGCGAAATTTCTCGTAGATGAATCGTACGAATCGCGACATCTGCCGCTACGTTGATTCGCATCGTACGCGTCTGCGCGTGTACATCCGGATAAGTTCGCGGGACGTATCGACTTCATTTAATTAGGACTAGTGTTGAAGTTCGGATAGTCTCAATGAACAAAAAAACCATGGTCGTAGCATTCTCTGTTGAATCGCGAGGCGGTTATAACAATCAATACGTGATGGAATTAGGTTTTAGTGAAAAACACGCGTGTCCAGTTAACAGTAAGAAAAATATATATTTATTTAGAGACTTTATGTAGTGTTCTTTACAAGTTGTTCGGTCCAAAGAAGAAATGCGAGTGACCACGTGGAGTGGTATAGCAACGGGAAAGACACCCCGATAGTACCGCCACAGCGCAACAACAGAAAAAATCGGAAACAGTTAAAATAAAGTGGTAACATCTCTGAGCTTGTTTCTACAGGTTCGGAAATTTCTAAATCAAAGACGTCAAACTTCTTGTCAGCACGAAGAATCTACTTGAATATTAGCACAACAATATTACAACTAGTAACCGACTAGTAGAAGACGTTGTAGAGTTGTCGCAGATCAGCGACGAAAGATACGAACGATAGCAAGAGAAAATTAGAAAAAAAAAAGAAGAAGAAAAACTCGTCAATCTTGCTACAATGCACATCATCTACCAAGTTGTTTCATTCGGCTCGAGACGGAACCAAATCTTCAACACGTTGCGAAATCCGAATCTTCAGCGTACGATTCCGATTACGAGTTTGCCCATTTTCCTCACGCCATTAAATCTCCAATTTATCGCGAGCATATCTCGTAAACGGAAATAGGATCGTGAATCGGCGATCTCGAATTTTATCGTTCGTTGAGGAAGGGAGGAGGGCGGCGGAGGGAGAAATTGCAGTTCCTTTTCTCGAGAAGAGGTTACCCAACCAAGTGTCATACGCGATACTTTAATGTTACGACGCAAGTAGAGATCCGCGAGAAATGCTCGCGGGGCGATGATACACACGGCGTCGAGCGCGTGCACCTGCGCGCGGAGCGGAGAATCGAACATCGTGGAGGATGGGTTCGTGGGTAACCTTATGGGTACCGTGGGTATCCTCTTCCGCGAACGCCCGACTCAGCCACGGAAAGCCGCTTTTACACCTGAATGTATATCTGCCGCGATCTGTGTATACACGGCCGTTCCGGTACACACTGCTGCAAGTCATAAAGTAAATCAGCTATGATCGACTGGCCGCGCTCTGCTCGAGCCAGTTCCTCTCTCGAATAAACGAGAAACGTGTGGACGTGCGTCAAGGCTCGCGGTACCAGGCGGATGTCGGTAGAGGATAGATAGGCCACGATCTCTCTTGATAAATGACAAAATCGAGCAGGAAGCGACCGAGAAACTCACCGTGTCTGGAAATGTTTCTCTTTTTTCTCCTTTTCGTTTTTTTTTTTTTTTAATCGAGATCTTTACGACGATAGAGTACGCGAATCGACGACGTGCGAGGTTGTGAAGATTCCGACAGGGTAGGATCGATGTCGGTTTCATGAGCGTGTCCAGTCGTGGATTCTATAAGGACGCGTTCGAAGGTAAATTGAGCGTAGCGAGGGCTCGTTTGCGAGCGGCCTTGACCAACGACGTGTTCACCGCGTGTCCACCGTTCGTGGAAAGGTTCAGAGTTCAGCCAGAGACAATAGCCGAGTCGTCGCTGGTCTTCCTTGAACCGTTCCCAAGGACGAGACCCATTCCCTCCTGTCCCACTCCAGCCATTAGCAAATTAGTACGTTTCCAGTACCATTCCCGGAATCCTCTGACTCGTCTGTTCATTCAACTCGTGGCTTCTCGTAGTTTCTCAATCGAGAATCACGAAATACTCCCACAGAAGGGAATCTCTCGACCGAGAAAAGAAATCGTGACGGACAAAGAACATCCCGCCGTGTATGATGCCGCGCGGTATTTTAATCCGAGACGAGGTTTCGATCGTCGCGGGATTGTTATCGAGGGACGAAATAAAGAAACCGCGAGCGCTCAGTTCGTTGGAAGCGCGAGAAAGAGAGAGAGAGAGAGAGAGAGAGAGAGAGAGAGAGAGAGAGATAAAGGGAGACGGCAGAGCGCGTTGTCGGGTCATTCGAGGGGCGATTTAATATAAATCGAGAAGACGAATGGGGCGCGCGGCCTCCTTGACTCGCGCGCGCGCTCTGTGTATCCCTAGGCGTACATGTATTTAAACAGGCGTTTAACATAATTCATCTACTCTCGGCTCTCTCGCGGTCTCTCTTTCCTCTCGGCACGGCTCTCGATTCTCTTTCGCCGTTTCCTCTCCTCCTCCTGTACGTTTGCTCTGTACTCTTCCTCCGCCTTCCTCTTTCGCCCCTCTGTGTTCTTGCCTTTCCTTTCCCGCGAGCTCCAGCTCCAACTGACTTAGGCGAGTTCCCTGTAGCCGCGCGACCCAACGACCAACGCTCCCCGCGAAAAAGGATAAACGTATGCGCATCGAGCCGCGCGCGTTCGAACCCGAACGCTGAACGCTCGCTGCTCTCATATAAATGCAAAGTGGCTTTCGGAATAGGTCCGATGGCTTTCTCGATGGGTATTGCCGAACGAAATCTCCGAGTTTTTTGCGTATACGCGCGCGTGTGTATGTGTACGAGCGCGCACATCCGCTCGTTTGCCCCCGCGCGTTTATTACGAGAGACAAGAAACCAGCAAAAGAAGACAAATAAAGAGAAACCAGTCTTGCGTGGCGTCTCCGGTTTGACTTAGAATTTTTGCACGGGTCGTACGGATTGCATGGGTTGAAACGTTCCTCGCGATTTCGCACCGTGAAAATAATAATTGTCGATGCATCCTGCATAGCTCGATTAATTAACCGTTAAGCGCGCGCGGCTCGAGGAATTAATTAAATCTGTAAAAACGTTCACCTTGACTAAATCTCTTCGAAGGAACAAAACACGTCGTTGTCGAAACGACAAGTTCTCTGTCAAATCGTGATACGTCGATTCTTCCACAGGATTGAAATTGTTTCGCGAAACATTCCTAAATATAATCGTTTTTACACTCTACATCAGCGAAGGGACCGTTGACACAATTTCTTGCAAAGCAGTCGCGGTCCCGTTCACGTCGTGCGGTTGCAACGATCGGCGAAAAACCGAGCAGCTCGATTCTCGCTCGCCATTGATAATCACACGTTCTCGCTGTTTGTGGTCGCGCAGGCGGCTCGTAATTACGCGTGCGAGCGCGGTGTTTCGCGATGCGTGTAAGCGAAGGCGAGTCGACCCAGAGAACGATGTACTTGCTTGCGTATGGCGCGAACGTCTCCAAGTATTTCGCTGCGAGAAGCTGCGTTTCAAACGGAGCGAGACCAGTGGCCAAGGTTCGCGGTACGAGTGTCATTAACCGACTTATCGGAGGAACAGCGTTGAAAAAAAGGGACGCGAGGAAGGACTTTCTTACGAGGTCCTCGGATGTTTTCCACTTGTCATCGTTCACCGTTCGCCCTTTGTTATTAGGCGCAGAAGCTCGTAAAGCACGTAGGCAGACCCGGCCGCGGCAAGAACGCATAATACGGGGCCCTACATAATTACCGCGTCGCGAGGAAGCTTTATGGCGGTGCGCTCGTCGAGTATTAATTTTCTTTCGCGCGGTGCTCGAAGCTGGCGCGAAGAAACACAACCGGAAAGCAAGAGATAGAGAGAAAGAGAGAGAGACACTGGATGCGCGGCGCCGGCGTACGCTCGCAGATACTCGCGTTATTTCATCGTCTCTTCTCCGTATGTATGTACAACTTCGATGTACATCTTCTTCTTAATTGCGCGCCGATCGTTCGTCTCACCGTCACCTCCTACCGCCTTTTCACCTTCTATCCTTGCCTCTCGATGGCTCACGTTCGCCTAGTCTCTAACATCGTTCGCTGTATTCTCGAATCGCGGTATTAATTATCACCGCGAGAAACACCGATGGACTGTTCCTGGTCTTTCATCGATTCGTTCCTTCCTCTGCCAGAGACTTCGATCGGACCAATTATCCGTGCCGTGTTGACGATGGCCGTCTAGATTCGTTCCACTAACGACCAAAGTTGTTCTTTTCCCTCTCTTTACGTCTTTATTCCAAGCATATAACGACCCCTTGCACCTTCTCGTAAGAAACCGTGGTTTAACGTGGGAGGTCCCGACGAAGAAAAGGACGCGAGATTACGGTCGTTTTGATATGAAAGGGGGGCGAATCGGTGTGGGAAGGCGGAATAAGATGACTATCGGGTCGAAATCAGTCCACTCGCGATCAGATAGAACCCGGGGAACAGCTGCGCGTCTAAACTGTTCTGGATCGTACAAGGATCGCTTAGAAACACCTGCCGTCGTCTTCTCTCGCTCTTCTATCGTCGTTTTCAGCCTAACATAAGCGACATATATATATTATATAGCTATGTTAATATTTATATTAATATTATATATGAAATTATTATTATTTATTATTAAAACAAATATATAAATACAATTGCATATTAAATTTTGATTTTAAATCAAAATATGTACGTACTGTGCTGTACGTAGTCCCTAAGACCATTTATCCATCTACTATAACGCTTTCGTTAACACGTTCGATTCAACGCATTGTCTAGCCTTCAACGCACAGTTACTTTGGTAAATAAACGAGACTCGTTGCTGCCACTCTGTTCGCCTCGCCATTGTAACTTGTCGCGTTTCCAGTCGTTTCGCAGCAGCAGCAGCAGCATGCATACATGACCGTGCAATTGCTCGTGGAAGTAAATTCCTCGAGGCCGCGTTGCCGCGGACGTAATCGAACCTAGGCTTCAACGAGAGTCCCGTGGAACTCGTCGTTGAGCCTGTCGAACAGTGCAATGCCGTTGCGCGACTTCACCAAGGTGCAAGGTGCACGCGTGTGCGTTCCTTGAACATCTCAGTTTTCGAACGAAACGCGTTTCATCCACGTACACGTCTCGCTCAGTTTGATAGTCGGGGCAAATTTGATCGTCGAGGTCGATCCTCCTCCGAAGCGAGAATTTCTGGGACGATACCTCCGAAAGATAATGCATGCGCATCGTTCACGCGCGAGTCCCGTTATCCCGAGGGTGTCCAAAGACGCGCGCAATTGCGTATCGAGACACCGCTTTTTCGAAGGGCCGGCCTTCCACGGTGGGACAAAAACTTGGTACAAAGAGGCGCGACGCGTGTACCATACGGTACGGGGCGAAGAGGTGGGCCCGAGGTGCAAACTTCGTCATTGTCAGGGGACTGACACTCCGGGGATACCGGAGAGAGTCGGGGCCCCCGCCATTAATAATCTTAGCCCGAACGGAGAAACAAAGAGGCAGATCGTCCATGGGGTTGGACGAGGAGGAGGAAGAGGAGACGGAGGAACAAGAGAGCATTTCTGTGCGTGTACCACGCATCAAGCCGGCGCGTTTCGTTCGACCGAGCGCCGCGTATACGTGGTAGGTATCCGAGAGTGTATCCGATGCGTCCGATAGGGCGGGACACGAGCATAAACAATTGCGCATCGGCCTCGCCCCTTCCCGATACGGTGTAATAAAACGAGAGATCTCTCTTCGCCGCCGTCCTCCACCCCCTCAACCGGCCCAGCACCCTACTGCCCCCCCCCTCCATACCCCCGTGTCCCTTTCCATCGACGAGTTCCGGCCGCTCATCGAGGCCCCCGGGGCCAGGAATATCGAAACGAACCACCACGGACGGTCGTCCGCGCGATATTTCAGCGAGCCACAGGGGTCGCCGCTGTTTGCTAACCTCCTACGACCTCCTACGACTGCGCTGCTCCAAGGTCCTCGTCGCGGAAGGATTTTTCGTAACGAGGTAAACGCTGCAATTACGATCGAACAACAAGCGTCCGATCCAAGTCCTAGCCGAGGGATGTTCTTCGAGGAGTTCGATGATCGTCGTGCTCCTTTTCTTCCTCGTGTCTTTGGAACAGACACGCGCGCGCGCCATGCTGGCGGGAATGTTGTCCGATTGCTCATAACAGTGGCTTTTACGAAGTGGTTTCGCTCTTGCATCGAAAGCTTCGACCGAGGTAGTATCTGATGTTGCGCAAGGTGAGTCAGGGTTTTTACAACTCGGATTTTTGAAGTTTAATCGTAATTGGCAGTTTCTCCGGCGATACGTGGGCAGGAAAGTTCGTGCCATGCGAATTTATGTATTGAAAGAAACAGATTTGTTCACAGATTTGTTGCTGTGTCGAGAGTTATCGAGTTACCGATCTGAGCGAGAATCTGCGTCGATAGATAGCGCAAACGCGATCTATCAAAAAACAGGGATCGAGATCGACGCGTTTCGCCAACAACTCGGCTGCATCCGCACGCACGTGCGCGGCCAAAGAGCAAAACAAACGGGGGGGGAGGGGGGGGAGGAGAAATAAAAGATCGACCGAGGAGTTTGGCGAGGATCGCGAGGCACTTGCGCAAGGCGACAAGGTCCGAATTTGGTCGCTTATTTGGGAAGGTGCGGCCGTTTAATTTGGAGCCCGAGCCGACGGCTGACCTAAAATAGAGGTAGGATTTTAATTGGAATAAGTTTCGCGGGACGTGCAAAAAGACGTGCAGAGAATGGCGCAGGTTGAGAATTGTTGCGAGTTGGGTCGCTCGGGGCGAGTGGTGGTGCGCCCGAGCGCTCGCGCGCGCACACGCGATCCGTGCGGGGCGAGCGGCCCGCGCCGGTTCTTGCACCGGCGATTAAACCGAATCGCGGGCCCGTCGCTTGCTAATTTATTAGAGCGCGTTACCGAACGGGCCGGGACGGGGTGGTCGGCCGAATTAAATTCGTATTTGGCCGCGCAGGCGGCAGCAGGCGAAATTAGATTCGACGGAGATAAATCCGTGACGGTGGACCGGACTGGAACGAAGATGAGAGAAGAGGAGAGGAGCGGAGCTGCGCTCGCATCGCGCTAAATTGAGACATTCGCAATGGCGGCGACGAAAGGAGATCGTATCGATGATTAATGCACGTCGCGGTACCAAGCGCAGTCCGGTAAAAAGCGCGCAATTACACCGCATAACGCTTAATGACTCGATAAGTGGTACCGCGAAACGATACGTATTGTGACGCGGGATTATAGATGCAGGGGCCCCGTCGTCCGTCCGGTCCCCGGCCGGTAATAACTGCAATTTCATCCGGTCTTAATCTTCGTTGGATCGTTTGAAACGGGGGAGGGCGGCGTCGAAAAATCGTTGCCTCACTCGAGGCGCTAGCCGTGCACCGACTAGACGCCGAGCGCCGAGCAAAAAGAATCGACGTACGAGGAAACGCGGGGAGGATGGGCGAGACGGAGAGAGACGGACTGCACTCTCACCGAGGAGAAACGAGACTTTCCTCCAGCCGGACTAACACCGATGTCGGTGAAAAGCGAACCAAACGAGGTCATGTAAAAGGAACGAAGTCGGGGGTAGGGGAGAAACCAGAAGTCAGAGGGAAAAGGAAAAAAAAGGAAAGAGAATAGAAGGGAAGGGAAGGGAAGAGAAGAGAAGAGAAGAGAAGAGAAGGGAAGGGAAGAGAAGGGAAGAAACGGGGTGATCGTTCTTCTCCGGCAGGCTGGACAATAGCAGCGCCGCGAAGTGTAGCGGACAAACAAATAGCCAATTAAAATTCCGGTTGCACGGCGAACATACTTGTATCAGCTGCGGTACTACCAAGCATTGTGCACCGCAGGCATGCGCGAGCCGGTGTCTGGATCGGTTGACTGGACCCGGGTACCACAAGATCAGTTGCTTACGACCAACCTTCAAGGACTATCTCGTGGAGGCGACTCGTTTGCACCGTTCGCTCAGCTGAATCCTCCTCTCCGGTCCGCGCTCCTTCCCAAGAGGAGACATCGTTATCGACCGATCGCGCCTTTATCGCGGCCGATTCCAGCTCTCCCGCTGTCACGTTTCGTGCCACGCTGGTTAATTAAAAAAAGCGTTCGCTAGTTTCGTGCCAATTAATCATAAACGCCCGCAGCGATCCCCCCTCCCCCCTCCATCCCCTCCCGGTTATTGTTGCTCGCAATTCTTTCCTTCGCCTCCCCCGTTTCTTCTCATTTTTCCCGCACGTCCCTCTTCCAACGCACGCGATCAACGCGAACCGTGGCTCCGCGTCGTAGTTGCATCGAAAGGGGCAGCCTGGAAATTAGCCACAGACGGTCGACCGTTTCGTTAATTGGTACTGATAGATCCACGATACTAACTCGAGCGGTGCAACGAACGGCCGGTGATAACCGGTGATAGAGAGGGGGTACTGGCTTTTACGCGATCGTTATTGTTAGTTGACCCAGCGCTGCCCGATAAAATCGCGCCGATGATTAATTAAAGCGGGAAATTAATTACCCGAGGAGCAGGTCGTTTCGTTACCACTTGCCGCGCTCAGCTATAAACGTCCGAACGTTAAATTACTTCCTCGCCTCGAACGTTGCTCGCCGATCGTTTAGGTAATTGATAGACATCGATTTTTAACTAGCATTACGAACTAGCATTCCTCCATTCCCATCGTTTGCTTCGAAAAAAATCACCCGAAACGTCCACATAAGGCGATAATTCCTTCATCAACGACCATAGCAAGTTCCAAATATCGGTACTGAAGAAGCGACAAATCGTAGTTGGGCGATGCCACGACGATAACGCGAAGAAAACAAAGGACGCGTTTACAGAAATATATCGGGTCTCCCTGATATTCGTCGAATCGTCGAACGAGAACGAACGATTACTAAATTACAACGCGCCCTTAGATACGATCGCGGGCCAATAATTGCAGGACTATTCATACATTATTGGCTCGTATATTATTTGACGCGATTCAATAACTCTGGACCGGTACGCGGCCGATGTTATCTCTCCGTCGTTAAACCGTATTCGCAATATCGATCGGCGCTGATGAATGGCCGCATTTAAGCCCGTCATTTTTCCCGGTGATTATTAACGTTAAAATTGAATGTGTCCGGGGTGGAAGTAGCAGCAACCTGACGCTCACTCGCGAGGACCACGTACGAAAAAGAGCCACCAGCTTCTTCTTCTTCTTCTTCTTCTTCTTTTTCTTCTCTCTCTCTCCTTCCCCTTGTCTTTCTTTCTCCACTGCGAGAGGAAGATCCATCTTCGAATGTGTGTTAAGGTCCCGCGACGCTCCAACTACTGGGAACGCCTCGGCTGCCGCTGCTCCGAGCAAACAGGGGGCGTAATTTATCGAAGGGGTCCAAGGTAAATGAGAAAGTCTCGCGCCGAGGGTTCGGTTGTTCTTTGTTCTGCCCGGCGAATCCAGTCCACGCGAATTGCTCGCACGTGTAAACTGTACGGTTACGCGAGAAGTGTCTGATGAACTTCACGTATCTTTCCTTTGAAATTCCAAGCGCGGGAGAACGTTGGTTGAACGAACGGGGCTTTCTCGCTGTACCGACCGAATCATTTGTACACGATATTGATCACGTGTCGATGGTGAAAGATGTCAACACTCTATCTACCGAAAAATTTATTTTCGATGGTCAACGATTACCGATCGATTTGGTTTACAGATCAGATGTACCCCCCAAAGACAATGTAGAGTATGGGCATCCAGAGAAATAAGAAGCAGAACACCTTTCGTTTGTACATTCTGTAACATTAATATAATAAGAGTGACTATTACGAGCGGTATCACACTTTGAAGAAATATTTAGAAAATTAGTTCATTTCGCGAAGAGTAGTCATTATTACGTTCAAGGTATTATATACGAGTATAGTTTACGAGTAATTATATTGAGCATAGTAACTTGATAAATAGGCACATGCATTCTCGCGCAATAGCGAACTGAGTCGATTGTTAGCAACTTCCATCATGAGCGATAGACAAAGTGTTGAGAAAGGATTCGGTGAAAGTGAATGATTTCCAAGAACCATTGTCACGAAAATGGAACATAATTCGTACACGGAAGGTGAAACATTCTAAAAAGCAACGTCTTACGAGAATATTTTACACAATGAGCGCATTATATATCGTACGTGTAACAATGTATTTCGACATTTGGAAACTTTAATTTTACTCCTAAATTAAAAATCATGCGTATACAGTCTCGTAAAAATTCTCGGCGGGTCGTAATTTTCAGAAAACGCTCCCCGAATTAGCATTCCAAATGGAAAACTGTTAATAAAACTTTAACAGCCTGCCAATGTAAACCTATTCGAAACGTATCGCCGCGCCGGTGCCGGTAAATAAAGACGCAGGAGAGTGCCTCGTGGTGGTACCGCGATCGAAACGCACGAAAATAATGTATTTTACAGCGGCGCGCGTGGGTACCGGGTAGAAATATACGAACAATCCGGCGCGATGTACCTGCGCTCCTGGGGCGACTACCTGCGGCTAATTTACAACAGAGGCGCGCGGATAACTTCCGTCGTTATTCTCCGTCCCGGAGTTTCCCGCGCCTCTCTTCCTTCACCGACAGAGTTTCTCGCAACAGAGAACGCGATTAGTCTGAAATGCCTGGCAGTCTGCTCAAACGTCGTTGCGTAGGTTGATCCGGATCTGTGTAAAAGCCACAAACGACGACCTTTCTCTACTTGCTGACCACGCCGTTTGCTGACCACGGGTGCATTGAAAGGAACAGCGACCACCTCGGCGACCAGGCGAGCAACTATAACGTGGATGAAGTAGCTGGCAGCAAGCTGAACTCGCGAAACGACTCTACTCGCACCCAATTAGCTGGCTAACCGGTATATACGGAGAGAGCTCATATCCGACCGAATGAAACTGCCGAATTAAACGCTCGCGCTCGCTTTCAGGTCCCGAAATGGACGACGCGGAAGCTGCCAAGAGCGAAGCTGAAACCGAGAGGGAGGAGTGCGAAGATGTAAGTGCTCGAATACATTCTTCCACACTTGTTCTTAAATACGGTTTTTTAACGCTTTGGTTACTAATTTGACCACCAGTTGATTAACGATCCATAAAATTCGATATTAATGGTAAGTTATTGGCACGTTGACTGCTACGCCTGATTTACACGATGCTGCTCTCAGGGAGCCACAAGAGATTGCGATGGCCAGCCTCATTTAATACAATACACTATATTAATTTTTTTAATACAATATATAATGTTTTAATTAAAATCTTTAATCGTTGGACAGTGCATTTTCTATTTCATATTCATTTTCAATAAAAATTAATAATTATAGATAGATTAAAAATATGAAAATTAAATATTAAAATTAATTAATTAATTTTTTTATTTTATAACAAAATTTTATACATGTATATATAATTTTATTTAATTTTTTAATGTATAAAAATATAATTAATAAAATAATGGTTGAATTATTAATTAAATTAATATTTTATATATAATTTATTAATATTAAATATAAAAATTTATAAAATAAATAAAATGACATAATTAATAAACAATTCTTTATATTATCAAACTAATGAAAATTAAATTAGGGAATTGAAATTAATAATTATAAAATAAAGTGCCAGCAATAGCGGTTAAACTTATAAGTTAATAATTGATAAACTTTATTAATATAATGGTAATTTTATATAAAAATTAATAATTATAGGTGAAATTTAAATTATTAACATATTATAAATTTATATATTAAAAAATATGAAAATATGAAAATTAGATATGAGTCAGCTATGACGTTCAAAATTTCTTAGCTGACGACGTTCATTTCATTTTACTTCAATTCAACATATTTGTAAACCAGTCCGATCACTGACGACCACCGTGGTCCCGTCGAGGAAACAGTTTCGGGTCGCAAAGGTGAGCAACGTGGCAGTCAACGTGTTAATAGAATTCTTACTCTCCGTTCGTGTTGAGAGAAACGTTTCGCTCAACGCTAGATCCGGTTACAGGAAGACGTGCCGATCACGACCACGACGAAGAACGCGTTGATAACGACTCAGCTTGGCCCCTGCGACATTTATCCGCATCGCGTCAAGGTGTCGATCGTCGGCGTGGGGAAGATTGGAATTGCTTGCGCCATCGCGATCCTGATGAGAGTTAGTATCGCGCGCGATCGCGATGCTCGATCAACCGTTTGATTCCCCGTGATCTTTAGAGGATGGCCAGCGAGGTTTGCCTGATCGACCACGACGCGAACAAGGCTTCTGCCGAGGCCGAGGATATTCAGCACGTCGGCGTTTTTTTGGGATGTCCATTAGTAACTGGCACGTCAGGTACTTGACAGTCTCGTATATATATATATATATATATATATATATATATATATATATATATATATATATATATATATCTCAATTCAATTGATTCTTGACGAATATCGAATCTTCACTCGTGAAAATTGCAAATTGTGTAATTTGCAATTTCCTTACGAGGTTGTCAACAGCAGACGAAATCAAAGACTTGCTCTACATTTCGAAACGTTCAGTGCATTTATGCGCCTAAAACAGAGGAAAAACACAAGCGACGAACGGGATGACTAACGTTCCACGTTTTTCGATCGTTCACGGTCCACTTGCTGCCAAAGAAGCAGCAGTCGAAACGCCTGAACGCTTCGCGTCGTAATTCCTTCCGCGCGTCAGCGGACGTGCCATTGATAAATCCAGCTTGCGACAGGTCGAATTCCAGAAACTCCGGGTCGATAGATCGAGAGCCGACAATGCTCGAGGCGAGCGTCGATCGCGATCGTACCGCCTTTAAAAGACGCTGCCGTCGCATCATGTTGCTCGTCAAGGTATCTTCTCTGTCAACGTGCAACGGGTTAGAAAGAACGGTCACCGTACCGAAATGGAGGGAGGGAGAGGAATGAATTTTCGGGACGGCGAGCAGAGTTCCGAGATCCGGAGCCTCCTCTCTTTTCTCCGGGTCCTGTCCTTTAATCTCCTTGCTCATCTACATCGCCGCGTGCTTACACGCGGACCGCCGCAGCAAGAGCGTTTCCCCGAGCTTTTCACCGGCCAGCTCGTAAATTTCGTGCCACTCTTATTTATCTCGGCCGTGATCGACTCCGTGATACATATTTTTTCGTCTCGTTTTTTCGGTTTCTCCAGTCCCTTTCTCTTCGTTCTTCGCGCGGAGCGTCCTTCTGTCATCCGTGCGCGGCCTCCGGCGGTAAACGTGGTTCGGCTTGTGAAACAAAAAAAAAAAAAGAAAAAAAAATATATATATATATATATACTTGCTCCGGAATTCGGGAACAAAAGCTTGGCTCCCTCTCTCGCGGCCATCCACTCGGTGGAAACACCGTCCCCAAGCTGGCAATTTACCGGTCTGACGACGCGACTTCGTGAGCCACGATTTGCAGCTACACGTGTTCCCAGTCGACTTCACTTTGTATTATTTCGCGGCCGTAAATCTTCGGCTTTGAATTTTAAGCGAGAAGTTTTCGATCGGGTTTCACTGTCTCCCGTGGTTGTCGTTTTTGCACCGTTTACCAGCAAGTGTAATCGGTTGGTAAAGCTCGAGTTGGCAAGCTCAGTTGGCGACGATCCTTGAAAAATAATCCATTCGCAAACATTTACCTCGCGCAACCGTACTCGCATCTTCAATTTTAATCTCGTGCGCGTCCGAACGTAGCAATTACCGGAACAACAAGTAAAACAGACTCTCCGGCTTTATTTCTTTTTTTTTTTCTCTCTCTCTTTCTCTTTACCAAGTTAATTTATCTCGAACGAGGCATCTCTGTGTAGCAACGAGTGTATCTCGCTCGCGATACACGGTCACACCGAGCTTCGTAAAGGTGTTACCTAAAATCCGTGCTCCTTATTTCTCTCGGCCGCGCGTTATGTCGTGCACTGTTCTCAGTTATCGGTGGAATCTCTCGCGGACAAAAGAGAAAGAATCCTCTCGAAGAATACGGAGAAGAGGTACGTACATACGTTCGATCCCTTCCAGCAGCGTTTTGTATTCCAGCAGCTTCCGATGGCTTTATTACCGAACGAGACGTTTCCAGCGAGAGATTTCCAGAAAGGGATGCCCGACTTCTAACGATCCTTTCTTTGGCCCATCCTTATCTCTCGGTTACGGTGGAACGTGTTTCGCATAAGCATTCGACGAACGCGCGTTAACCGAATTTACGAGATTTCTTCTCTCAGTGGTGTAACCACTGTTTCCAACCAGAATTCCACCGGTCGCCTGATCGCTCGAACCACGCGCGTCAAGACTTTGACAACGTGTGAATATTTGCAATCCAATTTGTACGGACTCGTAGCTGCATTAGTTGTATGGTCGATGTAGGGGACACGAACCAGGCAGTACCATAAATAATATAATAAACATGTCGTCCTCAACGACACGGACTGAGGACGCAGTACCGTCAAGGCCACGAGGTAACTGCTAAAAAACCCCTGTGACCCTGACCGTACAAATTCTAAACAAGACAATAAACCTCCAGATCCTTCGATCGAAAACCAATACAAAGGGAGTCGGGGTATATAAGACCCGACTCCAACGCATAGAATTCAATTCGTCTTCCGACGCGAAAGGTACATCAGCCACGTAAGTAAGAACCTATCCAGTACTGCCTGTACGCACCCCTTCATTCCCACTTGCTACCAATCGTATTCCGTTAGTGTTAGACACGCGTTCATGTTGTACACTTGTATACTTGTGAAATAAAACTACTTAAAACACAAAAACTGGTGACCCCGAGTGCCAAGATGAACACGAGAGCCAACCGCGACGTCAGAGAGCCACGTGACGAACAGAGTCACACGGCTAGCGAGATTAAGGTAGTTGGAATAAAAATAGCTCCGTTCTGGAAAACCAACCCGGACGTGTGGTTTATGCAGTTGGAAGCGCAGTTCCGATCGCACGGTATCGTAAAGCAAGAGGCCAAGTTCGACTACGTAGCCGGCAATATCGACGCGGAAATCGCGGGGGAGGTCGCCGACATAATCAGGAATCCGCCGGACATCGACCCGTACAACTGCCTGAAAACCGCGATAATCAATCGAACAACAGTCTCTGATAGGAAGAAATTCCAGCAACTGCTAAGCCAAGAGGAACTGGGAGACAGGAAACCGTCACAGTTCCTACGCAAACTTCACCAATTGCTGGGAGATAGGGCAGGAACGTTCGACCAGGAGTTTCTGAAGGAACTTTTCCTGCAGAGGATGCCACCATCAGTAAAAGGAATCCTGGTGGCGCAAAGAACATCCCTGGAGGAAATGGCAGACCTGGCCGACAGAATTCTGGACACTTTCGACACTAGGCCGACAATAGCAGCGGTAGCAGCGGAGCCGGACATCGCGAAGATAAATAGCAGACTCGACAGGATCGAGCAAACAATCGGTCGCCTCGAGCGCGCAATGAGTACGATAAGTTGCAGAGGATCTCGATCTCCCAAAAGAAGATCGTGCTCAAGATCTAGAGCGAGAGAGAGAGAGGCCTCGCAGACGGGCCTATGCTTCTACCACGCCCGTTTCCAAGAGAAGGCACATAAGTGCGTTCCACCGTGCCGGTGGAAGGCGGGAAACGCATAGGACCGTCGCAAGTAACCGCGGCATCAGACGACGGTCCGCAAAATGGCCGCATATTTATACACGACCGTCTCTCGAACAATAAATACCTGGTGGACACTGGTGCAGACTTATGCGTGTTTCCCCGTTCGCGTGTGAAAGGACAAGTTCGAAAAAGTGACTACGTACTGCACGCCGCGAATGGAACAAACATCGCAACATACGGCACAATTACGCTGAAGCTGGAATTACAACTCCGCCGAGAATTTACGTGGCGTTTCGTAATAGCAGACGTCGAAGGCCCCGTCATCGGGATAGACTTCCTATCTCACTACAACCTGCTGGTGGACCCGCGAAATCGACGCCTGCTCGACGCCGTAACGCACATGGCGGCTAAGGGCCAAGCTGCGAACGGAGTCATCGAATCCATTCGTACGATCGTGGATGATACTCCGTTCCATCGGCTATTGGCACAATATCCAGCTCTCACAAGGCCAGCCGTATGTGGAAGAGAGCCACCACAGCACCAAGTGGAGCACCACTTAGAAACAACACCAGGACCACCCGTATGCGGAAAAACCAGGAGATTGGCGCCGGACCGTTACAAAGCGGCGAAGGATGAGATAGAGTTCATGCTGCAGCAAGGCATCATCCGTCCTTCGGAGAGTCCATGGGCGTCACCTCTACACCTGGTGCCAAAAGCAGACGGGAAGATTCGACCTTGTGGCGACTACAGGGCGCTCAACGCCCGCACTATACCGGACAGATACGCACCGCCGCATATAGCGGATTTCGCACACGCGCTGTACGGTAAGAAAATTTTTTCAAAAATAGATTTGGTACGCGCGTACAATCAAATACCGGTTGCACCGAAGGACCGGGCAAAAACGGCAATCACAACACCATTCGGGTTGTTTGAGTTCAACTTCATGCCCTTCGGTTTGCGGAACGCGGCGCAAACTTGCCAACGTTTCGTAGACCAAATAACACGCGGGCTAGATTTTGTATACGCATACATAGACGACTTCCTTATCGCATCAGCCACCGAGGCTGAGCATAAGGAGCATCTAAAGCTATTGTTCGAGCGTTTGAGCGAATACGGCATAGTAATTAATCCCGCGAAATGCGTTTTCGGCGTCCCCGAAATCACCTTTTTAGGCTACACCGTCAATAAAGACGGAATCAAACCTCTCGCGGATCGCGTTGAAGCCATCCGAGAATTCCCTAAACCTACCGTCATACGGGAACTTAGGAAATTCCTCGGCATGGTCAATTTTTACAGGCGTTTCATTCCGCACGCCGCGAAAATTATGATGCCGCTAAATAACTTGCTCAAGGGTTCGAACAAAGGCAATGCACCGGTAGTATTTAATGAAACGGCGGAAAAGGCCTTCGTAGAAGTAAAGGAGGGACTGGCAAAGGCTACATTGTTGGCACATCCGAAGCTCGGTGCCCCTATAAACGTAACGGTCGATGCATCCGATTACGCAATCGGCGCGGTCTTACAGCAACAAATCGAAGACACCTGCCAGCCCCTTGCCTTTTACACGAAGACTCTCTCCGCCACGCAACAAAAATACAGTGCGTACGACCGGGAGTTACTAGCTGCATATTGTGCCATTAAACATTTCCGTCACTTCGTAGAAGGACGGAATTTCACACTATATACCGATCATAAGCCTCTAACGTTTGCACTCCGGCAAAACCTAGAAAAATGTTCACCGCGGCAATTTCGTTATTTAGATTTCATCAGCCAGTACACCACAGATATCCGGCACATACAAGGTGCTGAGAATAAAGTAGCGGACGCTTTGTCACGGGTGGAAGTTATATCGCGTCCACCCGATCATTTCGCGCTAGAAAAGGCACAAGAGCAGGACCAGGAGTTAAAAGAGCTCCTAAAATCTCAGTCATGCGCACTGCAATTCAGGAAAGTCCATTTTCCTGAATTTAACACACACATATATTGCGACACAACTAACGACTTTGTAAGGCCATACGTCCCGGAGAGCTTACGCCGCCAAATTTTCAACTCGTTGCACGGTCTCTCCCACCCAGGAGTACGTGCAACGCAGAAATTAATTACTCACCGGTACGTATGGCCATCAATAAATAAAGATTGTCGTCAATGGGCGAAGCATTGCGTTCCATGCCAACGTGCGAAAATAACGAGACATGGAGCGGCACCGTTGGGGAAATACGACGAGGCAGCGAGGTTCGACCATGTCCATATCGACCTGGTCGGACCCTTACCGGTCTCAAAAGGATACAGGTATTGCCTGACCTGCGTTGACTGCTACTCGCGCTGGGCCGAGGCAGTTCCGATTAAAGAAATCGATGCGGAAAACATCGCAGCAACATTTCTGTCAACGTGGATCGCGCGATACGGAGTACCCCTCCGAATCACGACAGACCAAGGCCGCCAATTTGAATCGCAACTCTTCAACGAGTTGACGCGATTAATTGGGGCCTCACACTTAAGGACAACCGCGTATCACCCGCAAGCAAACGGTATGGTGGAAAGATTTCATCGTCAGCTAAAAGCAGCGATTAAATGCCATGAAACGGAGGACTGGGTAGAGATGTTACCTATTATCCTACTCGGCATCCGCACCGCAGTAAAGGAGGATTTGAAGACCTCAGCCGCAGAAATCATCTACGGCAGAGGAATTCGCTTACCCGGTGAATTTTTTACAAATCATAGTAAGCTAGCTCATTCCGATTTTACGAAGAGGCTACGTGAAAATATCAGGAAAATTAAACCGGTACCGGGAACCCGACACGGGTCGCGCAAAACATTCGTTTATAAAGAACTAAATGTAACACCGTGGGTATTCCTCCGACATGACATCGCCAGGGGTTCCTTACAACCCCCGTACGATGGGCCTTTCAGAATCTTAGAACGTGGCAACAAGACGTTCGTAATCGACATCTATGGAAAGAGCTCCAGGGTCTCCATAGATAGATTAAAACCCGCGTTCATTTTAGCCGACGACCCAAATCCTTCAACCACCGGACCGCATAACGAACCACCCGACGAACGGACCGCCATACTTCTACCACCGCCGAATAAAAAACCAGAGATAAGGAGAACGCGATCCGGCAGACGCGTAAGATTTCCGGATCGATTTCAAGCAGGAAGATAGACAGCCTTCGGAACTGCGCACGAACAATGGTTCCGCAACACAAGGAGTGGCGCTGTCACTGGTGAGGGGGTGATGTAGGGGACACGAACCAGGCAGTACCATAAATAATATAATAAACATGTCGTCCTCAACGACACGGACTGAGGACGCAGTACCGTCAAGGCCACGAGGTAACTGCTAAAAAACCCCTGTGACCCTGACCGTACAAATTCTAAACAAGACAATAAACCTCCAGATCCTTCGATCGAAAACCAATACAAAGGGAGTCGGGGTATATAAGACCCGACTCCAACGCATAGAATTCAATTCGTCTTCCGACGCGAAAGGTACATCAGCCACGTAAGTAAGAACCTATCCAGTACTGCCTGTACGCACCCCTTCATTCCCACTTGCTACCAATCGTATTCCGTTAGTGTTAGACACGCGTTCATGTTGTACACTTGTATACTTGTGAAATAAAACTACTTAAAACACTAAAGTCGAGTTGACATAATAACGAAATTCTGATTTTAATGAACGAATTAGAAATAATTCGGCACACCAGTGCACATTCTCAAAACAAAGGGAAACGCTTAAGGTTAGTTTGAGTAAAAGTCTGAAACGTGCCCGTAACGACAGTCGAATTTACGAATTTATTTCGGCAGAGATCAGTACGGTGAAGGAGTCGGCAGTGGTGATAATATGCACGAACGAAATCGAACCTGGCGAGAAGCCGAATGTGAAGCACAATTTGAAGGTGTTCAAGAAGATCATACCTGCCGTGGCAAGGTTCGCGTGCAAATCGGTTCTCCTGGTCGTTACGCCACCGAACGAGGTGATGTCCTACATCGCTTGGAAACTGTCGGGATTTCCCTCGAACCGCGTCCTGGGTGTCGGCACTGTGATAGACTGTGCGAGATTTCAAGATTACCTGAGCCGAAGGGTGAACGTGGCGCGAAGTTCAGTCAGTTGCATGGTGGTCGGGGCGCAAGGAGACATGGCTGGTATTTTATAACCAGATAACAGAAATGCATTATCGCACGCCGAGTGACGTATCTTTTCGTAGTTCCCATATGGTCGAGCATCCACGTGGGTGGAATGAAGCTTCGCGATATAAATTCGAGGATAGGCGAGCAAGACGATCCCGAGAAGTGGTACGAAATCGCGGACAACGTGAAGAACGTGTGAGTGATCGTTGCGGCGGAGATCGTTAAAAGGGGAACGAGATCGTTTAGGCTTATTTTGCGCGTGCACGTTTCAGAGGCGCGCAACTGGAGGGGAAGAAAGGATCGTGTTGCTGGGGAGTCGCTGTCTCCACGGCGGAGATCGTCGATGCCATTGTTAGGAACACCAAAGTCGTGCTTCCCGCGTCAACGCACATTCTCGTGAGTCGAAAAATCCTCGAGATCGTTACGTCGAATTCTGAATTTTCGACGGTGACACGTATCCCCCAACGTTTCTCTCTCTCTCTTTTTTTTTTTTTTTAAATCAAGTTTTCGTACATCACCGAAAAGGCGTACAGTTTATCAAAATTTCGAACGTTCGTAATCAAATTACAAATTTACACGTTTTACAAAGAAAGAAAACACACTGTCCGCAGAGTTGCGCTCACGGCACAGACAAGGACGTGTACATGTCGGTGCCCTGCGTGATCGGTCGAGAGGGTGTCTACTGCACGGTGCGGCAGAAGCTGTCGGAACATGAGAAATCCGCGGTGCAGACGTGCGCTGACAGTATTCGAGGCATACTGCGAGAATGCGGGATTCTGCAGGAGACAAACAACGAGGTGGAACAGTGAGAGACGAGCGAAAGAGGGGAGAAGAGGAACCGTGGTAGCAGAGTCGCGAGACTGGCTGAGTGGACTGCCTGCTACCGGAAATTGTGCGGCAGGAGCGCGAGATCGAGCCGGGGGAAGCGGCGTTTTAGAAGGCGTCTTCATCAATAACGAGCGCGCGCACCTGGCGACCGGTTCTCTGTACGCGTACTCGATCGGCATAATAAATGACACAGTACAGGAAAGTACTTGACTTCCTAGAAAACTATCGCGTCCCTCGCGAACGACCGCGGTCGTCGTTCGTCTGCTTTGTGCGTCGTATTATGAGCTATTCGCGACGTCTGTCGATGGATCATCCGCGCGTCGATGGTCCGTGATGCGATCTATCGCGAGGAAAAGATCGAGAACGTATTTCAAACAACCAAACACGTTTGCGCGCGTACACACGGCTGGGTACGCATTATTATAAATCACCACTGTTGCGCTGTTGTTGTACGTATCGTGTTGTTCGCTGTTGATTTATCCGAGGGACGATCGAAGGCACCTTTGGTAATTACTCAACGACTGTTCGAATACTTCCGGCAATATCGTGCTGAAAGAGGAAGGAAGTTAATACGAGGGGCGGTGTTCGATTAGCAATTTAATATTCGAGTTGGACGCCCGGTGTCACGAGCAATTGGATCTCAAGTGTCCGACGAAAAACTCCCTTCTCGTATGACTGGCAAAGCGGAAATTGAAATTCGTACACGCGTTCGGTAATGGCGTAGCCCATCTGTGCCGATTTCACAGCTGTCCATCGATTTCGCACGTCCGTCGTTATCTCGCGCCATAAAGGGATCGAAAGGGCAACTTCTTGAAAAGGCCTGAAAAGATACACACACCCTTTGTCCTCCCTTCAATCGATCTCGATCCTGTCTCGAGGGAATCAACCGCGTGAATAGACAATTTCAGACTCAATGGAACGACGCAACTGTCATTTTTCGAGTTTGATGCGACGCAGGTGAAATTTATAGAGTATTGCAGAGATACTCCCGGGTCTCCGATCTATTTATTTTCGGGATGCTACACTTGAGTCACGAGTATCGGGTTCGTTGACGATGGCCGTGCCCAAGAAGAAGTTACTCGACACCGTCTGGAACACCACGACGTTTCTGCTCACCAAGCAGCCGGAGGACTTTGTAGAGAGTCATCGCGTCAAGATCGTCATCGTCGGCAGCGGTTACACCGGAGTTGCGGTTGGGATTGCGATCCTCTTCAAGGTTCGTCGTTCGTGTATTTTCAGTATTTCTAACCTACTAATCGTGTCTTAATTTCCATTCGACTCGATTTATATCGCCTTTGGTGTTTTTTTCCTTCGAAATTATTACGATTCAAAGTAAAAAAAAAAAAAAAAAAAATGATAAACGTAAAACCTAAAACAGATCAACCAGAGGAAAAAAAAAAGGAAAAGAAATCAAGCGGTAGTTGTCCAAACTTGCAACTCCAATAAAAGGGGGCAAACGCGCTTCTGAACGCTCTGATGTTCGAGCGTTCTCTGGTCTACCTGCGCGTGATTCGTGTTTGCCCAAGGGAATCATCATCGCGGTAGCAAACCTCCTAGGGCCTATATATATTCTGCCGTTGGTCGACAAAGGGCAAGGAACATCCCAGATATATGCGCGTGTGCGCTCGTATACGTGCACTGATGCGAGGAGCCCGGGCTGAATAGTAGACTCGTTAGTGTTGGCCGGGTTGAAAAAGGGATATTATGCAAATGATGGACGAAAGACCAGAAGAGGGGAACTCGGCGACGCGAGGCGGCCGAGAGTTTGGAACGAAGAAGGAACGTGCCTCTCCTCGCTCGTTATCGGATCGTAACGCGAGCATTTACACGTCGGACGCCCCCGCAGGATCGTCGCGGCGCTGATTTATTCTAGTCACCAGAGGTGGAAACCTGAAATCCATACCCGTCTACGAGGACACCCAACCCTTATCGCGTCTGCTCATCCAGAGGGCGGAGGGGAGAGCTTGAGGGAGAACGGGCCTTCAGTTTCTTTCTCGTGCGTGCACCTCCGTCTGCCATCCACGGAAGCGGCGGTTTAAGGCGAAATTGAAAAGTCCTCCCCTTTGTCGATGCGTGGCCCCATACGAACGACGCTGTCATTACGAATCGTTTCGCTGTTCCCCAGAGTGTAACGTTTCATATTCTTTCTCGTGTAACTAACGAGGGAGATCCAGCTGGTTAAGCCATTAAGGGCCAACGTTGCGTTAACCCGGCCCTTTCATTTGCAAGTTTTCCCTCGAGTCGAATCACGTTATGAAATTCCGCCCCCTTTCAGCGTCGTAATTGCGAAATGGAATTCGCACGGAAAACATTTTGCACACAAGAAATTTGTTTTACGTCTCCGATACGAGCATTGTTGTCTTCTTTTCTCTCTCTCCTTTTCACGATGCTCACGCGAACGATACCGTCTCGGTGTTCCGATGGATTAATCGAACAACTCGCGCAAACGCAACGTTGCCAGTAATGGTCTCACGGACTTGGGGTAGAAGGAAAACGTCGGCGGCGAAACGATCGGGATGAACGCTGGATCGGAGGGAGCGGCGAGCTTGGTAATCGGTACGTTAGCCACATTCCGGTAGGAGGTAATGAACGTGGGCGACTAATTCCAGGTTTCGGTTTCCGTGGATCGTTACGGTGGCAAACAATGAAGGCCGCGCGTAGTGGACGTCAGGGGCGGGGATCCGACTGTCGTTACACTCCGCTCGCTCCTCGAGCGGAGTCACGTCGTACAATCAAGTTTACAATGTTTCTAATAGGCCACGATGTTTCCCGTTTGCTGCTATTTCAATCTGTCATCAAGATCCGTAATGATAGTTCTCCGCACGGATACTCGTTTGGACACTGTATTGTAATTTTCTTCGTGAAACGTCGAGATCTTCCGTCATCAATGGGTCGATATCGGCCCGAAATGCTCGATATCGACGACGACGGCGAATCGACGCGAAGAAGAAGACCAAGATCGCGGATGAAAGAAGAGAGGGGACGTGAGAAGGAATAAAAAAAGGAGTGGAGGAGCAAGTGAATCGAGCGGTTATACCGGCGGTCCTTGCTTGGCAGATCGCATCAACGAGATGATCGCGTTCCAGTACCATCTCCACGATTTACTGTCCACCTTGCGAGCCCGCTACGCCCAGCTCGCTCGGTAGTGCGTTGCATAAGACGTTCATCTTCTTCTTGTTCTCACAGTCGCTCGGTCGACCCGTTGTTACGTGTCATGTCTGTCGGGCCGCATTAAATCGTACAAACCATCTCTCACGGGTCGGCAATTTCACCGGCAGTGGAAAACTTTTTGCCCGTTGCGCGCCATATTTCATTTTCATTTTAATTTACGGTAGTTGTCGTTGCTGTTGTTATTCGAACGAAAGGAAGACGATAGTCCGATCGTTCGTGTTACTGTTGTATATTGGTTGTAACGAATGGTTCAAATGGCAGTGTTTACGAGCGAGCTAGCTCGACTTGAAATTGACGAAACATGATAAAAACCGACGCAGCGGAAGCATAATAAAACGTGTGACGGATCGGGTGTCGGGGACGTTCGGGGTCCTGTGATCAGCTGCGCTTCTCTGAAGCGGAATCGATCGAGGGTAGCCAAGGGTGAAACGCTCGCTGATCTAGGTAACTAGAACCGCATGAGAGACTCGTACGAGGAAAGTAGGAAAGCGGTCGGCGGTTGGTTTTGCTCGATCGAATGCAAATTACACGACGTACGACGCTTCGTCCCGAATCGTTAATGCCCCTCTCTCTCTCTCTCTCTCTCTCTCTCTCTCTCTCTCTCTCTCTCTCTCTCTCTCTCTCTCTTCCACTCTGGTGGTTGTCCGCGGTCATGCGTCATTAAAAATCTCGTTACAAAATACACACAGCGAAGGAGGGTTTTTGCGAGTTAATTACCGGTCAATATCGTCGCGCGATACGTGTGGGTATTACACGAGAGGGGTAGAAAGAGAAAGGAGAGAGAGAGGGAGAAAGACGAGGAGGAGAAGAGAAGAAACAAGGGAGGAACATCGATGGTTGGCGGGTTCTGGCGAGGAAACTTCATCAGCTGCGATATTATGCATGCTGCGGAAGTCATGCTTGATGAAGTATGGTGATTAAGCGGTGTACAATAACAGATTGGAAGCACAAGGGCGTAACGTAATATATTAAGAAGCCGTTTCTGTTGGTAGCCGCGGGTTTGTCTTAACGTGTGAAAGCACCATCTGTCAGAGAAAAATGTGTCCATCTGCTGGCGTGGAAGAGAGAGAGCGAACGAGGCATCCACCGCGACGTAGCTACGGTTCGGCTATTTGCCATGAAAATGCGCGCGCGCTCTCGTCCCACACCGATACCCTATTACTCAACCCGGACGAATTAGACCGTGATTAAGAGAGATTACCGAGTTACAAAAAAGAAAAAGAAAAAGAAAAAAAGAACGCACGACGATTGATGCTCTCTTGGGGTGTCGCTGGGAAAAAATCTCCACGCGAAATTATAGACGTTAGACGATAGAGGAACATCAATTATCAGGAGGAAACGAGATTTTGACAAATACGTCAAATAGTCGCCCCGAGGTACGTTCTCGATTTGCGCGATCAATTATTTCAACCGTGCGTTTTCGACGTTCCAAGCCTCTAATAACACTTTCTTTCGACAAGAACCGACGCGATAGAAGAGCCAACGCGAGAGAAAGCTCAACGCGAGCCCCGGTTTATTAATTATCCAGTCGGACGAAGGAATCTCGCTCGGTTAAGACGTCCCGAACAAGTGGAACTACGATGTCCAATGATAATTACACAGAGAGACAATGCGAAAAATCTTCAATTTCATCGAGTTCATGTTACGTAACTTTTGCGAGGAACAGAGAAAGATCGGTGATAGACAAAGTGGGATCCTCTCCTCTCGGAGGCGGAATAGTCGGCCTCGCTGGGACGAGGAGAGACCATCAGAGATCCTAACGATCCTTCGCATTAAGGGATTGCTCGAATGGCGCGATCGATCGCGCGCGCGCGCGCGCGACCGCGTGCTCTCTTAATGCGATTCCCGCGGGGGTCTTGATTGCGTAACAGTTTCGAGTGCGTAATAACGTTTCGACTGTCGGCTGGTTCCCGTTAATTACTCGCTGTAATCCTCGTTGCAGCGACTGGCCTCGGAGGTGGTGTTCATAGACGCGGACGAGGAATTGGCGAAAGCAGAGGCGGAAGACATCAGCCACGCGGCGGCGTTCCTCGGCGATCCGAAGATTCTCGGCACCAAAGGTGAAAATAAATTCCATCCCCCTGCTTTTTGCCCCGGCACAGATTGTTAATAAAAGGAAATCGCGATGATACATCAACCGTGGGACCATCTCCAGACTACTCCATGGCCAGAGAGGCGACGGTGTGCGTGATCACCGTGGGGGATAAAGCAACGAGCGAGGACGACGGCTTCCTGTTGGATAATAATTTGACTATTTTTAAGGACGTTATCCCGAAGGTTTGCAAGTACGCGCCAAACAGCATACTTTTGATCGTGACGGCACCAGGTACGAGCAGCGCTAGTCTCGCGTTCTTCTACGTTCTTTTCTCATTTCTTAAATATCGCGCGTGCAATGACGATGTTACGTCGCGTATCAGTGGACATACTGTCGTACGCGGCAATGAAACTGTCAGGCTTCCCGCCGCACCGTGTCATGGGGCTGGGGACATTTTTGGATAGCTGTAGGTTGCAGTACTTCGTCGCGCAGAAGCTTGGAATTTCGGCGAGCTCGGTGCAAGCCTCTGTTATTTGCGAGAACGGGCCCACGTCTGGTAATGACCATCATATCCTATTAATCGTTACATTTGATCGCCACTGTACGTGAAAGAGTGCATTGAACGTTGACGAGCAGTCCCCATCTGGTCCGCCGTGACAGTCATGGGCATCAAACTGAAGGACATCAACAAAGATATCGGTACTAAAACGGACCCAGAGTCTTGGGGTGAACTGCACGCGAAAGTAGTCGAGTCCGATAAAGATCTTATCACGAGAAAGGGATATCGCTGCTGGGGCATTGGTATCTGCGCTGCCGAGGTCGTGGACGCCATCGTTCGAAATACCTGTATCTGCATCACCCTGTCCACGTACTTGAAGGTTACGATACAATCAAAATTTTTTTATCTCTCCTCTCTTCTTTCTACTCGTGCCTCTACTGGTTGATCATTGGTTCATTCTCAGGGTTGTCGGCACGGCCTGGAGAAAGATGTCTACATGTCTCTGCCCTGTATAGTCGGCAGGAATGGCGTACAAACGCTTCTTCGTCATCCGTACACAATGGAGGAACAAGAACTTACGGAGAACTCTTGCAGAGCCATTTACGAAACTCAAAAATCAATTCTTCATACTTTGGAATAAATCTGTATAAATCTGTGTGGCCAAACGGAAACAACGATTTCGTTGATCTTGTCGAATTGGTAGAATTCAAAGCAGAGAAACCGATAGTGCGGCGGACTTTCGGGTGAATCGGCAGGATCTATGAGATCTCTCTCGTAGGATCCGTGGTTTGTTTTACGAACGTAATATGTTTTTTTTTTTTTTCTTTCTCGTCGAACGACCGATGAATAAAGGGAAGCGCTATAAATCCCACGCGCACGCCACTCGGACGATTTCGGCCAATTTGCCGAGATTAATGTAGACCAGGGATAATTAATTGGCAGACGTACGAGGCGGTTAACCGTCCTGCCACCGGCGACCGCTCGTGATAAAACGATCGCTATTACAAACATAAAGAACGTCAGTTTCGAGGCCGCGATGGTCAACGATACGGCAATCTGTTATAAAATTCGCGTTCGCCGATCACGGGTCTTTTGTCTCTGTCAGCGGTGGCATTAGTCAACGTGTTCTCGCGTCGACGCTTTTCTGAGAGACGCTACCGTCGAAACCCTCGATGAAGTCGTCTCTCCTCGAAGGGAGAGAGAGAGAGAGAGATTCCCGTGTTCAATGTAACGAATCCGACAACGGTTCCTACTTAGGCCTACGGATGACCAGAAGAAGAAATTTATTCATGGTATTCAGCGAGGCATCGTTGTCCACCGTATAAGCATCGTACGAAATAATCGACGGTGATTCATTACCGCGATTACAGAGTCGAAATTTCGTCGAGCGAGCCAACCCGGCCAGCTCTCCTCCTCGGTGGAAAAAGCGCGTGAAACAGGGACGGAATCGCGGCGAGGCCGGTACCCGCTGCTTTTAATGGTCCTTGGTTCCCTTTCTCCTCGTTTCTCGATTCGTATTCTCGAAATGATCAGGGGGATCGTACACCAGAGCTCTATAATGTAAACGCGGCTCGTTGTCGTCGCGATGACCAACCAGCGATTTCTTCGTCGTTTCTTCTCGCGACAGGAGCACGGGGACGCGCCGCGCCGGTGATTCATTATCCATGCTAACGAATATACGTTACGAGAGAGAAAGAAAGTGAAAGAGAGAGAGAGAGAGAGAGAGAGACAGAGAGGCCACGAGGAGTTTCCTGCGGCTGGAAGCCACACCAATAACGACGGGGAGCACGACAACGTCTTCATCTCCGAATCACCGGCTTCTTCTTAGGTGAAGCCATTTTTCTGTATTATCTCGATGATGCGTCCCGGGGTACATAATTTATATCGAGCCGCGCGATTACTTATCCAATGACACGATTCCGTTTCTCCAAGCTCACCCCCTACGAACCCCTGTTTCCTCCCTTTTGTCTACGATCCGCAGTCGTCGTTATTATTCAGCTTCCTGTCCTGTCCGAAGGGTATTGAGCCACGGACTTGGCCATAAGTCAAGCGGGTGGCCAGGAAGTAAGTAATTTGGCAACGGAGCCGGCGCGAGGAAAATTCATAATCCACCGACAAGAGAGCGTCGGAAGACGGGCGAAAACGAAGGAGGATCCCGTGGACATCGTTCACCAGCGAAACACCGCGGTAGGTACTGCTAATTATTGCGCTTTTTATTGCGTCCCGACATAATGCCCCGCCGGTTCGAGCAGCTCGGTTCGGTTCGGTTCATCGCACGGCCGGTGAAGGCGTCCGCGCCTCCACGAGAAAAAGGGACACGTGTAGGTGTAAAAAGAAGGAACGAGCGAGGAACGAGTGGCCGCAGGCCTGTGCAACTCGCTGTCTGGCTCTCCTCTCGCACAGTGCAATATCCGATGCGTTCGAATCGTTTATGCAAGGGAACCACGACACATATGTACACACGCACGGCAGATCTCTCGAAGCATTCGGTCGCCGCCGTAAAACCGCCGCGATAGACGGCGGAGTGCGGGGCCAGGTCAGTGCTTGATTGAGTTACGATTTAATTAGTCCGCGCGGCCAATCAGTAATTAAGATATCCGCTAATCAACGGACCCGGGGAACCCCACCGATCTCTTCACCCCTCTCCCCTGATGGCATGCATTAGCCGAAGAAGCTTCTCTCCCTTCTCTCCTTCTATGCGTGCTCTCATCCTCGTCCTTCGTTTTTCACTCCGATTCTTCCGACACTTTTTACTACCTTATCCTTCCTGGTTCCCGGCCCGCTGCCAAGCCCGTGAATCAATCGACCGAGACTGGTCGCCCGCAGGACTCTACGCGCGTGACTAATCCTCCGAAAAAGAAAGGAACCGAGCCGGATAGCTCGACAAAAAGTCGATAGCTCCGGGAAAAGGTAAAGAAGATTTAGCTCCTCTCCTTTGCGGTCATTCGAGACCCTCTGATATTTCGTTCGTCAAACGTGGCTTTCGTTAGTTTAGGCTTTGAATACGGGGACTCGAAGATTGTTTCTTCTGGGAAAAGTAAACGCTTCTCTTTTCTCTCTCCGCAGGAGAATGATATTTATTCAATTATATACGAGAGAGACTAGTTGTTTCGCGCATCCGACGTTTAAAGATAAATTTCCTTTATTTTACAAGTAAATTTCTTTCGCGCAGTGGGAGAATTTTCTTCCTCGCCTATTTGTTACGAAGTTGATATTTACTCGAACGTGTGGATAAGATGTGTCGCGTCTTGGCGAAGGGCACGCAACACCTGGTCTGTGACGTGTCCTCCGTATTTCATTCATAAAACGTGAAGCAACTAATGAATAAAGTAGGCTAGTTTACAACACAGAAACGTAGAGTATGCAAATACAAGATTAATTAACTGTCAATGGAGGATATCCAGTTCAGTTTTAACGACCAGTGACGCTGTGTTTTTAAGATAGATGTCATTTTAAACAAAGTAGGATGCATTCAGGCAAAGCTCCCAGGTAGAAATCAGGGTGAGATTAATCACCTGTTCGGGTTCTTGCTACAGTCCTCGCTGCACTTGTTACCTCATTAAATCAAATATATGGTGGCCGGGTCGAACGGAAATCGAGTCGTAATTCATAATAACTGCGACAGTTATGTACTCCGTGCACGCCCTGTGACAAATATTCTAAGTAAACGTTCAATGTTCAACGGCCTCTTTTTTCGAATCGCTTGCCCGATTTCAACGAATCTCCATACGAGATTATTCACGACGCGAGAAAGCGAGAAGTAAATTCCTAGAACACGAATATTCCAATGTATCGAGATAAAAAATGGATATGTTGAAAAATCTTGTCGCAAAGATCTACGAAAAAAAAAATCTTCATAACGACGGCATCTGTCGGCTGCAACGAGAACCAAGGTAAACCAGCTGCCTCGGATGACTTTCCCGCATTCGAAATCGTCGTTTCCTTTTCTCCTCGGATTTTCTCAGGCTGCTACTTTGACTACTAGCGAAGTCGGCTGTCACGCGAACCAACAATCAATCGCCAGTAATTACCGCGAATGATTTTGAAATTTTTAAATATCGATGCAGCGATTTGGGCGAAAATTCGACGAAAATTCGGACAGCGGAAGATTAAACGTCGTATCAGTCTGGCGTGCGTGAGATAGCGTTGATTGTAATTAATAGCCGACCATTGCGTTAGCCCTGCAGCCCGGTTAATTGTCGAGAGAAGATTAATGGCACGAAATCACGCCAATACCGGCCGATTGTCCGAAACCGATCCCTGTCTCCGGACCTGTGCACTCGTGTTTCGGGCGCGAGCAACGGCGAAACTCGTTTCTCGCAACACTTCCGCCGTCCGTGTGATAAAGCCGAACGAACGCGCGGAAAATTATTCGGAATATTTTTAATCGGGCAGAGCAGCCGGCTTCTCTATCGCGAAATTAATTAAGATTTATTAGAACGGACTTTTCGTATCGTATCGTATCGAATCGTTAAACGGTTCGCACCTGCCACGTCCGACGGAAGGAAAGCTGCGATACGACACGTCGCGATACGATACGCAAATTGAATTGTATAAAAGTTCGACTTGGCATTTCAATTACATTCTAAGAGATACGTCGGGCAGATAAACGAGCTTAAAAGCTCGATTGCTATTCGATTGTACGCATAGTTCAGAACTGTGTCGAGAGATAAGCGAGCCTAATGTTGGACGCGTACGTATCATTGATTGCCAATCTGGCGACGGCGAGACTAATCAACGTGAATTTCTGGAATTGCATAATCCCTCGATAAACAGTGGAACGAAAATAGCCGTCTAATCGAATCTCTATAGATACACGTTCGCGAAGGTAATTACCCGCGGCAATAAAGCATCGTAGGCACGAGATGAACGCGGCTGCATCCCTTAATACGATACGTGACCATCGGGATCCCGACCTCGAATCCATCGGAATCGTAGAAAAAAAGACCAAATTCCGCTCGTAGAGATTGATTCTCGCGTAACGGAAAAATGTTTCTATACCTTAACCTTTAACCGACGATAAAACATGAAAAAAAAAAAGAACAGTTAGATCGACTCTGGTTATCTCTGTCGCGTCATTGAACTTTACGGGCGGTTTACAAAAGTTTGTTGCTAAAGTATCAAGGTTAAGTTTGTAATGAAGCAACGACCAGAGATAACGACGTGCTTAGGACTTTTCGTAACAGTCAAACTAGAGTCACAGAAATTGTAGAATACTTCCACTCGCAACAGCGATAACGATTCATCTTCGACAAAACAAGTCTAGCGACGATTACGTCGTCTTTTAAATTTCCAAATTGATATCAAATCGTCTTAATCTTATCTGTGAGTGATAAGGCGTTCGTACTTAGGTGTATCACGCTTCCCCTCCTTCTCGATTATCGTAAGGCCAGTTCTTCACAGACTCGTCGGCGAACAATGTTTACGACCATCGTGCGATCGCATGCTCGGTGAAATTGCTGTCTCGGAGGTCAACGCAGCCAAGGTAATAATGCTAGGGAATAGTAATTCCAGCGGAATAATTTCTCCACGCGAGACCCGGTACTAGGCGGCTGATTTATGGCAGGATCCTGGATTACCGATCGCGAACGGTCGGATCCCGCCTTACCGTCGACGGTAAGCGCAAGTGGATAAAGCGTGACGCATGATCGAGAATGAATTCGCGCGCGCGCGATCGTTCAGGTGGATCGCGCCGGCCCACGGAGCAGCGACTCGATCCGCGTCAGATTCCAGATTACACGCCGATTATGCCCCGATTTCAGATTTACGAGCGAGCCAACCCGTCCCGCCGCCGTTTATTTATAGCCACGGCGAATCACTTGTTGAGTTCGCCGGCGATCTACACCCTTTCTCCTCCGCGGATCCTCTAGTTCTCTATTTCTTTTGCACGCGTGAATGCACCTTTTAACGCTACGATCGCCAAGCCGCGACGACCACCCGTGTTTAATGGGTAAAACGTAACGCGGATAAAGGTAACGGGCAATCACTCTTTTCGGGTAATTCGATAGGAAGTGTTGCGTGCGCGATTACGCGTAATTACGTTTATTTTCGTTCGCTGTCGATTAAATCGAGGATGAAAAGCGAGGAAATTGCTCAACCCCCCTCCCCCTCCCCCTTCCGATCGGTCCCGTTAACCAAGTAAATGTTCGAGAATTGATAGTTTCGATATTAGATAAAAGAACGAGAATGAAAAATTGAACGTTGCATGATTCAAAGGAAATTTGTTCGGCGTAAATGATCCTGAAGAATGTTCGTCTTGTTGTTCATTTGCTTATCTTGGAATGAATACCTCGACGAACAGACTGCTGCAGCGTACCCTCGAAAAATGTAGCATTTGAGAATGAACAGTCGTGAGAACAGAGACGGAGGTTAATATTTCCAGGACATAATTAAATTATTCGACAATGGCAGGCGATAAGCCATCGTCGATTAGCAATTCAAACAAAAATTCATTTCGGTATCTCGTACATCAGCAACACGTACAGAGAACGTATACATTTTCATGAAGCAATCCGGTGCATCGATAAAAACGCAACATTGTAAGAACTCCGCCCATGCTGCCCCGCGAGATTATACACAAGAGCAATTTGTATTTGCCCTTTTAAAATTGAAACAGCTGCCACCTCCCCCCCCCACCCTCCTTTTCTCTTCCCCACATTCGCTGCTCGTTGCAACGATTACGAAATGAACGGTTGCGAGACATCCGGTGCGAGTAGCGACCATTTGTAAGTACGGTTCGAAAAAGGAAATAAATAAAAAAAAAAAAAAAAGAAAAAGAGAGAAGAAAGAAAAGGAAGAAGTTATTTTTACAATTTGTCGACAGTGGCGCGCGAGGGATATGCAATTAGTCGGTAGAGAGATCGGTTCTCGCGGCGGTCCACTGGATCGATACCGAATTGCGGCGCAATTAGCAACATCGCGCAAGATTTACAAAGTCCGGTTTCTCGAACAGCTAAGCCACAACCGTCGTTTCACCTTGTAAAAAAATGTTGCAGCCTGGACCGTGGCTAATTGGATGATTGGTTTTGCACTTTATGCGATCGATTAATTTATCGTGACGCGATTTAACGAAAGAAGACAACGACCGAAACTGTACGCGACTCTGTGCTAATTGGCAGTAAGGTCGGTGAATGTAATTATCTCGGCGTCACGTCGTAATAAAGTGTAACGCATTAGAATTGATTGGGAGTTCGATTCAACACCGCGGATCGACTTTGGGTGAACTTCGATCACTGTCAGATTTTCTTTTGCGTAAAACGAACATGTCAGAATTATTGTAAGACATTATTGTAAGTTTTATTAATCGAGATATTGGAGAGTTCGCTCCAGTATTCTTATCATCTGGCAGAATTTAAAGAAGAACTTTACTTGTGACGAACGTAGCAACCTTTTGATTACGGATTAATACTAGGCTGCGATCCTAGTAGGCCGTAAGGGAAAAAACAATTACAGGAAGGGACATTACGGCAGTATACGTTCACGAAGATGAACAACCTGGTTCTTTCGTAAGGATCTCAATGGTCAAGAATGGTTTGCCAAATTAAGCACGTTTGAATTATATGACAAATATTTTTCCAAGAAGTATCCATGAGTGTTCGCTTGTCGCGTGATTTCTATTATCAAGAAACATTCCAGGATTGTGCGAATGATGCCAAATTAATGAAAAAAAACTCACGTTACATCATGAAAAATTAATAATAATTTTCACTCACAAACATATGTTATTTCAATACGTAATAATTCATAAATAACTTCAAATTATCAATAAACTTTTAATCTTGTTTATCCACCATCAAAACAAAAAATTTAAGATCTAAGTTCCGATTAAAGCGAATATCGCTCTTATAAATATATATCTCTGACGATTAAATAGAATGTAATATCTCCCACAATATTTTTCACGATCACTATTTCACGTAACGCGAAATCTGATTGGAAGGAAAACGAAGGTGATCAATCACAAATTAAATACCTAATTGTTTTTAGAGACGATGCGTATACAGGTAGCTCACACTGTCGTGAAAAAGCCAAATCGCTCGATTTTACAGTTATGCACGTTAATTTCGGACGTTGACTCTAAGTCATTTAACTCGATAATTATGCGTGGCACGTAATGCAAAGATTATACAACCATGCACCGTTCGATGACATGGTAGTTACGCATTGTCGATCAATTTAACTTTCATACCATTAAAAAAACAAAAAAAAAAAAAAAAGGCAAAAGCGCGGCGCGCTTGCGCGCCAAGCAAATCATTGCTCAGCTTCCCTGTTGAATTTCTCTTCAATTTTCTCGCCGAGTTCGAGAGGACGAAATGCACCAGCTATGGCGATGCAAATGATTATAATTACGAGACGGACGGCGGCTCCGTTACTCAGAGAACGTCAATTTCACCCGGCGGCGGTTTTTTTACGCGGCGCAGAGGGCCCAAGTTAACGTCCGGCATGTAAAGTGCAATTGCAAAAACGCAATATCTTTGTGAAATGTAATAACCTTTCATCCCGTCCCCTTCTGATTAGATTACGATAAAACATGGAAGAAATTGAAATGCAAACAAAACCAGAAAATATATATGGTATTTTATTCAAATTGATATATATTTTACGATATCTGATAGCATGAGCATAGAGTATGATGTGTGATTTTTTTTTCCAACAAAGGCGATGTAACCACATGGTAGAGTAACTGCACTTTTTAGTTTTGTTACAACATCATTAATAGAATTTCAAAACGTTTTGTCAAGCACATAAAAGTTTTCTATAGTGTCTCGATATTTGTCACAAGCCAGTATATACAGGATATCATAAGATTTATTTCTGTAGTACTGTTTCATTATTACAAGATAGATACGAGCAAAAAATGGAGTACAAAAACTTTTACAATTCGTCTGGGAATTAATAAAGAATTAACTAGCAAAAGACGAGTCTAACGTAAGCTTACGCGAAAACGAGAAACGTGCCACCTCTCACGTGTGCTTATTGGCACGCCAACCATCTGTCTAAATCACAGAATCACGCGGTAGGAACCGAAAGATCATTCGAGAGCAAAAGAGAGAAGCGGAACGAGTAGTTGAAAAGGTGCTTGCGATCACGTAGAGCGTAAAGTTACGAACATGTGGAGAACCGTTGCGTCATTCTGAAACTGTATAACCCGCGGTATTCCTGAATATGATTCAGCTAAACGGAACACCGCGGCAATGTGTATTCCAGGAAGTTAGCGGACACGCGCGCGTCGATACTGTATCTACCGACAAGATTATTCGATGAAAGAAAGAACCGATGTCTGCTCCGGTCTGATCCGAGATAAGTATTGAACAAAGTTTGATTTTTTTCTTCCTGTTGCAAAGGTTATCCAACGCAAAGGTTGGCCAATCTCGATCGTTTCGTTTAATTGGCATGTATAATTCCTACCACGCTATCATTTTCACCATTTGCGCCATCAATTTTTGGAGCCACGATAATGAGAACACGACGAAAATAAACAGTTTTATGAGTCATGCAACACTAAGCTGATTAACACATGCAACGCGTACGTAAAAATTTTGAAATTTCCGCTAGCCCTAAAATTCCTCTGGTAAATGCAATCCGGTGTGAATTAAATCGTCGGTCAACTTCCGCTTCAGAAACGCATAAAACTCGACGAAAGCAGTTGGAGTAAATTTAACACGGCCATTCGGTCCAAATAAAATATCCAGTTGGGTAGCATTCCACGAACCCCAATCGAATGTATTTTTAGCCCCCTCCCAAAACGATAGACATCCTGCAGGCTGATTTTTACTAACAGCGCAGTGGGGATCGAGAAGAAAGGCGGCACATGCGATCGATAGACACCGTTCCTTGCAGAAGAGGAAACACACGTTGCGTCATGCGACGCGTGCGCAACCTCACCTCTTCGTTTTTCGAAAAATCACGCCGCGATCTACGTGCTTCGGCGTGCGTTGCCGGCAAGGTTCACCTAATCCCGCTCAGTTCGAAATAACGTCCACGCGACTCGCGAGCCATCAACACGTGACCAAACGGCGGGGTCAACGCGAAAATTTGACGGAAAACCGGACACGAATTTATCGTTTCGACGATACGTTCCCGGTTTCGTCAGCACCGGCTGAACGCGGCGACTGAAGCTTATGGGAGGGTATAAAAAGGCGGAGGCAAGGTCACCTTACCAGTCAGAAGACTCTGAGCTGTCAGACACGTCGGACGTACGAACCTGCTGGTAAACCACCCAAATAAACCTGCTTGGTGTTTGCTTCATTTCTTTCTTTGCTTTCTGTTTCTCTTTCCTAAAGCAACCATGAGGTTAGTGTACACATGTACTTTTTTTCGTTTTCGACCGTCACGAATTCTAGTTACTGACCGGCGTGTGACTGTTCCCTGTGACAATTCGAAAGTTAGTGTACAACGCGACGCGTCGTGTAAGGACGAACACCGTGTTACGTGCGACGTGAGATACCATTCCCATAGAAGAAACGAGGTCAGAACGCAGTTACTTCGGACGATTGTTCAATTGGTGCCATTCAAATAGATTTTGCTGCCTCATATTGCCAGTGTTTTTTTTGTCGGTGATGGGTATTAAAATCTGTCTTCGGTGTTGTTCGTAGTTTGTAGTTTTTAGTTTGACTTATTTGAGTAGCTGTTTGCAATTTTTCGTATAGCCTGCATTACTGTAGTACACATGTAGTGCTCTGCGAGCACCGGTACACGTGCTTCACGTACAGCTAGTGGCATCTTACGAGTTTGCGTATTACTCACGTTTTGTTATCATCGTTTCATTCACGTTATGCAGTGGTTCTTAATGCAGTTGTTCGATGTAGTATTTTTGATTTTGAAGAAAATTTACGGTATATCAAAATTACGACGTTTATAAAACTAACAGTAAAAATAGGCACGAACATATCTTCTAACTAAAACAGTTATATTTAAATTACAAATTATATAAAATTAATATAAAGGAATGATATTCGTAAAAACTATAACTCAAAATTGATTTCAGAGAACCTCATTTGTACAAGGTAATTTTTGGTGACAAATGTTCATAATTCGACGCACTGACTGTACCAAATGGATTTCGTATTTATTCGTAATTTTCTATACTTTTCTGTATTTTTCTTTTTTTTTCTTTTTTTTTTTTTCTATAGTACTAAATGTCAGCTAAATAGGCCACTTTAGTATACCAAGTATCATTTTCAAGAAATTCTGCAAAAGCATCAGTAACGACGCTCCCAGAATATAATGGAAAAAATATAGTTGACTTTTGGAAAAAAGCCAACTACTCGTTTTTGAGTTGTAAAATTTAATATAGCACTTTATTACACAATAACAAGGGAAAAGAGCGCGTAAAAATAATAATATTATCTTTCCAAGAATAACAAATACTTCAAATTGTTGGAATTTTATAGAGTTTCATCCAATTTCTCCAACAGTGCCAACGAGGAACGTTGGTTAAGAACCACTGATGTAACGTGTATAGTAAACAAATAGATAACATTACGAACCAGGAAGACTTTTGCTTCTTAGTTTTTCATCACAGAAAAAAGTTGCAAAAGAATCGTTCCTGATTCTTGCTGTGTACATTTGCAATTAATTACCAATTAACTTCTCGTTTTCTCTATCTCACTTTTTCTTATGACTAATGCACTTAATTTTTTCTATTTCTGAAATATTCTTCCTCCATTTCTTTCTTTGAACGAAACGTAATTTCGACTGCAACATAAAAAAAAAAAAAAAAATACTCGTCTTGACACTACACGTGGAAACACGTATTTTCGTCAAGCATCGACAGTTTGTCAAATTTCTGCGTAATAGCATGAGCGCGTTGCGTGACCTTTTTGACCTTCATCGATCCATCCGTGTAAAGAGCTCGGAAACGGACGAAAATCAGCAAACCGCAAACCAAAAAGAAAGTCATCAAATATTTTTCCAGGAGAATGGCACTGTTGAAAAATAAATTACTAAATACGGTGATAGAGCCGGTTTCCACCGGAAGAAACAAAGTCACCGTGGTAGGCGTTGGCCAAGTCGGTATGGCTTGTGCCTTTAGCATCTTGTCGGACGTAAGTTTTCACATTTCCAAAAACTAAAAAAAAAAATTGTAAATAGTTCAAAATTATTAAACAGCAAGCTTCAGCTCGCGTTCAAAATCTTTCTGCATCGTAGAATGTTTCGAGCGACTTGGTGCTCGTGGACGTAATGGCGGATAAGCTGAGGGGAGAGATGATGGATTTGCAACACGGCAGCGCATTCCTGAAGAATGCAAAAATCAACGCAAGCACCGATTACTCTGCCACAGCGAACTCGAGCTTGTGCGTGGTGACGGCTGGTGCTCGTCAAAGAGAAGGCGAAACGAGGCTGGATCTCGTTCAACGGAACACAGACATCTTCAAAGGCATCATTCCGCAGCTGGTCAAATATAGCCCGGACACGATCCTCCTGATCGTCTCGAACCCGGTAGACATTCTGACTTACGTGGCGTGGAAGCTTTCGGGCTTGCCAAAGAACCGAGTGATCGGAAGCGGTACCAATTTGGACTCTGCCCGATTCCGCTTCCTCTTATCACAGCGATTGAATATCGCGCCTACATCCTGCCACGGTTGGATTATCGGAGAACACGGCGACACGAGTGGTACGTCGAGGCGCAATATTCTGATTGCTCTTCCAACGTTCACACCTGACTGTTATCTGCGATAATGGTACACGCGAAAACCGAATGTCACGTTATCGAACTTGATGATTTCACGTAAATTTTCACGTGGACCACGAGTGAGATCCATCTGTCTCGACTGATTTCGATTTCTAATGTTTGTTTCGTTGTTGCTTTCAGTGCCGGTGTGGTCCGGAGTGAATGTCGCTGGCGTCAGATTGCGCGATCTGAACGAGAACATTGGCACGGACAAGGACACGGAGAATTGGGGCGAACTGCACAAGCAGGTGGTAGATAGCGCGTACGAAGTGATCAAGCTGAAGGGTTACACATCGTGGGCCATCGGTCTGAGCATCGCGAATCTCGCGTCCGCTATATTACGAAACTCCAACCAAGTTCACGCCGTATCTACCATGGTTACCGTAAGTCGATAACTCGTGTTTCTTACATAAGCAGCGCGTGATTTTCGTATCGTTCTCGTGGATTACAAAACGAGTTGTTGAGACGTCTAGACACTCAAAAAATTATTTTGTTGCCAAACTTATCGTCCCCATTGGGCAATGTGCTTGACGCTTCGATTATTTTCAGGGATATCACGGAATCAAGAATGACGTGTTCCTGTCTCTGCCGTGCACCTTGGGCGAAGGAGGTGTCTCGAGTATCGTGAAACAGAAGTTGACAGAAGGCGAGACGGCCCTTTTGCAAAAGTCCGCCGATATGATGCACGAAGTGCAAAAGGACTTGAAATTTTAAATAATTCGTTCCGCTTCGCGCGCCTACGGATCATTTTCTCTCCTAAACGCGCGATCTCGATTATCGCGTGATTAAATTTCGCGTGCGTGCAACTAAATGGTGTAACAATGCGCGCAATGTATTTTTGCTTTGGCAAGCATCTTTGGTTTCTACTTACGTTTTATTTACTTAAGTTTTGCATAATCGACACTTGAGAGTGCTACTAAAAATATTTAAATTTTATTTGTACGTTCAAACACGCCAAAAAACACTTCTACGTGCTATAAGTCACTCAATAGTTGACGTGATCGTTTGCGAAAAAGGTGTGTGCTCGTGTGATCATAAAGTATTACTATTGTATGTTGTCGATGTTTAACATTCGCATTCAGTTGATTTAATATGATATTATGACGTACTAATTATGTCTTACCATCGTACATGTGTTATATGATACAATAATTATACTACGTATGCATGAAATTATGATTTGACGCAAGACAAGGATACTTAATCGATAAGCCACGGTACAAACACGTACGGTATGCGATTAACACTGACACGACAGTCAGAGAGAACTTAAAATAAACTAAATTAACTCATTATAATGTCAGGCAATTTTCAAAAATGATCAATGTCTACCTCACGAAACACGTATAGAGACTGATTTGTATTTTCGTATGAAATTTAGAATGTTACGCTTTTACCCTGTGACCCGAGATACCAAACCATTGTCTTGTATATTTATATCAATGTTCCAGCAAGTCAATTATTAATTTCAAACAAACAAATAAAGACGTTATTTTTCTTTCTTTTAAAATTTTTTCTAAGATCACTCGTTGTTAGAAAACGAATTTACTGCAGTCGTACGTCCTCAAATTCGAATTGCCTGTAACCATGGATTGTTTAACAATTGATAAATCAACGCAATGGCGATTCACTAGACGGCGTTATGCTTGACAGCGCCTCCTCTTCTGTGGACTACCAATTAACCGTGTGCGATGTGACATCCGTGATAGAGGTACCACGAGAATTGAACAAAATCATCGGGTGTCAGAAGCAATGATTGTGTCGCGCATGCTATCCGTTTCGTCGCTGCCGACATGCCTGAAATGTACGATGTGCCAGATATCGAGGAGAAGCTTGGCCAGCAAGCACTTTCGTCGTGATTTACCGCCAACCATACTAAAGGAGGTTTTCGCCGGTGGGAAGACAAAGAAACTCACGTCAGCCGATTTTAGCAAAGACGCCAACACCACTGGAAGCGATTTACAGACAGCGGTCAGTTTCGTGTAAGCGAGCTACTACTCTCCTTATCTACTGCTGACTGCTGACTTTCTTCTACGTCGATTCAAACGTGATTGAGTCACCAAACGCGTAACACAAGTTATTCCTTTGAGCAATTTATTTTGACATGAGAAAAGAACAAGTTGAGAAATAAAATTCAGAATTCAAAGGAATCGATCTTGGAACGGTACCTCCTCCAACCGCAAACTCATTATCAATCGTTTCATATCGCCGTAACTCGATGAAGATATCCACAAACATCGTATCGAAGTGCTACAATAATACAACTTTTCATTTAAGGCCACCATGTTTGGGGGAAGAGCTGTTGTGCAAGCTTGCGGAACCGGTGCGAGATTGCTGTCACAAGGTGACGGTCGTAGGGGCAGGAATGGTCGGTGTAGCCTGCGTAAACTCCCTTCTCTTACAGGTACATCAGACGCCGTGTTTCTATCGTTCGATGAATTTTTTAACGACTAACTTATCCACCGTTCGGGACTATTTTGAATTAAATGAATGCGTGAATTAAATCCACGACGATTACGATCCAGGAACATGCTAAAAATTCTGAAAAATGTTCTCGCGTCGCACGTGGACGTGGATTCTCGATAATGGAAACCCGAACGGTCAAGTCGCTCGGACGTTTGTAATTTTTCTGTTGCATCATCGCAGAACATTGCCCCGCACATCGCGATAGTCGATGCATTCCCGAAGAAGCTGGAGGGAGAAGGAATGGATTTCAACCACGGCTCGGTATTTTTAGGAAATCCGCACATAGATTTCGACACAGGTAACGACGTTTACTTTAAAAATAGCAAATCGTTTAACACAGTGGCGACTTTCGCGAGACGAGTTATCACGCGGACAGAGAAGCAGCAAGAAATTATTGTTACAGACTTTTGTATCACGAGCAACTCCAAGGTGGTCGTCATAACTGCGGGCGTGAAGCAAACGAAGGGTGAGAAGCGGTTAGATTTGGTTCATCGAAATTCGGAGATTTTTAAGAACATAATACCGCCGTTGGTTAGTTACAGTCCGAACGCTGTGTTCGTGATCGTCAGTAACCCAGGTTAAGTATCGCTTAGAAAGCATAGAAAAAAAAGCCGAATCTGTCGAAAGGAGAGACAATATATACCGATAGGACAATGCTAAGAAAGCCACGAGTACGAGACGATGCATCTTGCTTTCAGTTGACATTCTGTCGTGGGTAACGTGGAAAATGAGCGGATTGCCGGTCGGTCGGATAATCGGAAGTGGAACTTATCTCGACACAGCAAGGTTTCGTTACTTAATCGGCGACCGTTTAGGAATAGCGCCGAGCTCGGTTCACGGGTACATCATCGGCGAACACGGGGAGAGCCAAGGTGAGTTCGAAATCGCGTCCACGTTTCAGGCTCTCTACGTGATCTAATTTTTTTATATTTCGTCGGAGGAGAAAGCACGTATTGCGTCACGTGTCGCGTCTGTTTAAATGTTACGTTCGACGTTTCCTAGTTCCACTCTGGTCTGGAGTGAATGTCGCGGGCGTGCAATTTCGCGATATCCTGCCGAACATCGGCCTCGAAACCGACGAGGAGAGATGGTACGAAATTTCCAACGAAGTGATCAGACAGTGAGTCTACGTTTCACAGAAATTACGTGATAATTGGTTCTCGAAAGGAATGGTTGGTGAACGATCTTTCAGTGGTCCGACGGTGAGATGCCTAAAGGGATATAGCAACACGGCGGTGGGCCTTTCGGTTGGCAGTATCGTGGCGGCTATCCTCAACAACTCGCAGAAGATTATACCGGTTTCAACGTTGATTCAAGTACGGACATAACCATATTATTCTTGAGCTTAGATCGAATTAATCTAAACTTTGTAACTCTCACTCATCGGGCCCTGGCGCGCGTCACAGTGACATTTTTGGAAAAATTTCGTTTGAAGGGTCATCACGAAGTTGGTCACGAGATGTTCCTGTCGCTGCCCTGCACTATAGGTGAGAACGGCGTTACAAATATCGTACGAATGCGTATCACCGATTTTGAGAAAAAGCTGTTCCAAACGTCGGCGAATATCGTGTACAACGTGCAAAAGGATATCAAAATGTGATTTATCAAGTCATCCTTCTGATTAACATCGTGTCGTTTCATTGTGAAGATTCTTCTTAGAAAAAGTATATCGTTAAATATATCGCGTCTAAACGATGCTCGATCAATGATCGAATATTAAATATTTTATAGTTTTCGATCGATTGTTTCTACGGGAGAAAAAAAAAAAGAAAAGATAATATCGGCTACTTCCCTAAATCGATTTTCGTTTGAAATCGCAAATGAAACCTGTTCCAAATCACGAAGTTTCTCTCTCTATCCGTGTGTGTGTGTGTGTGTGTGTGTTTCTCAACGGTGAATCACAGACGTCGATTTCGGCCGGTCGGTGACCTGTCTAGAGATCTTCCAAGAGCACCACAGGATCCGATCGAATTTGCACCAGAACTCATTCTTGAAACGATACTTTCTCGAACAGAAAGAACGTTGGTATTTTTATACGCGTATTTCTTTCGCTGCGTCGAGAATCTTTTTTCCTCGCTGCATGTCAATAGCAGCGCAACCGCGTATGGGTGCGTTTCCCTGTGGCGCGCGTGAAAAAGGCGATGGGTGACCGGTGGATGGTACCAGAAGGCCGTGATTGCGCCGCAGGCTAGGCCACGGCAAGGTGAGCGAACAGTGCGAAAATCGGCCACGAGATGTCGTGTTGAAATGCTCGGGTAAGGCGATAGCCACATGAACCGCGATGTTACGGCGTTCAAACGTTCAACAGTGCCGTCGTAAGAGCGGCGCCTCTTCGAATCAAATTTTCCACCGTTTCGAAATCGTTTGGCAATCGCAAAGCTTTCTCGGATTACCAAGAAGTTTGACGATTCCAAGACGTCCCTCGAGCGATTCTCGTTTAAAAATTAACGTGACGCGGCTGACAAATGTAGGAAGAAGAGGCAAAACGATTGTGAAAATCGTAAATAGTGTTGATATCGAGCGGAGAAGAAAACTCTAGGCCTCTAGAATACGCTCTCCTTTTACTTGGTTCGAAAGCAGATCCATTTGAAAGGCGAGGCGTGTCATTGATTTTTAAAAGAATTCTTCGTGAATCGTGTCGTAACGCGCGCGCGCGAATCCTTTTGTCGACCAATGGAAATTCCTCCGATCGTTTCGGACTGGACACGTGCCCCGGGACCTCGACGTATCTCCAGGAATCGTAATTAACGAGGGAAATATTTTACAAACGACAGCCTGTTTCCTTGGCAAATTGAATATGGAATTCGCGACATTGATAAACTTGGCGAACCTTCGCTCGCTCGACAGTCGAGTACGGACGAATCCGACGAATTTTAATTTAAAAACGAAGCTTTCGAGCGTGTTAATGTATCCGTTGACACCGTTATTACGTCAACTAATACCACGAACATGTTGTCGACGTTACGACCACTTTTGCCACTGGTACGAAGTCTCGTGAAAATTAAAATAAATTATAATAAGAAAGTGTGAGTATCGTGATCAAATACAGTAGAAGAGACAAGTTCTCGGCTCGTGCGTACGGAACGACGGAGCGTGGCAACCGGGCAGGTTCACACGGCACTGAGGCCCAAGTGGAGGTGGTTCGGGCCCCGTTCTCTGTTGGTCCTGTCGTCTGTCAGTGGAGCTCAGTTAGCAGACAGTCGGTCCGTCCGGTCAGCTGGTCCCGTCTAATCGTGTTAGAAGCTTCCTGATGGTAAGCCGAACGTAAAACACCTGATAGAATCCGGTAATCGGACCTCGATCGTCAAGGATCGGCGAAAGACTCGGCGGCCCGCGCGCCGTATGTGCGCGAGTGTAAAGCTTCTCCACCGGAAACACCAACGAGACGGTGCGAGATACCAACTAAGCCGAACGACACAAGGTACAAGTGGCGGAAGAAATCGAAACAAGCGGAGGAAGAAGATAGAAACGCGGCAGGAAAGGTGTACACCTGGTCAGGCAGGAAATGACTATATCGTACGCGAGCGAAGTGCCAAACGGCTCCAGCTTCGGCTGCTTCTGGAGGATCCTGGTCAAGTGAGTTTACATTTAGTCGATTTACGATCGATTCTCTTCGCGAGAACCTCAGACGTATATATATATCGCGACTGGTCGGAAGTTTGGTGACAGCGTGACAGGTTGAAAGAGCGAGGCCTTAGCAACAAGTTCACCAAGCTCCGTCGTCCTTAGGCTGTTTTCATTCTGCTCTATGCACGACCTCGTCGGCTCTTCGAACACCACTGCACTTTGTTCCTTCGTTCACTCTGGCTCCTTTTATCGCGGCATTGTCGCGTCGAAGCTCGAAACGATAGGAAACACCGCAGGTTACGAACGACTCGCGACACACATATACACACACATGGAACGCGGAGCCATCGAAAAGGTGGTGCTCTCACTTTCCTTACGATGGATTAATTTCACGCTGGCCACGAGAGAGGACGAGACGGTCTTCTCTCCGGCTAAAATTCGCACACGCTCGCGTGAACGCGAAGACACGACTCTGCCGTGGTCTTACCAAATTTCGTGATCGGTATTTTGAGCAGAGTCGTATGAAAATAGTAAAACGAGCGAAACTTTCGACACGCGTGCGTCCGAGCCGAGCGTTCCAAGATACTGGAGCACGCTTCTGAACAGTTTACATAGACGGCGTGCCATGTAAGACGAAGATATTGCGATATTGCGACCAGTGGATCGTTGTGCAACATTCAACTTTCGACTCGATGTACCGTGTTCTCGATTTAGAGCCCCGGCTGCATAGGTGGAGAAGGAGAGAGAGAGAGAGAGAGAGAGAGAGAGAGAGAGAAAGTCCTTGGGCAAGGATTCTGCAAACGCACGTGCGGAAAATAAGGAAAACCAGTAACGTTTTTAAACTCTTCTGATCGTTGCTCCATTTTTCTCATTTTGTTTCGTTTCGTTTTAATTTTTTACTCTTTTATTTGTCGTTCGATGTACGAGCGACACGTTAGACGGTCGTGGAACACGTCGAGACAGAAATTGTCCTGATTTTTTTTTTTTTCCTCAGAACGTACGGTTATATGAATCACAGTAGCGGAGCACGTAAAACCCGCTAGCACAGAAATGGTGCTCGGTCAACGCTTGCTTGTACATTTTAAGGAAATAAGGTCGTCGATACATTGATTTTAGCCGTAACGTTACGCGCACGTTACGTGGAACATTGCTGGACGCTGCCTCTGTGCTTCACTGCCACGGGATTCTCGTTCCAGTTGTCGCTTACGACCAAACGAAACGCTAGTGTCCGAATGCCCCTACATCGTGCCACGTTTATTGTGTACCGTTCAATTGTACTATTATTAGCTAGATACCGATACCGTGCTCTAACCGTGTGGACATACGAACGTCGAACCGTCGAAAGAAATGGCAAAAAGTTCATTCGTCTGTTCTTGCTCGTTCGTGCAAATCTTTTCTGTCAACATTACGTTGTTGCAATGTTTTAAATACCGTTTATCATCTCGACGAGCGATGATTTATTTCCATTTGGGAAAACCATGATTCACTAGACGAGTTTCCTCTGAACCGTTCGGTGACTTCGACGCTCGCACAGAACAGATCGCGTTAAATTATATATGCTACGCATATGAATCGTACGTGAATGCTCGATGACGTTTCATCACGGACCATCGCCGCACGTTAAAAACGAGTTTGTGGAAGTTGTGAAGAATCAGACAGTCTGTGCCAGGCTTCGAGTTCTGAGAATGGAACAGCAGCCAGACAGAATCACTTGATCAAATAGTAACCTCGTTCAACGGTATCGACGTGGTCGCTAATTGTGAACGCGCGAAACGCAAACCCAAGACTGTCAATAGACGGAACAGGCACGTGATGCACGTGTGGAATCGCAACTAAAGTAGTGATAAAATTTCTCCATTTAGGATTTCGGCCAGATTTTACGCCAGTTACAGAGGGAATGTTTCGCCAAGGCAAAAAATCCTTCCCATCGAGCGTCGGAACGACTCGATTTACCCACGTCGGGAGATACGAGTAATCAAGAGATGAAAAAAAAAAAAAAATCTACAATCTTCTGTAATTTTTTCCGGCTGAAACAAACGACCGGGCATTAATCAAAGACGTTAATAAACGTCCCGTGACGCAAGGCGAATTCTGTCGGCGCAGAGTCGCAGAGAGGCGAATTCCACGCTCGCGGCGCGATTGTTCGCGAAAACGCACAATCGTTGCGCGCGATTCGCAACGTCCTTGCCGAAGCTCGTTTATTGACATTTCCACGACCTTTAGAACCGCAGCGTTGGTGGATCCTCGCACGGTCTCGGTTTCTCTCCGGGCGAAGCGGGTGCCAGCTTGAAAACGGCCTTAGCGGCTTTCACGTAAGATCTCGCTTTCCTAGGCTCGTTACGCGCCACCACTCTGCGCACGCAGTCTAATAAACCGACGGCCGGTTTATAAATAACCAACGACTTCCAGAAATAGAAAACACTTTCGTGATTACCGTACGACAATATCGTCGCGACGCGCTGCCGCCAATATGCGATATGCAGCAAATTACAATTAACTCGATACCGAGGCGAAATTGGCTTGAACCGGCTTGTAGGTTCTGTTTGAAATATCCGGAAGAACCGCTCGTGATTGGAGAGAAATTACACAAAAGTTAGTCGTGAGCATTCCATCGGAACTGACACGCGACTCCAAAATTCGTGTTCGAGTCTTCCGTCTCTCAGTATATGTGACATTTTCAACCAAGTATTTCAACCAGGTATTTGACGTACCGTGCATCGTTCCACGCTGATTTACATAGCGAACAGCTACATCATTTTCGCAATAGATCATACCCGCTGGATCGCGAAGCGAACGTGTTGAACGAAGTCAAAGGACAGCAGGACTTTTGCCGCGTGTCTCAAGGTTGTTGTTCTATTCCATCGAGTTTTATACGCTGCGAGTGTTCGCACGTGTTCACCCACTAACACGCGTCGACGATAAAAATACCCTGCAACGGAAAGAAAAAAAAAAAAAGAAAAAAAAGACGGAGATTCGCGACACCGATTTTCTCGTGGAAATCTTCCGGAATGATCCGTACCAGCTTTCCTTATCCGCCTACCGGACTCGACGGCCGAAAGGAAACAACACGATCGAGGATCTATAAATACTCGCGAGAGTCCAGAACGATCTATAAATACGAATCTACCGTCCAGGAATAGAAAATTGCGGTTGATTTTTCCGGTGGGATAGTGATCATTAGCCGTATGAATTCTCGGGGACTGGTTGATCTGTTACGAGGTCCGAAGCGTGGTCATTAAGTCGATTTCTGATTGGCGGTTGGAAATATGTAGTCGCGGCTCGCGTGCGAACTCGCGAGCTGGAAGAAGTTAAACCGACCATCGCGATGAACAACGCGATAGGCAACGGTAGAAGTTGCCGAGCTTGGTTTATTTTCCCGACGTTTCACCCGGTTGAGAATCTACGAGAGCGTCGATACATACGTATGCTATGCCTGCACGATGGACATGCACGTGTAGCAGTCGCGCCGATCACGCGCGCCAAATAGGCCCAGCGCGTGAACGGAAGAACTGTGGCAGCGAATCGCACGCGTGAAAGCAAGAACGGTTTCCACGGTTTGCACGGAAGACTGGCCAAGACGGAGCGAGATGACGATATTCGTCCGCAAGCTCGCGAAAAAGTGAAATCCAGGAATCCTCGGCCGATTTCAAATGACTCGTCATATTTCTCTCGGACGTCGGACGCGGCTCCTCTCGATCCTTCATCGCCGGCGCCGACTCGGAAATAGAATTTCTAACGGAGTGAAATCAATTTAGCATACCGGGCGAAACATCGCGCACGCGCGTACTTGCTCTACGAAAGCGCGTTACCACGTTAGAGTTATCTCGAAAATGTCGCGCAGACGAGAAACTCCGCCTGATTTCACGTGGAAAATATTTCCCGATGCTGATAACTCGAGTCGCGCGATAAACCACGAAGAAAGAGAATTTCTACCGATAAAATACGTCGCGAATCCGTTACGAATTCTGCTACGATTCTCCGGCAAATATGAAATTCCCGGGAGTCTAAATACACGCTTCGATAATCGATAGTCGAAGACGATCGAACATTTCGCCGAGCGCTTCGAAACTTTCTTCGATCGGGGCTTCGACCGTGAGGAATCGTGCATGCCCGGGAACTAGGCCATTGTCTCTCAAATTGGACGATCAGGAGCGTCTCATAAGAATGCAGAAAGCCAGAATCGGTTAGTCGGTATTGCAGGGGAAGCGCATCGGTGATCGGTGGCACGTCGAGAGCCACGCTACCGATTGGTCACGTCCGTGCTTGTGTGTTACCACGACACATCGTCCTGTCGTGTCATACCGTATCGCGTCGCGTCGACTCGAGTCGTGTCGTGTCGTGTCGTGTCGCGTTGTGTCCAGTTGTATCGAGCGGTGCCCGCCGTCTTCGTTTCTTCCACCAGACTGCATCGCATCGGCTGCACGAACGTTGTTGCATTCGCACTATGCCGAATGACAATGAGACACAGACTGCGCTCCGCACACACTGCTCCGCGCGTATGACACACATTTCGTTCGCTTCTCTTGTCTTCCGCGGACTGCAGCGGGTACTAAGCGCGGACACGCGCGCGAGCGTAGACGTGTGCGTACGTGCACAGATTTATTCGCGTGTAGCTGAGTGCTCGCGCGGTCGCGATGTCGCTATCGAATCGCCTAGAAACCTTGGCCGATCCCGTGTCTTTCGCTTTTTGACGATCTTTGAACAAGACGAGATTCCTTTGTCGATCATTTCTTCGTTTCAGGGCTTGGCCAAACTGGCTGAATTCTCTCGTAATATTTGCGATGTTGTAAATTGAATTTTTGTTTGCGTTTCGATAAGTAGATAATCCCGAAGAGTTACACATGTGAAACCTCTTTAATTGTTTGGACACGCTGCTACTCGCGACTATTTGTTTACGCTCTCGAGAGCCGTACGCGCGTTCGCTTGATTTCTTTTTTTTTTTTTTTTTTTTTTTTTTCTTTAAGAGAAACTGAAGGAACAATTTAGCCTAGCGATTTATTACCTATTCGCTGTCACTTCTGTCTCGAAACTTGATTGCGGATCGTCCGACTCTTTTGTTCCGCAATATTATCTATTTATACCGAGATTTATGACTGACGTCAATTGTCCAGAAGTTACTGGGGTAAAAAACAAAGGCTATACCTGGAGCCATTTTTCAATTCGCTTCGTTTCCATCGCGAGATGGAGACGTGTGAAGCCTGTCGCGAAACATTAATTTCAAACACGTTTATCCACGATACGTCAAAATGTTACAACTTTCGCTCTATTAAAATTCTATTAATTTGTACGATTGGAAGACTTATTTGCAAACAGTTAAAAGTGTAACGATTACAAAAAATTTAGTTTAATTGATACAGATACGCTGGATTCTGCGTTGCTCTCTACATTGAACACAATGGCCAAATCTATGTCTCTCTCTTCCTGCTTTTAAAGTCACATACTGTCACATACTGTTTCTAAAATGGGACAGATATACGATTATGAGCGTGCACAGCACGTTGTGTAATCGATCGGCTCGTCACAAACTATCTCCGAGTTATTCCTGGCCTTTCTACAAATGTTAGCGAAATTTAGAAACCCCCTACGATTTTCCACTAATTTGCTTGGAAAAAGATTTTTCTGGCAGGCGCGCGAGTCGCGAGGCAAGAGCGTGGAATTCGTTTTCTCTTCCGCGAAGACACATACTTGAAAAGTTTCCATTGGTCCTTGATCGAAGCGCAGAGGAGTTACACGAGTTAAACGACACGGCACAGGGACGAGCAATGGCGAAATGATCGTTTTACTGCCAGACGTGTGACAGGCATTCGGCTCGGCTCATTCGCTAATTAAAATGTGGAGCCATCCCCGATCGTACGGCGTGACCAGAGTCTCCTGGTGGTTTTTTCTGCTCCTCCGACATTGAAGTCGCCAGCATCCACCAGTTCTTTGGTCCGCGTTACCTTCCAGATGCGACAGAACCAATTTATTCCAGCCGGATCTTTCACATTTTTATTTAATATTTAAGTTTGCTCAAGGGTGTGCGGTTTCTCGAGTTGTGGACGATAGCTTTCGCAGGAAAGTAACAACTGAACAATTTGCAAAATTAATAGTATTGCAGCAAGTATAAAAATCCAAGATCATTTGTTTGAGAACAGGAGAATTGAAACTACTTTGAAGTTGTTGTTTTTATAAAATCGCTGTGTTCGATTATCCAAAATTCCGAAATTTTTAGGGTATTCCAAAGTTCGAAATTTTAAAACTAATAAATATCCGAAGCTAAAAATTTCCCGTAGAATCGATGCGCCATCTTTTCGGAGCCTTTTATTTTCACTTATTTTCGCGATTGAGCTATTCAGTATCCCGATATAATGATCTTGTACAGATACGATACGGTAGGTTTATTTCTTTCTTTGAGTCGTATTAAATTCCCATCAAAATTTACATTTTCAAAGCGTGACACGTAGAACAGAGAGAGAGAGAGAGAGAGAGAGAGAGAGAGAGAGAGGGAGGAAAATTCCTCTATCGTCTATGGACAGTGGGCCAATTTCACGTGGACGGAAGCGTCGATATCAAGGAAGCGGTCAAAGTGAGGACGAGAAGCTCTGCCAAAGTGAGGACGAGCGAGGAGCATCACTCCGTGAAGCGTGACCGGCGTTAGTTATGCAACGTTTTGTTGCCACGTGTCCTTGCTGCCCGCATTGGCATTATCTTGCTCAGAGCGAGGAATCAATTACAATTCGCGTCGCCTTGATGACGATTTTCTCTTGTCGAAAGGTGAAGGAGACCATCATCGGCCGATCAACGTGCGCCAGCATTTCGGAGGCGATTTTCGTTTGATCGGCAGATCAAACGGCAAAACGAGGTCGTTGGAAAAATCGCGAGACCGAGGAGAAACTTCTCTCTTTTTCTTTCTCTGTCCTCGCAAAGAAAAAAAACGAGGCGTCACTTATTTCAACTCTTAAACACCTACGAAACGACTCACGCGAAATGAAATACAGTTTCAGCTGTGATAAAGTCACACCTATTTGCCACAGACTTCTTGCAATCTATTTACTTGTTTTATTGCTCTCGAGAAAAAGATATTTCGTATCCGTATTAATATTCGTTAAACGTATGCAAATGAAAACGTACGACTGAAAAGTGTTCGGTCTCGTTCGATGAATCTCGCGACGTTCAATCTCCTGTCAATCAGCAAGTCAAATGGAGCGACGAATTCGTGAATCAGTCTGTGAATATCGACGAGCCACCTCGCATCGATTCCAGAATCGGCCTTGCGTCTGCCGTTTATTCGACGCCGCGTTAAAATAAACAGGAAGATCCTCGAAAGTGATAGACAACGACCGCGCGACGAGTTCATTAATAAAAAATTTTTAACAAACGCTGCTTTCTCAATGATTGAAAAATTAGTCGATCGCTTGATATTTTTGCGAAAAATCGATGAAATTTTGTCGGTGTACTATTTTCTTTTTGCTTGCACGATGGTAACAAGTGTAATACGATGTGTTGAATCTTTGGCACGAACAGCGAGTACTGAGACGGCCAAAGACACGCAACACTCACGAGCACCTTCCACGCGTAATCGACGCAATTCTCGCACCTCGGTTCGAGATACAAGGTTGCTCGTAACTGTGTCACTGTCAATCAAGCTCATCGGTATGTATAACGCTTGTCTAAACACTGGTCGATATGCCAGGCGGTTTAATTATTTTCATGGCCTGAAGTACGGGAAGGGAATGTGTCATTCCATTCCATCGTAGGAAAAAAGAATCTGGTGCGAACCTCTCTGGCAAAAAAAAAAAAAAAAGAAAAAAAAATTACGTTCCTCTTGGCATTGTTGAGGTAATAAGTTGTCGATACTTGAGTACTCTATTACTCAAGGAATTCTTGAAAGTCATTTCAGACGATTATTTAAGAACCACTTGTAATAATCATGCATGCGATCAACTCGTTTCCGAATTAATTCCTCGAATTATCTGGAACCGAATTATCCTCACTTAAATATCCATCAACGAGGAAGGAAGACATCTTCATTCCTTGATCACATCGCCAACACTTCAGATTGTAAATCGCAGTCAACAGGATCGTTTCCTTCTATGAATGAAACGTCGTTCACGGTATAAATTCATTAGTAGTACAAACAGTATGGGATGGCTCGCATTTCTCGCGTGATTCCCAAGCAATTGCACAGGCCTTGCTTATCCGCCGCCGAGCATGATTTAAACAAAAAAAAGAGTCGAATTGACGTTCTTCCTCACAATGCGATTAATTAGCAACCAAATGGTCGATGCTAATCGTTCGCCGCGCTTACGTAAACTGACCACGCCGCGTACTTCCGCAATCGCTTTCATGGTACTGTAGCAGTCGGTATCTTCCGACGAAGGAAATTATACGTAGAATCGGTCATTTTTTTTTTCCTTCGAAAGTCTGTTATCGCCTCTGATGGTGTCTCCAGAGATGATAATCTTGAAATAAATCGCTGCTCTTGCTACACTTTCACACTGGGATTCATCAGAATTGAAAATAATGTCGGTCTTTTCGTGAATCACGTGGTTACCCAAACAGAGCTCTAACAAATTAGATTAGATTAAAAATTGTCTAATTAGGATACAAAATCTACGATAAGATTCACTCGCATCTCTTGCCCTTTTTTCTCCACAAAGTGTAAATACTTGCAAAAATATAGAAATGCAACTATTCTGTCGCTAATTTTCATACATCCAACAATGGAGTACCAGACGAAATAAATGTTTGAATGAAAGAAACTTTTCTTTAGAAGACGTAGAATAATCTTATTTCTTCAGAGACAAATTAATTCTATCGATATTTGCGGACTCGAACTTTTAAATATGAATGCACGCGATGGCAAGTAGATTTCTATTACGCGTGATAGCAAGAACGATACTGAGCTAACAGTAAGAAAATCGTAATACGCCCATGTACCATTCGCCAGCCCGTAGGTTTGCGTCAGTATCAGCTCTTCGAACACCTGTTCCCGAGTTCGCTTTCGTAACAATGCTTATCGAGATTTGTTCTCGTTACGAGACCGACCGCAACGATCCGTTCGTAGGCGGATGAGTTCTCTTCCTGGTACGAGATCGCCACATTGAATCATTCGCTGCGCTTGAAGCCACTTTTTCGGATTCTGATTCCGTTCGTGCGATAGGAATCAGCCTTGCATAGTCTGACTTTTTGTCAAAAAAAGGTAGACTCCATTTTTAACCAACCAAGGAATTCACCCGAAGTGAAAATAACGTCGTAATCGTAAAACACTCTCTCGAGTGTGTTGGATTTCTGTTTACGCGAACTTTCAATGAATACGAGCTCCGCGTATTTTAAAACGGTCGCGCCTGGCTCGTTCAAAGCCTCGAGTAAATCAGCCTCCGAACACAATTCATGTTTCTCCCGGTGGGAACGCCATAAATCATGCATTCAGCCGCGATTTCAACGATCCATGAATCACTGGGAACCGCCTCCAAGGAAGCGTGGTGCTTCTCGTCAGGTATCTCCTCACCTCCGAGGATCCACCTTCCTCCCTATTATCTTTCGACGAATGAAAGAAAACAGATCTTCCAACGAATAAATAAAAAAGAAAAAAACGGAGTCGACGAGTCGCGAGGAGTACGACTGGTTTATCTCGCATTCCACTTCGCGGTGCCCGTAGTTGGCTGAACTTCTCGAGAAGCTGGCTCGTTTTCTCTACGCTCCTTCCTCGCGAGATCGGCAACTTCGAACTTTTTTCTGTAAACGAAGCGTTTGTAGAAACGCGCGAGCATGCTTTGGCGGCTAGAACAAGAGAATCGCGATGCTCGTTTTAGCGGACGTTGGCATAATTCAACGGAGAGCCAATCCTTCAATGTCTGGGTGAACGAGTCGGAGCAAGGAACTGTCGTAAAGTACATTGTGATCGGATCTAACAACGGAAGGGACGGATCTTGTCGATCCACCGTCGCGTCATAAAGATATCAGGAAAAGACGCGTTCAGTCTCGCGAGTCGAACGTCTAGTAAACTAATTATGCAACGCAATTCCCAGCGGATTTTTTTCCACAGTCTGCGAAGCTTTTTGTCGGGGAAATCTTTCCAATAAAACGAAACTGAGTAATTCTCTTCTTTTTTTTTCTTCCCCTTCTTCTTCCTCTTCTAAGAATCGTCTATGATTTAAAAGAATCGCGTGATAAAGAATGCTGTGATTAAGATGTCTATCGAAGCACTCGGAGAGCGTAGAGGAGGTGTACAAGCTTCAAGCTTCAATGACCGTGGCCATGAAAAACGCGAGAGGAAACGGATATCTCTTCATCGACGACTTGGTCTAACGCGATGTGATCACGACGAATTCCAAACGTATAGTCGAAATCGCTAACTTCGAAATGAGAAAAAAGAATGTCTATCGATTTAAAAATCTGATACCACCACGTGACATTTTGATATTACATACACGTAAGAGCGAAATATTATATTGGCACGAAAGGAAGCATGGTACGTATCGTGTTCGATGATCTTAACGTTACGTCTCATTTCTTCTCGCGCGCTCTTTCGCGTACAACTTTTGAAAGCTCCTCGCTTTATCAACTCCTCTCGATCGAGCTATCCAATTGCCCTCGAATGTCAGTCAAACTCTTTGTCCGTGCCTGGTCAAGAAGAATCTAAACGGACCCGATTATGTCACTGGGGGAATTTTAGAATCCATCAACTTTTTGAACAAGACAACAATAAGACGAGTTTCCCGCGGTCTCTCATAAATAATTGAAAGATGAAACGGAAGATTCGACCACGTTCCAGCATCCACGTGGCGATTATTATTTCGTTTCCGGTTTCGTATCGCACGAACGAGCCCCGTCTTGGGAATGATGTAATTCCTATTTGAGAGTCTTTCCGCGGAAAACGTACAGGCGCGTGCACGGGAGAGAGAGAGAGAGAAAGAGAGAGAGAGAGATGAAAAAAGAGACAAGAGTCGGAGAAACGAAATCGTAGAGAGAGGAGTAGGTAACGTAGTCTGGCCGACAAGACCGATAAAAGGCCTTGGCGAGCCTTGACCGGTGGACCGTTACTTTACGCCAGGAGCCTGGATCAAGCTCCTTGCCTCCCTTTTACCGGGGCAACTTCGTTCTACGGTGTCGCCTTGCCTTTCCTCGCGCTGAAACACGCGACACGAGCGCGTATCATCGACTATCATCAATCTAGGTTCCACTGGTTAAGATCTTGCACGAGTATCGATAATCTAATAAAATTGAAACACGTCCAATCGATCTTTGGTAAGCGTAATACCCAGACTGAGAAACAAATCGATCCATCATTCGTAGAATCGAGGAATGTTTTGCTGGTTATGTTTTTTAAGATGCTGTTACACGCGTGATTTCGTAACTCGGCGAAATAGCCGCCTTTCGTTGTCAGCGTGCGGTGTTCTGCAGCGAAATACGCATTATACGAAGCGCGTCAATTAACTGAAGTTTATCAACGATCTGTTGCATTGGGAAAAAGAACCAACGAATGGCTACCATTGCAGAGGCAATGGTTGCAGCGTTCGAGAGATCGCGATCTAGATCGTTTGGCGAAACGGTTGTCGCACAGCTTTGTGCCCACGGACGTGGCACGAGCAACGACAAATAATCGACTTAGCGATAGGTAGAGTTAGTTGGCAGACTTAAAGCGACCGGTGACTCACGTTTCAGCAATATTTAGCATTCCACGGTGATACGAAAACGGTTAAAGCGCACCGAGTCACTTCCTACACCGGCCGGTGTTCGGCCGTCTTTTGCATTAAACCGCTCTCGAAAATTACCGCCTAATTATGGAAGAAATTTTCATGCGCGACTGTCGACAAATTGCTTTCCATCTCTGAACCGCTTCCCTCCCTCCCTTCCCTCCCCTCGCAGCGACAGAAACGATTAGCTCGGGCATTAACCGTAATAACACTCGGCATAGAGACGTGGCTCCAAATTTCACTCGGTGGGGTTAAACAGGTTACGCAAAAGGCTGAAAAACACGAAGGAACGTTGCACATCGATGAGAACGGAGAAGGTGGAGGAACGATTAAGATCGCGCAGCGAACGCGTCTCGTCCGTGGCATTTGCAGCGTGGCAATCAGAGGGAAACAACAACGGCAATTTAGGCTTTACTCCGAGAGTTACAGAAACACGCAGTCGGTAGCCGCGCTACGGCTGATTTCGCATTCTGAAACCGCGAACAGCCACGAGCCACCGGAGAAAGGACTAAAAAGGAAACGCTTTTGCGGCAGGTGAAATCACAGCCAGGCCATTATGTTATAACGATCTTGCATAAATGCTCCACATCTGGTTCACCAGATGTGAGACCAACCCTTACCCATTCACTCCGGGTTCACGCGTGTACGTTCTAGCTCATCGATGTCCAACCTTTCAGATCTTCTGGACTGACAAAATTTTTTGACAGCCACGCATACTTTACATAGTTTTTTTATCAATTCGATGTAACCTATATTGTCTACGAGGATATTAAAACAACTTTCATAATGAAACAATACAATGATCGATTAGAAAAATATATTTACATTAATTAAAAAAAATATGAAAACTTTTAACGAGAACACTTAGCTTGTTCTTTCAGATACGAATTCATCAATATCTCGTTTGATACAGATGGTGGCAATGTGAAGATGCTTAAAGTCTAAAATTTTTCGTTCTTAGTTCATTTTTTTGTGTGCTTCATATGGGAAAAACCCAATTTGCAAATATAAGTACTCCCCTACAATATAAGTATGGGACATTCGTGGTTAAAATTATTCAAATCCTTATTCAATTTTGGTTATATAGCGCGCATCGTGGGTTGGATACGCTTGCTTTAGCTCGTCCACCATTAACTTCTCGCTTTGAACGGGTCGATCTTTACGACTCGTTTCTTCGCTACCATCTTTATCCTTCTCTCGAATCTCTCGACGTTCGTCCGACAGGAGATTCAAATTTATCGTCACGGATATTTACGAGGCGTCGTTTTCGACATCCGTGTTAACTGTTTCTGAGTTCTAGTGGACAGCATGATACCAAAGAAGAAGAAAAGTGTGAAATATTCTTTGGAAAGATCGAGCTCATCTTTCCGAGGCTGTTCGTTTCGACAAAACTTACGGATATTTCGAAATTGCTTGTGATATTGTTGGATAATTATGTTTCACGACGACTGGCGCCAGCTTCTTCATCACGTGGACCTATTATTCGACGTTGTAGGAGAATTATGCGAGTCGCGTGAACACGAAAACATCTTCAGCGGTAGATTCTTTTTTTCGCGATATTTATATCTGACGGAATGGATCGCTGGACAAAGATCTCTGTGATTCGTCGTACGTATTCAGGTAAATTGCCGCCGGCCGGTGACGCAATATGCAAAACATCGTCTTCGACGATGCGATTAACTATGCAGTGCCATCGAATCGTCCGCTTAATTATACTCATCCTCGTGCATCATTACGTATCATTTCATAAATCAATCGTTCTATCGACGAATCTTCTTGAAGTTCGCGCGAACCTTGATCGACAGAGACCTTCCGTCCGTGAACACGTCACGAACGACCTACGTGCGTCGGTCTCGCGATCGGCGAACGATTTGCAAAAAAAAAAAACTAATTTACCTAATTGTCTTGTGACTCTGCAGAATCTATCCGAGTGAAACGAATTCGCACGATAGAGCGCGCGGGTTCGTTAAATCACAACAATGAAAACGTTTGCGCAATAATCGTGCAGCGAGACGACTGATCGGAGGAAAAACAACTTAACAACTGCGTTATCGCATCTTCGTCGAGAATCATCGGACTCTTTAATGATTGTGTTTATTGGCTTCTCTCACAGGTCGTTAACGGCGCATCTAGCTATTCGCGTATAAAATACAGCGGTGTATCACATTTCTGATAATACTCGTGAGTATCATCTTGGATGATGGACTACGCGCGATCGATCGATCACGACGATCAATGACAACGACGATCATTTGGTTCACATACCGACGTAATGGCTCGCGAACGTGCGCGTACGTTCAGAGAAACGCGTGCAACGCCACGGCACTTACACACGCGAGTGTTTCACGGGCGTGCGGTTGCGGATCGCATGAATGGCGTGGGACAATGCTTCTCCGCCATGACCTACTGACACACAAATAAAGAAATAACTCGATATTCATAGATTCGCACGTTAATTCTCATCTGAGGAACAGATGATGCTTCCGGCGCGAGAAGTCGCGCAACGCGACTTTTGCCGAAAATTCGTCGCGACTGTCCATGAAAATCGTTGAGAAACGAGGAAAACGGAAAAGAGCCATCGGACGTGAGTCCGTGGCGCCGTCGTTAATATCGTTTATGAAGTAGTTTCGAAACTTCTGAGCCTGAGTCTGTCTGTGAGAAACGTCGGAATTCGACGTATTCGAACTTGCTGGAATATAAAATGTACCGCTATACTTTCACTCGTTTCCAGCGAGGATCATTTCTTCCTTTCTTCTTCTTTTTTTTTTTTTTTTTTAATTTCTCCTACGGGATTTCCGAAAAGATTAATTCAGGGCTCCTCGCGAGAAAGTGCGAGGAATTTTATCTGGCAACGCCCACAGGCAAATGAGCTGTTTGAATCTCCGACACGATCGCTACGATCGATGACTCGGCGAGTATAAGAAACGAAGCGTACCAGCTTTAGATCTCGGTAGAAAAAGCAGTTCCTGAAACTCTTCTTGCGTACGACTCGTCGATTAGAAAACCACGATCGAACGCTACAGCGTGTTACGGTCTTGTGAGTACACTGGGATAAAGTACTTTCAATGCACCGGATATCCGAGATGGTTTGCAACAGCTCTCTTTCTCCAGAAGCGTTTCAATACTGGTAAATTATCCTTTGTGAATTGTATCTACGTGTAAATTATACAAATAGAATTCATACACGTAATTCGTACAATTCCCTACTATAATTTGATGACACCAGGGGACATTTGACACTCGATTAACAAACATGCTCGACACTGTTTATTCATAAACTATGGTCAAACAACAGAAACGACCGTCGATAAATCCATGGCTTTTCACTTTGGCCTCGTTCGCACCACGTTTCGCCGCGCTATCCTACAGTTGCGGGATTTGAATTTAAAGTCATTGTCGCTTCGCGACTGGTATTGACGAAACCTTCGGTATCGCCGTCCTTCGGTCATTTCAACGTGCCTGCAGCAATTACATCTCCCGGCGACGTCGATCAATCAGTGAAATTCGCGAATAACAATGAATCCAGAAGCGTGCACTTGCAACGCGAAGCACTGGGATTACATTTGCGCCGAGTGTTTCGACACACGAGAAATATTGCGAATTCAACGTGCTTTCGTAGCTCGTAAAATCCGCTCTAACCCTGACACACATTCAAGCACGATAATTTCCGAATACCGTGTGTGTCCATCGTCGATCGACCCCTATGTCGTTATCGTCGACACGATCGTGTCGCTACGACATTCCATTCCGCGCCATCTAATTTCTAAGTAAGCAGAATGCCAGCTATCGAAAGCGCTGTTCACGACGCGCGCGTTTCCTCATCATCATAATCGCTGACACTGCCGAAAAGGAAGCGCATTTCGTCTCGTTTCTGTACGTGCGCTGTGTTTTCCATCGAAACGAGTAACATTCTACGCTCCATTCGCAAAACGCTGCGTCATCGGAATTATCAATCGTGGATTAACGTCGACACGAATCTTTGAACCTTTTGCAAACGAGTTGAAGAGCGAGATTACGTTGGTACACGAGAAGTGAAATAAGAGTGCTGGTAAAAGAGGAACACGCATACATGCGTCTACTCGTAAATCCACGTGAACAAATCTATCGAGCAGTGAGAATACAACAAGTCATTGACAATATGTTAATACGATTATTACTTGATTATCTCCTGCCGATTATATAAGGATATAAAGATATAATGAGCTTAATTTCATCAGAGTGTATTTTCCTTCTTCTTTTTTCACAGATGGCGAGGCTCCGTTTACAAGCTAATCTGGCGGGAACTGTTGGCCTATCTGTTCGTCTACTACCTCATCAATTTTACATATCGATACGGGCTGAACGAGCAGCAGCGGGTGTGAGTACATGAATACGTTCATTTGAATATCTTTCCGCGGTGAAATTTCCTTCGCGAGCAGAAGGTTGACGCCTCAACCGGTCGGGAATAACATCGCGACGATAACGCAGGCGTATCTCCTTGAAATTAAGACGCATCGTTAAAAATCAAGGAACGAAATCTCTCTCTCTCTCCCTCTCTCTCCTTCTCTGTTTCCTTCGCAAAGTCTACCGTAATGTTTTTTTTTTTTTACAAACGGTAACGACATCTTCCAAAGTGGAATGAAAATAATTCGACACGGAGTGTTTTTATCTGAAGAAACACCGGAGTACGCGACACGCGCGTGTCAACAGCAAACTTTGCATCGCGAAACCAACGCGAGACCTTGAGATCTTGGTCGTGCGACGAAGCCTACCACGCAACGATCCAGACTACATTTCACCGATTAAAATCGAAAAATGTTTCGTCACAGCCCCATTTTATCGATATTAACACCTGCGCTGGCGCCTTCAGTTAACACGTCTCATCTTTCATTTCCTTTTTATTATCGCATAGACGATAATTTCTCATTCGTAGATTCTCTCTTGCACAACGCATTACAATGACAACAATAAATATGAGATAAAGAGAAGCGGTTTGTTAATCGCAGGAATAAATGTCAATTTCGATCAATTTAAAGAGACGTTACTTACGTAGAATCGTTATCGCATTGAAGTAATTATGCATCTATACGTGATAGACGCAGAGTTTATGCATCTTCAAACTTCGACGATCATCACTGTAGAAGTAGAGTCTAAACAAAATTTGTTTCATCTACTATATATTGTAATATACCTACTCTGCCACGGATACGTTATATATAAATGTTATATATTTTTGTATGTTACATGTACTGCGCGTATATTTTTGCAACTCCTGATTTTTCATAAATGCATAAAATCCGCATCGTGGTCGTAATGACTTGCTGTGAGAAATGTCCGAAGACTTACCCATAAAGGTAGACGTTTATCGTTTCTGTTACAGATATACGTGCATTGAGCGTAGTTAAATCGCAGTATCGTAAATAAAATTGTTTTTTCCACTATGAGGCACGCGTTCTCTACCATGTGTCGCGGAATGTGCCGGGGACTCGTTTGGGCCCCGTATTAAAAGACGTATAAAAACGTAACCTGTTATTTACACTGGGATAAAAGGGACGAGCGAAGAAGAGGCACGATGGACGGGGCTGGATGTTAAAACGGGCCCTTCTTTGAACCGCTTCGATTCGCATGGTCTAAATTTAGAATCGTCGGGCCGGTTTGTAGATAGTTTAGGGCCCAACCGACCCAACAATGGCAGCAAGAGCCCACCAAATCGAAATGAAGACTTATACGTGTATTTCGAAAGATTCGCGGCGATAAATTCTCGCTTTTTTTTCAATGGAATTTTTAACGACCGAATTTTTCACTCCTGAATGCGTGTTTCAATCTGTCCAAACATTTGACATTCGAGTCAAAAAAAAAAAAAAAAGAAATCTAAAAATGACTTTTCATAAGCACTTCTAAACGTCTCATTTTTTAGCTAGCCGTAGCTTTGCAATACATCTTCATTCTATTATCTAGGAGCAAATAGAACTTGGGATCAAGTGATAACCAAAGCAACAAACGAAATCTAAAAGTGCGTTAACCCCTTGCAATGCTCCAATCGCAATCTAAACTCTGCGAATCTACGACACTCGTGCAGAAACAGGACACCATAGATTCGGACTTACAGGCATCGAACAGGAGAAAAGAGTAGTATCGAACATCGAACTTCTTTGATTACGTCATGTGTTTGAAACAGTACGAACCGCTAACAAATTTTCGCGAGCAGTCGTGAAATCTCGATGGAAATTCCCATTTAGCAAAAATTACCGGTGCGTGAGACCGGTAGTGGTATCTCGTTGAGTTACGGTATCACCTCAACCTTGCTCCACTTGCAGGCGAGGTGACACAAGAATTCCACCAAGCACGCTACTGAACAAATATTCAACCGTACACGCGCGTAATTTGCGAACATTCGATTTGTCTCGCGATATGCTTTTCGTTAATTGTTCGAACAGGTTGTACAGTTTCCGACGAAACTGTTCGCTCAAAAGGAAAGAATACACGCGGGAGACGAGGCAATGTACAATGGTTTACGTTCAATAAGGATCCGTCACTTTTCTCTGTTGCAGAATCTTTGAAAAGATCAGATACTATTTTGGGAACTCCAGCGACTCAATACCAATGTCGTTTGTGCTGGGATTCTACGTGAGTCTGGTCGTGAAGCGATGGTGGGAACAATATAAGTTACTGCCCTGGCCGGACAACTTGGCGCTCTTTATCAGCGCAGCCATTCCTGGTAACGTAAGTATAGAGATGACAGAAACGTTTCGATGAATTCACGTTTTCGAGTTGAGTCGCGAAACAACAGGCAATACTGACGGAAGACGGGATTCCCGATAGTTCAAGTCCGACGGGGGAGGGGGGAGGAGGCGATAAACATCGCACGGATAGCAGCACGGTCGCTGCGTTTGTCTCATTACGCTAATGAATTGCCGTGACACGTTTCGGTGTCGTCAACCCAAGTAGGTGCCAGTTCTCGGAGTCACGCCACGCCCTGAAGTGAAAAAAATGCGAGGAGCGATCATTCTATAATTGGCAAGCGAGCGAATCTTCTTTGTTTCTCTTGCGTTGGCCTAATGGACAGCCAGGAATGATAGACGCGGTTCCTCGAGATTTGCGCGCGAGATTCCAACTTCCGACACGCGATACGCGTTGCACTTCCCTGCAGGAAAAATTGTCGCTCCTCTGATCATCTCATCTACACCGATAACGAAAGTTCGTTTCTCTATGAATAAACGGCACTTACGTACTTCTTCGATCGTTCTAAAATGCTTAATTCTTTAGAGGTTTCTAACTGTCGCTATTAAACGCCTCTTGTTTAAAAAATGAGACAATGTCGGGGCTCTGAAAGCTGGAAGCGATCAGTCCGACAAAGTCGAAGACGATCTTCGAATTCGTCGACGATCGTCCAGCTGCGTGGTCAATGACACAACGTCGAAGTGAAAGTGCGACGTACATATCGTAGCGTAAGAAAGAAGAACGAACCTACGCGTTGTCCACACCTCGTGTACAAGAGAGTTGCGCTCGTCCTCGTTACTCTCCGCAAAAATCCCACTATCCAGCTGGAAAAACGCATACCATACTGCAAAGAAGAGGCTAGAAGTTTCCCGTGGCTGTATTAATAGAACGAGTGAAACCAAACGATTTAACTTCCTTGTGCAATGATATTCTTTTTGTTCCGTGCTCCCTTTCAATCTCTCCTGGAGAACATTCGTACTTTGTTGCATTGAAGTTTCGAATCTCGACGACGAAGCAATTACCTGTGTAAGCTCTGTGTAATCGTGGTTTGATCAACGTAACATGTATCGCAGCTCCCGATTTTCGCGTCACACATGATTACACGCGGAGAGTTGGAGAGCGAGAGCAGTGGCAAACTGCATAGAACTGCAGTTGAATTTCTGTAGGCAGTCAACGGACAAGGTCTCGAGGCGCGGAACGGGACTATAGTTCTCCACGTACGTAGAAGAGAGCCGCGGTCGTGTAGTCACGTAACGCAAAGTATCGGATTTGTGAATGAGCAGCGTCGGGTGGGTAGCACGAGCTTCTGGGCTGTGCCTTTCATTGAAATCTAATTGGAATTCAGGCCCCGAGGCGAGAAGGATGGCTCGACTCCCACCTTCTCCCCCGTAAAGGAGGATCCTTTTCAAGCTGCCAAGTCGCGCATTTTTACACGCGCGACGTTAAGTCGCGGCATTCCGAGGAAGAAGAAACGTCCACCTTTTGAAACCAGGGGGGAGAAAAGGATCCGATTGTTCGTTACAGAAACACGAATCGCCTCCAAGTCGGCAAGAGACCCTTGACGAGAGCTACCTACGATCTTGTACATCTTCCATTCCTGCTTATACGCGTAGAGATACTGAGACGATCGCAGCTGATTATTGAAAGCGAAAAAAAAAAAGAAAGAGCTCGTCTAGAGTTTAGAAATCGTGTTAACCTTTGAAACGGATTGTTGTGCGAGTTTCAAATGCCTAGAGTGATTGACAGTGTAGCTTCGGGCAAAAAATACCAGAAACCCGTAACAAAGATGAAACTAATTAATCTATAACTGTAACTCGAAAGAAAAAAAAAGGGAGACCCCCTTGTAACCTCATTTCTTCGTGTTTTCGAATAGACGGCGAGAGAAGCCTTTGAAAACGAGAACAACGAAAAAGAAAAAATGAATTTTTTAATCGCAAGACAAACCTACCTTGCAGTTAACGTGCCGGTCATTCATATTTCGTAATTAGCGTAAAGCTCGAGAAAGCGTAATTCAATCGCCGACAAGTGCAAACGAACGGATGCGTCGAAACGTTCGCTGAACACGCCACGCACGAGTTTAATTAATCAGGAGTAAATCACGTTTCCTGGGACTTTCAATAGATCGGATGGCTCGGTTCGCGGCCAACAACTTTCTTCCTCCAGATCTCGCGATACGAGATCGTTCTGAATCAGCACGTGGCGTCCTGTCCACGTGTTATTAACCGGACGAAAAATTTTAGGATCGACAAACTTTCTTCTCCCTCTTGCATGCATTATACCGAGCGAACGGAGACGTGCCTCGATCCACAAAACGCTTCGTCTGAATCTCGTCGTGTTCCACATACGTAACGATACGACCGATCGATCAGCCGTTCAATTAACGATTACCGACACGATTACCAGCCACGCGATTGCCAACGGTGATTGTGGTTAGCAAGCGAGAGCAACCGATCGTTCTTCCACAGGCGCTGTTTCGTTTCATGAAAACGCATTTACAGGCAGACGGATTTTACCGTGCGTGGAAATTTCTCGATCCAGGAACCGTTGGCTGCGGTTTCCGAGTAAATTGACATTCCAGCGAGCGTGTGCGATCGTTTACCGCGATAGCCGTTGATTACAAAACGATGGCGACCGATTACAAAATGCGCGCCCGTCTTCGGCCAGAAGCGAAAGGAAAAAATAGAGACGGTAGGCGCCACCGGATGGGTTTTTCTCCGATTAATATTGGAATCGGCACGAAACCAGCGGCAATTCGCGATCACCGGCCAAGAGAACGAGGGGAAAGTACAAGACACGGGAAACGTGTCCGGCATTCGTGCGGCCTCGGAAACGAATTTTTGAAACGAACACGTGCCGATGATATCGATTTCCTTCGACTCTTCCTGCTAATTTGCTTAATCTGCGCCTTGAAATGTTCCATTGTAATAGACATGTGTAATGAAATACCGTTCGATGGCCTTGGTAGACATAATGACGCAAAAAACCCTGTCCGTTCCATTACTTTAGTAGCTTTGGTGAATTTGTACTTAATAAGAAACAGTAACTACGCATTTCAAATTTCAAAAAAGACGTACTACAACGCTTGAAGAATCACATGCTACGTTTCTGCGATCATTAACAAAGGAATTATCGCCGAAGTATGCGTTCATGAATATTTGGAGTTTCGTGCGTCGTAAACGTTACACGATCGAAGGTAGTTGTGCTCGCGGTAATAATTTTAAAATATTTTCACATTGCAGGACGAGAGAGGCAGACTGATGAGGAGGAACATCGTAAGATATGCAGTGCTCGCGTATGTCATTACGCTTCAGAGGATTTCATTGCGCGTTAAGAGACGATTTCCGACACTTCAGCACATCGTAGACGTTGGTCAGTGAGTTAGTCGTTTATATTACTTGAACCGCTTTATTTTCTTTTATCCAACCGGAGGAAAAAACGCTCTCGTTTCAACGCACGTTATTTACGAAACCGAACGTAACATGCGTATATCCATTTTTTTATTGCAGTACGTAAAAAGATAATATGTAATAGCTTGACCGATATCTACAACTTGTGTTCAAGCTTGACTTTCAAAAATATTTATTGCATTACATTGTTACCTATTATACATTTTACAGTAACGTACTGAAACATTACGTAACAATTGCTTCTGAATCGTTGATCCTCTCTGTTATTTGTCGTTGAGAGTTAATTAAATACGGGCCCCGAAAATTTTACCGAGATCGATGACCGATAATTTTCGATTAACCAAACGGATTTATCAATAATAGTACGGTTAAAGGACGAAGAGTTCAGTGCGAAATGTAATTCGGTTGCTTCCATGTCGATTATTGCTCCCTCAAGGACGCAAAGCCAATTAACACACATGCCTGTTCCACACAATTGAACATCTGTTATGGTAACAAGGACGATTTAACGACAAATATACGCGAATCCATTCCAAAATGAGAGAGCCGTCAAGATTTTTGGCATTCCTCGAGGAATTACAAGTAGTCCCTAATAAGCGATTTGTATGCATCGATTGTATGATAAGCGACGTTGTACTTGCACGGTAGGACCGTTATATATGTAATCGAAATTGAGCCATGTGTCACGCATAACCTTCGAACGATTGCCCGACCATCTGTAACTGTGTATCTCTGATAGGAACGTTATCTATACACATGTCTCAAGTCGTTAACGCACTTGATACTTTGCATTTCGACACTTTCTTTCCTTTCTTGCTTGACAAAAAAAAAAAAAAAAAAAACTGAAGAAATGCGCAAATCGCATTTACAATCCGTCAATAAAAAGAGAGAAAGTAAAACGTGGAACGTTGGAGGAGCGTCTCGAAAATTCTGATAGCCATGCAACATGAATTGACGAATTAAACGACTTACCGTTATCGTTGATCGCGTCCGCCATTTTCTGCTTTCCTCTTGTCAAGATGTCAATTATCGACCACTTCCAAAGACAAATGGTTACGTTGAGCACATTCCTTCTGGATCACGTCTGCTATCCACTGAAACAACGTTTGGACATTTCCTTCTATTATCAACATTTCTATAATTCAAAAAAATTGAAAAAACGATTTGTTGTCTGAGGTACAGTGTATGCCAAACTGAGTAGAATATTTCCGCCACAAAGAATGCAGTAGAATATCTTCCGTAGTAATACGTGACATTACTCGCAAGTATCGTAAATTGTGTTCGAAGTAGCTACTACTCAGAATATTATCGTTTTAGGATGAGCATTATTTCACTGAAGTGTCATAAATGCATTAAGAAACATGTCACGCGCTACAAAAACACTACACTGCCTTCCTACTTGTTTACGTGCGATTTGATTCCAGTTACATCAACTAATAAACCACGAGTTATCAGTTATCACACACTCTTTGAATACACACCTGGAAAGAACAAATCGCAGAAGATGCAGGTATATTCTTTTTACTGAACGAGAAAACATCGTGACAAAATGCAAAACAATTCACGCAGCGGCAGCTCACTCCGTCAGTCAATTCGCCATATTTGTTTAATACCGGTAAAAGAAGCGCGCGCAGCTGAAGCTCAGATTGTTATGGCGCTATTTTCAAAATCATATTCCACAGTCTCACGCGTGATGTCTCATCTCGTAATACAGATATTATGTTTGAGAAGGAGTTTAAAACCTATATGTAACACGTCAAACTTGATTAACATTTAAATTTGAATCTAGATTTGAAAATTTGAATTTGAAGGGAAACTATAACTTGAAATGCATAACCTAAATGTCACTGTTGCTATGTACATAGAACGTTCTCAGAGAGTGAAAGAAAAAATCGCGTCCAACAATTTCCACAATTACGCTTACGGTATCTTCAAGTAATAAGAAAGAAGTTGTTTCTCAGGATGCAAAAGAAAGACTTGAATCGTCGTGGTTTTTATCAGTCGGCGGCGGTGAGGATGTGCATGAGGATGACTAGAAATAGCACGCATTTTTCAGGCACCTGGTTCCGCGAATCTTCCATGAACATGAGCGTGCCATCGGCTCCCCGCGGCCAGAGAAATAAGTGACGAGTACGACAGCAAGAAACGATCCTTCCTTGGAACTATCTCCGCGGAACACGTGAACATGTTAGCATCACGCACATCAGTGTCGCGAAAGAAACGTGCCGACGCTTGGTCGGTGCCATGGCGAAAGAAACTCGCAAAGACGATCCAAGTCCGTTCTGCGGCAACTCTGGAAACCAGCTTGCCTCGCTAACAAAACGTTGCAGATCATCGCGTGAGATCTCTATTAATAATTCATGCAACGAGAATGCAACGCATTCCCCGAGCTTTAAGAAAAAAGAAGGAATGATATTTCAAGTGGCTGCGAACATTGCTTCAAATAAGCGAGACGTTGAACGCGCTGACTAGTAACACCCAGGCGTAATTGTGATTTTACGATGATTTTACGTCCTTTCGAAAGATCGCAGCGATATTTATGGTCGCGTAAATGAAACATGGTACCTAGCCATGATCTTGAAAGAGGAGGAAGTTGAAGATTGTTCGAGCCGTTCGATCATTCACTGACTACGCTGTTTCTCGTTAGTTTGTTATTACATTACAGTGTCGTTGAACGTGTTTCATGGTCTTTCTAATTCTGCCAAAGAAACAGCACGTTTTGAAATTTTTTTCTAAATTTTTATCTATAGTGTAGATAATACACTAATTGAAAGTAAATAGGAGTGTTAAGGAGGTCATTTTTAAACAGCTACTTACGCATAAAACAGTAAATATTATACTTATTTGTCGTGTTCTTTACGGAAACAAATCGAAAAAAAAATCGACTACGTTCGACTACGATCCTTGGCAATTGCAACGAGTATGCCGTGCATAACAGTACGAAAGCGTGCGCATAGCAGATTTTAGAGCGCTTAAATTGCAAACGATCCTATTTACTAGTCGGATCGCAACGTAACCGTTATAGTCGTTCACTTTTACAGTAGTTTGCGAAAGACACGCACAAATCACTGCTAACACGGAATAGATGCTGATCGATTCTTCTAAGTCATTTGTTTAGATTACGATTGAAATATTGTTTTTGAAAATTGTTGACGAATGTAAGCATCCAGGCAGGCATAAGCGATTGTTAAAGAGAAAAGTATCGCGAGAAATATCGTTGTCGCTCGGTTAGCATCGGCCTAGCGACAGACACGAGGAAGAGAAAGAGAAAGAAAGAAAAAACGGTATTAAAGTTCCAATTCCACGAGGATCGCGATCTGGAAATTACGATGCTACCCATCGGCACGAAAGAATCTCAAGAGCTGGTGTAAATCGAACGACCGGACTCGCGCCGCTAGGCAATTTTCACGTGCGTCCGGGTAATTTTCAAGAAGCGAGCTGAGCTCGCTTAGAAACGCGGAGCGCCGGCGCCAGTTCCTCATCCTTTTCCTTTTCCTTCGTGGCGAGATGCTCGTTTTGCTCGCGGTACGTGCCGACCGGACCAGCGTCATGTAGTTTACCATCTATTCCCGGAGTCCAGTCGCGCCGACGTTACAACAGGCTCTCTAACTACCTGCTTCGTCGTTGTCGTTTTTTCTTTCCTCCGTGCGCCGATCTCTCTCTCCTTCCTCTTCGTGCGCGTATAAAAAATAACCCTCCAATAATTACAGTTCATCTCGATACGTCGATACTGTGTCATTTGATAAGATAATCACCAACTGTCTTTGGTTTCCTTGACAGGTCTCTGTCGACCGCCTGTCTCACGAGTCTTCGTTCTCCTGACGATTTCTTGGTCGAACGTTTCCGACCTCCCATCGCTGCCACTGATTTTCACCGTTACCGTGGCACCTCCCGAGTTCTCCGACGCGTTCCTCAACGCGTTCTCAAACCTTCTCCGATTTATCGTACGTCGTTAGTCACCGACACACTAGTTCCCTAGATACACCTGCTCATAACCTATTAATTTCATCTCTCAACGACCTAGCTTTTCCTACAATCATCGTACCAGTTTTGATTGCCGTTTTATCGAAATTGCTCGGTTTATATCCACATAGCACGCTATTAACGGAGATGTACCTGCATGTGTCAAACGTCTTATAATACACGTACAATCCCCAGACAGGCGATTATTGGTTCCAACCAGGCGATTGGATACATATGCAGACGACGTTAAATATAGCTAAACATAACGAGTGCCTTAATCTATCTCCGGCTGCAGGTGGTAATTGGCTAGAGTAGCGGGTATATGGAGATAGACGCGGCTTTGGTTCGCGAGAGTTGCAGTGGTGACGCGCGAGCGAGCCATCATCATCATTATCTCGAAGATCGGCGTCGTCATCATCGTGGCCGTCCGCATCGGCCGGAGCAAGAAACTCGAAAACCCGTTTCTTCTTCTTCTTGGCCGCTTCTTCTTCTTCTTCGTCGCTCCACACTGTCTCCGTAACGATTCACGGCCCCCGGTCGCATCCATCGTCTTCTCGGTCGACCGTAATACGCCGCACGCGCTACCTATATTTAGCACGAATTATTGTTCCGACGAGAGTTTCTCTCCGCTGTTATGTCGACCGATTGGCGCCCGTTCGATGCGCAAGAAAATAATTACGCAGCTGGAGAGCGTGTGCGCGGATGGATCCGCGAGCCAGATTACGATCGCGGGATTCGAGAGGTGGCGATGGACGTGGAAAAATCCAAGAACACAATGCTGCGAATCCTTTCGGTGGGAACGGATGTTTGGAAATTTGCGCGGCAAATTCAACGTTCTCATTGATTTAGCACGCGTTTAGCAGCGAGGCTAATTAAAACTGATCGTTGCTTGTCTCTGGAATCGTGGATCAAAAGAAGCACGACTGTCGAAACGATGGGCACGCTGTTCTAAAATTAACGGAACGCACTAGCTTCTGCTTCTGTTTCCTTGACCTCTCCACGAACAGTTAGAACGTACACGTTCTCGAACGTAAGTCGGCCTGATTTCCATCGTTGGTGTTTCTGAAATGCCGGAAAATACGGCGACGTGCGAAGTGTCCGTGCAGGAGGTCAGTCTCGTGAAAGGTCGGACCTCGTCTGAACGGACAAAGAGAACGGGAAGATAAAAAGCAACTCATCCCTCTCTTTGAATAAACGTTTCTTGATCGTTCGATTCTCTACATTTTCATATAAATATGTATGTATGTACGACGTCTACATTCCTCAGTTAGAATTCAGATTTGAGCGTGATCGAAGAACGCGTACGGCGAATCGTTATTAATTCGTCGATGACGAGCAACTCAAAACATCTCGCATCTGCGTAAATCGATTGTATTTTCACGTTTTCATACATTATTCCCCGTTTTATCGCTTCTTCTGCGAACGTTTCAGAGTGAAACGAACTGACAAATTTGTACAACATTTCTCTTGTTCATACATTTGGAAACGATATGTCAACGCGCCTGCCGTTGTTCTAAATATAGCGATGAAATTTAAGAGCTATTTACGTGTACAAACGTTCACTTGGTATCATTAAGACCAATCAATGCTCGAGAGGTATGCACGGATAGAGAGAGTAGAATAAGATGTGCAAGAATCGAGTGTCCCTTTCGGAACTATACGGACGAATAATCTAAAAACGAATCTTTATAGGACACAAAATTTCCTCCGACGAGATCTCAAGGCGACTGTCTATCCTCGCGTCGGATCTCGTTATCGCCGAGCATAGTTCGGAGATTTCTAGGCGTCATGGAACCGTGAAAGGTTTCAACGAATTTCACCAGTCAGGCCTCTGCTCGTCCGTTGATAGTGAAATCGTTAATGACGCGCGACTATCGCGTGGTTCCACGTGTCCGCGAATAGTCGCTCGTACACGCCTCGGCCAGCCAGACGTGGACTGGTCGATTTTCTCTTTGGCAGCCAAGCTCTATTGACACTCAGGGCGCATTCACGGTCGCGTTCGTGTGCGCGCAGTGATTTAAACTTGCTCGCTTCTAATTACGCGGCGATATTTCCTAATCAGCGCAGTTTCACCGGCGCCTGTTGGCTGCGTGTCTGTTCACGCGCGCCAAAAACGCGTGTGTCGCGATGTCTGTCACGCGGCCGGAAAATCTTATAAAGTTCAGTGTCGATCGATGACCCTCTTGTCCTCGTCGTCTCGTCGCGGATCGCAGAGTATCGTAGTTTCACCCTTGAAATTACGCCGCGAATGACGGCGCTCCCTGCTCCTGAGTATTGCATTGTGGATCGGGCTTAAAGGAGTATACACGAACTGGACTGGGGGACTGGTTTTCTTCGAAGGATACTTTTCAGCGTCGCCGGGCCCGGTGCGGCGGTGAAGCGGGTAGGCAAGGATGAGAACAAGGAGAGACGAAGAGCATAGTTGATTTTTTACCTTCGTGGCGACCTTGCCAGCCGAGCAAGGATCCTCGCGTTTATTGACCCCGACAACCATTCTCCTCTGCAAGCCTGTTGTGCATTCGAGTTGTGCTCGGCCCCTCGATCCCTCTCTCGCTTATCTTCGTCTTCAGCTGATGCTTTCGAGAGGTAAACATCCTCCAGGAACGAGTATGACTTCTTCTTATTCGCCGAAGCCGTTTCAATCGGTGAACTTGCTGGTTGCACGACCGCGTAATTTTCTTAGATCCCCCCCCCCCTCTCCGGCCCCTCCTCTCTCCCTTCGCCGTAATCGCTTCTGAAAATCGAACTGTTTTGCTCGTTGCTCGACCTTACTGCTGTTACCCGTTACGTGCGAGCCCGTCTGGCTCCGATTAAAATGATAATAGAACATTACGTTCGCCGACGTTTCAGGAATTTCATCGTCTTTGTTCGTCGGCTGGCTAATAACAGTCGCGCGCAACATGTCGCGCCGTTTCCATTCGATTCGCGATGGCTACGTAAGATCCATGCTATTGACTTACATATGCAAGGTGTAAATGACTCGCGCCAACATCCGATCCCGCTTCCACGCGAATGCTTTCGCAATTAACAACGGTTTCGTCCCGTTCAGCGGTTATTGATTGCGCGACATGTCTCTTTCGAAATCCGTAGGACGTTACCGTGTCGAATCGACATATTTCCATCGGTTCGCGGTGTCATCATTGTTAACCTTCTCACCGATTCGATTCTTTTTTCAAACCGATCCGTGAAAGTCGGCGTTCAAGTTACTTCCCGAGCGACGATACGCTTTCGAAAAATTTCGTTTCGAGCGGATCGCATCGCGCCGTTATATTTCTTTTTTCTTTTTTTCGTGTGAAAATCGCTAGGTGTAACGTGCGAAAGCGACCGAGTTTCGCCAAGTCCATCGAACGACCATCGAACGTTTCCTTCGATCGAGGAAAACCAAACAGCGACTCGCGACTTCCTGGGACCGCTCTCGCTATTAAGAAAAATAATAAAAATATCTTCAACGTCAATTTCCACGAATGAATCGCGCGGAGTAATAAATTTCATCGTCATAAATTGCAACGACGTAATCGATTCGCTGCAACAGTTAAAAGGCTACACGCGCCGATATCGCGAGGATTAAGCAGCTGCATTTTCCAATTGACGAAATGTCACGCGCAACGTTAGCCGTCGAGGCGTACTTTCGATGGGCAGTTCGCAATGCCGTATTCGTAACTCGCGCGTGACTCATGCGATGAGTTATCGCCCGCGACTCTCAGTTGCAAATTCTCGAACTCATTGTATAGAAACCATGTGACCGTGCGATTGCATCAAGGTCATCACACACCGAATAAAGTTACCCGATTGCATATCGATTCAGCGTGGCATACCGTTTCGAACATGTAAAACGCTCGCGTGACGTTGGCGATTGATTTCATCGACGATCGATAACTCTCGACGCAATAAACGCCATCGTTCGACAAATTCCATTCTTCCACCAGTAAAGAATCTCTATTTAAAAATCCACCCTTTAGATGGCATTTAATCGATTCGCACGGTTTTCGTGACGGGCGTAAATGGAAAATCAGTGGCAAAGAGAAAAAGGGACGATCGCCAGAAACGGTCCATGCAGGTCGAAAGGCGGACACGTACGCGAGCCATAGTGGTTTCAACGGCAGTTTACGCTCGTCGGTTTTTGCGATTAAGGTCATTACCTGAACCTGCTTCGCCGCGGCTGTGTACACGAGTAACATGTGTGCCACCATTAATAACTACACGTCGACACTTGCGTTTCTTTGATCGGGCAGACTGCTTCTTTCAGGCGGCTACTTGTCGTGGAATGACGCCACGAGTTATTTCGATAACCGCTCGAACGATGGCGTCGCGTTTTTTCGACTTCTAGCTTCGTTACAGACACCCGTACGGAACGCGCCCGTTTCTGCTCTAACAATAAAAAGATTCCCTCCGAAGAGAGAAATTACCGCGTTCCCGTTAACCGATCGAATACCAATCGAACATAATTACGATGCTCGCCGCGATCATCCGTAACTTTTCAGATGGTTTTTGCCTTTGGGAAAAAGATTGTTAAAGTGCCCACCCGGATAGAGTCTGAAACGTTCTCATCCATAAAATACAAAACGTCGCTGTCTATTGTTCAGCCATCGACGCGATATTCAGCCATAATCGCGTCGCGCAAAAATCGTGTCGCTCGTTTGTACAATTGCAAGTACGATGAGATATGATCTATGGGCTTAATTGGCGAGAAGGAGACCGAAACAATCTTAATAAAGATCGATTGAGAATCAAGCGCGTAGCATTGATTTCACAGGCACCCGGCGTGCGCGCAGCGTGTCCCTGCAAGAAAGTAACAGCTTGTGAAATCGACTGTTATTTATGAAAGGCGTTTTCTCACATTGTTCTCTTTCTCTCGTTATTTGTTGCATGCTGGTAAGGAGGCATATCGACTTCGAGGTCACTTGCCAATTGTCAATCCGTTGAACTCTGTTGGCGTTAGTCGTCGCGCGGTACCATATGGGTACATGGCTAAGTTTGAAAAAGGCTGTATCGATTTTAACACCTCTATAGAAAACATACAAGCGTATAATATCGATATGACAAAAAAAGAGACGTTGTTTTTAATATATTATCACGAGACCGTCCATTTAATATATTAGGTAAAGCGAAAAGTAATGTCGTTTGTTTTTGTGCGTCACTTTGAAACCAGTTGTCGTGCAATTGCGCATTTAAGTACGTCAATTGTTGGTATCATTATGAAGCTCAGTTCATATTGTTACTGTTTTCATTTCATTTTTTTCTTTATTTTTACAGATAGTAAAAATGCCATTGCCAGAGATCGAAGAAGTGCAGTTGCGGTGGATTTTGTTATGATACAGGATTTCGTTTGATAAAGGATTAAAGCTCAAAGAAGCTACAAAAAATGTTAATGAATCTTACGGCAAAATGTTGAATATCAGTAAATACCACGGTAGTTCAGAAGCAATTTAAAAACGGCGACCAAAATCTTAATTTCTCGCTGCATGCGGCATTGTTTTGTTGCAAGATGCAACGTTGTTTATTTACCAGAACGAATCGTTTTTTTAAGTAATTCCGCCTTTAATCTATCCAATTGCGCACAGTAGATCTCTGCTGTGATAGACTGACCAGGTTTTAATAACTCATAATCACACTCGAAATATCTCACCAGACACACAAAAGAACCTTCTTTAATGTCAAAAATGGTTGAGGTGTTAAAACCGGTTTTTGACCTGAACAAAGCCATTGTTTTTTTTATTTGGATTGCTGTAAAGGATTCATTTTTCGCCTCCGGTAACAATTCTTTTCAGAAACGGATCGGTTTCATACCTGGTTAGCAGCGAAGAACAAATGGTCATTCGCTGATCTAAAGCGATAGATCGTGCGGAACCCAAACCCCTCGCGTGTGTTTCATGCCGAGTCTTTTTAAATGAATTTTTACAGTCGACCAGGAATCGCCGATATCCTGCGACAATTTCTTAATAGTTTTGCGTGGATCTGAGTCATTAATAATTTCAACACGTCGTCATCGATTGTTTGTCTTCCCGATTTCGGCTTATTCTTAAGATTTTGGTTGCTTTTTTAAATTGTTCGAACCACCGTTGGCATTGACGAATATTCAAGATTTCGACGTAAGTTTCATCAACATTTTTTGTAGCTTCGTTGGGCTTTAATCCTCAATCAAACAAAAATAGCAAAATACACCGCAACTGTACCTCTTCGATCTTTAGCCATCTGTAATATAAAAAATGAAATCAAATGTAAACCGTAACCGTATGAACAGAGCTTCAAAATAATCGGCACAGTTGCACGATAGTTTCAAAATGGCACAAATTTCGCTACCACGAATTATCGAGCCACATTCCTTCCACAAAAATCGTTCAACGTTTCGCCAAGGTGCGCAAAAGTTAATAAAGGTGCTGCAATATCGTTAATTGTAGCGGAAACGCGAAAAGTTACATAACAAACACGTAATGCGAGTTACGAACGGGAACCGGCAATTTAGCATTCTTCCAGCGAGTGTGTTCAAGTTTCTTTCGAAAATTGGCCGTCTTAAATTCTGGCGCTACGGCCGACTGCCTGTTTGTCGCGCTCGCGTTCATCTGGTAAGTAGGCGGTTATCGGCTGACTAATACCGTATTCTCTGTATGCAGTGCGCATCGTTTTTCACCCGTTTCATATTTACGAACCAATCGCGTGAATAACCACAAGCGATTACATAATCCTGGTATAGCTCGGTGATAAACAGTCGCCCTTTCTTCCTTCGACGCTAACGAACACCGTTTAGACGATTTTTAAACGTTCGAATTTTATCTATCGCGCTCTTGAAACGTGCACGCATATATTTTCTATCTTCTCGCCGCTGTACAAGAACTGTTAATATTCAAATATCTCCGGCAGGTTCCGAGAAAAATAACGAATATGTAATTAAACAACGATGCACAGATACGTACGTAGTCACACATGTAACAGCAAGTTTGCAAAGTTTCGTTTGCAAGCACATTTGCATTCATGCAACGAGCAAGCGACTACGTAGCGGCGGATGCACGCGCGAAAGTCGCGCTGTGAGGTGCCGATCGTTCGATAGCGCGGCACGTATAGTATGTATGCAAACGTGCTCGCTCGATTAACGAATCACCCCGAACGAAGAGGACAGGACCGACTTATTGCCCCTCGATAACTATCCCCGTTTGTGCCTCGGCTTGACTGAGTTATCGGCTTACCAGCGACAATTTGGTAGCCGTCTGTTCTCGGTGAAAGTCCGCGGCAGATCACCGCGTGCCTCGTTTCTACTCCGATATAGTTCGGTATAGATCAGTCTCTTCGCGCTCGAAAGTTTGAACAGCGAGTGAAAATAACCGAGCGAGGTAACCGTTAGCTGTTTCTTTCACAGGCCTGATGATGGAGTCGGAGAAGAAGATCTTCGAGATGATGAACAAGAAGGCGGCCATGTCGAAGTACTGGATGCCTCTGGTCTGGGCGACCAACATCATCAACCGGGCGAGGAGGGAATCCCTGATAACCAGCGACCAAGTAGTGCAAACCCTCCTGGTCGAGCTTAGCGACATCCGGAAGAGGCTTGGCGCGCTCATTGGTTACGACACTGTTTGCGTTCCTCTCGTTTACACTCAGGTGAGTATCGCGATACTCCGACGAATCGTGTCGAACACGTGTCCCCCGTTAATATCCATGTTTGGAAGGCAAACAACCTCTGTCGAAATGAAATTATTAGGGATGTCTGTAATTAATTAATTATTTTGCATTTGTTGAAGTACCACGCCTAATATTTTCTGCCTAAAACTGCCCTTTTTCCTAACAGTCTGGAATGCAAACTCCAAGTGAACTGTATCATTACTGTACCATCACAAATTTTTCTCGTTGTTTCTGTTGCATTAAATCCCGCATGAAGAAAAGTACGTACATATTACGAATATGACTCTCAGGTGTCCACTATTTTACTGCGGGGCAATAAGAAGATTTTAAATTCTTCGCAATAATTAGCTAACAGGGTACTTCTACGAAGAGTATAAAGAAAAATAAAGAAAAACGTTCTCTCGCTTGTCACGGTCGATGCAGAACTAACGACAAGTGGGCTCTCAACAAAAATTGACTACTCGTGAGTACACCTAATGTATCGTCGAAGTCTGACGATTCCCTTCGTCAACGAGCATTGTCAAAGAGCGAGGACTCAATGGAGGAGTAACGCAGCAAGTATCGTTTCGTTTCGAATCTCATTCAGAAATCGTGGAGAAGCCGCGCGTAATTACGGCGATGTTTATCGCCATTGAGAAGTGCCAAGTGCTTCGAACGAACGACTTCGTCCCTAGCCGATTCTCATTGTTACCACTTCGTCGCTTTAATACTGTTGACAGCGTACGACGCACACTTTGCGTAACTCTTAATTCCGTTGTTAGCATCACAATGCAGCGTTGTTTTCTCTCGCCGTTTCCTCCAATCAAGTTCTCCAAGATGAGATCTCTTCTTCAGCGAGAGTCTCGCGAGTCGACACGTGAGACGGCGTTAAGGGAACGGCATTTTAATTTTCCCCCGGCGGAGTAATCTCCACAGCACAAAAAAAAAAAAGAAAAAATAAAAACAGTTAACGAGCCTCTCGCGATCATTAGAAAGTACGTCATTTCGTTGCAACACGATATCATCGATAAAAGACTCGATGCGTAATTGCGGAGGCCGCCGACGTTCCGTGATCGTTCGTTTAATCCTCGACGAGCGGTTAAAAAGCTAGGCAGGCACCTCCTTCGGACGTTAACAACGCGTTATCCAGTTCGAGGGACTCGATTTATCGCGGCCTCAACAACAAAATAGATCCATTCTTGGAAGGATGTTTCGCATTCGCAATTAGTCGGCACGTATGCATTGTGCAACGTTAATTACTCATCAGCTAACGTCCCTAATTGTTGGCTACGAGCACTATTATTTTTAGCGATTATTGAAGAGCCGCTCACCTCGTAGTCTCGCGATATACGTGACCGATGGCCGAGTCGCGGATCCTTCAAATCGAGCCTTAATAAATTCGACTTCAAAGCCATCATTCTCGAAAAGTAGTTAACAAACACGGATCTGGGAATGAGTAACCGAATCAGTCACGGTCGAGATTACATGCACGATGAGAAAATATTCATTCATTCATTGAGCACGATTGCGTCATCGGTTACAAAGAAGTAAATAAATTTAGAGACGTCGGATAGAAAAACAGAGAAAAGAAAAAATACAGTAGGAAGATCGACCGTCCTTTGCCTTCGAACATTCGCGGACGATCTCGATACCGATTATATTTAGATCGGTCGCAGACGATCAGGATAAACAGTTCAATTAGCCAGCGGCGTGAAATACGGCTTATTTTTATTCCCGTGACTCGCCTCACATAAATTATACCATTAATAAAACTGCGTCGATGATTCGCGTTCCGCGTCAGTATTATCAATCGAACGTGGAAATGCTTGGGATTCTCGATGTTGGAAAATAGAGCGAAAAAACGTGCCGCTAATCCGTGCCACGCGAGCCAACGTGGTAATTCGCTAAACCGGAGACGTTTCATTACGAAGATTTCGAGAGATAAACGCTCGGTCGGATTGCCGCGAATTAGCGAAAATAACGAGAGGAGCGCGCAGAGTGGAGAACTTCAGGAAGAGCGGAGACCCAGCTGTAATTATTTTCCTTGTCGTGTTTACGTGTCGAAACAGAACCACGGCGAGCGTTCGTCTTTCACCAATCGTACCTTGTCTCCGCGGTAAAAGCAGGATAAAATCGCAAGGTTGCGAGTTCCACCAGCACGGTTCTGCGTGTCGTGTAACGATACGTTTGCGGAACACCGTATCCATCGGTTACCGCGAACGTTTGTACAGCATGTATCCGCTTCCACGGAGATTTCATAGATTTCCAAAGGAAAAACCAAAAAAGACTGAGAAAGAAAGAGAAAAAGAAAATGCACTTTAATTACCAACGAATCTGTTTCGCTAGTTTCCCTTTGTCTACCAAGGTCTTTTTCATTTGACTCGAAACGCGTTCTACGATCTCTTTCTGTTTTTTTTTTTTTTTTTTTTTTTTTCAACTAAAATAGACCATCCTGCGCCAAGAGCTGCGCTTTTCTTTATCTTTCTCGCGTTTTTAACGTTTTCGCGTAGAAACGAGTGGCTCGCCGATAGAGCACGAACGAAGAAGGCAGCACGCACCGCATGGTCAAGGACGACGAATGAGTCGAGCGGCAATCCCGTGGCACCGCGGCCGTCGATACAGCGGAAATAATTTTCACGGCGCGAGTTCGACGCGCGAGTGCGATCATCTCGATCCTCCTCGTGCACGCGGTGATCAAAGTCTAAAGATAAAACGTCGATCGTACGTCTCTGTTGCCAGCAACCAGTCTTTGCATAAACAATCGTTTCCTGATGGCCTTCGATGAGAAAGGCAGTGCTCTTAAAACGAGCTCTCGATATCGTTTCATTCAAATGGAAACCTGCTCGTCCACGCGTTCAGGCGACGAAAGGATGAAACTAACAGAGAAACGAGCCTGAAGTTGCACGCTCTTTGACAAAGGAACCTTTCACCTTAGAAACGATCAACGCATTCGCCATGATTTTGATTTTTCTGCACGTCGCTGTGCACAGAACTTTCTCTGTGTTCGTCGTCAATTGCAGCGTAGCTAGCGTGGCTGCCCGCCACGTCCTCGTATTAAATTTCGTAAAAATATATTTTTGAAAACGAACGAAGAAAGCAACGCCGAGGGAAGCGATATTTATAGCGAACGCGAGTAACGCTACCTCGTTCGTTCTTTCTTCGATCGCGTTTGTTCGTTCTTCCACGAGCACGCAGAAAGTGTACGATACTCGAATCGTTCCAGGAATCGAACAATATGACGTAAGCAGGCGATAGTTACCTATAAATTTCTGTCGTTTGATTAAATCACTCGTCCTCCCGACAATGCCGCGTCCAATGGGGACGTTTGATTAGCGAAACGCAATGGAGCTGCTCGCGTTGTTTTACTTTTCTTTATCGCGCGTTGCGGGAAATACGACTTACGACTCACAATCAGTTTTACTCAGACGCCGTTTTCAAACCTTTGTCGTTGATCCAAACTCTTTTTTGGTATCATCTACCAGCAATTTATTTACGAAGCGTCATCACTTCGAATAAAATGATGTAGCATTGGAAATAATCATTCAGGTGGTATTTTAACACCAAATTTTGTTGATTATATCTTTCCAACATGTAATATCGTTTAAATTTAAAGCAATCATCAACCCGTCGCGAGTTTGCTAGAATAAGTATAATATACAAGAGTTAATGATATCTAAATAATTTCAATCTCTGGAAAAATAATATATCGTTTTTTAAACTTTCGTAAGAAGCAATAAAAAAAGTCCAATTCATGTGAATTATCGAGTGTCAATTGACTCATTTAGGACTGTCTTCAGAAATTTCTTCTTCTGAAATTCTTTTGTTCCTCTTACGTCGTTATTATATATTTCTCTCCATATGCATCTGTTCAGATACACGTTACACATTGCATCGTACAACATCAAATGCATACGTTCCTCATAATTACCAACAAATTATTAAAAGAACAAGTCCGAGCTGTTGGCTAGATTTAAGTATGATGTTCCTTTAGAAGCGACAGTTGAGTGCAAAGGGTCAATATCGTGATATTCGCGTCTAATCGAACAAATTTGGACACCGAGTTTATTCACGTTTTCCAGGTAGTCACGCTATCGCTGTACGCGTATTTCTTCTCCGCCTTGCTCGGTAGACAATTTATCGAGCGCACCGACGTCGGAGGCGGAAAATACGAGGAGCCAGACATGTATTTCCCATTTTTCACAGCCCTGCAGGTAAGAGGATTATTCGTAGATAAACGTATACTAAGAAAAGAAGGAAAACGAATACAATCGTCGACAAACAGTCGTCCAACCGCAGATCGATTCAACCTGTTCGTTTCAGTTCTGCTTTTACGTGGGATGGCTGAAAGTGGCCGAGGTATTGATCAATCCTTTCGGCGAGGACGACGACGACATCGAGTTAAACTGGCTAATCGATCGTCACATCAAGGTACGATAACCGATAACTTTTGTCAACTCCATCAAAGAGTTATCATTTTTATTTATCGTTATTGAAATTGAAACTCGGCTCTGTTGAATAATCCGCGAGATCGACATTCCCGTTAACGACGACGTTGGCGTTTGTTTGATACAGGCTGGATACATGATCGTGGACGAAATGCACGAGGAGCACCCAGAACTGTTGAAAGATCAATATTGGGACGAGGTGGTGCCGAAAGATCTGCCGTACACGGTGGCCAGCGAGCAGTATCGTCGGGAGGAGCCGAAAGGTTCGGCCGAGCATTATAAGGTCAAAGACAGCGACGCCCTGTACGCGAACGTAATGCTGGGCACACAGATCCACAATCACGTCCAACATCGCAAGACCCACCAGGATGACATGTACGCCGATTACGTAAGTGCACGTCACCAGATGAACTTGAAACCCCTCGACGTGCAACCGGCGTGCTACCTGTATTTGGTGTCACGATCCAATCGCGCGGCAAACGCAAACGTTGAAGAAACATTTACTCGGCGGGGACAGAGGCGTTGTATATTCATGTACTCGTTTCCATACTGTTTTCAGGAGAGCGTGGACACACCGTTGGTCGAGCGAAGGAAAAATTGGCTGCAACGGCAAATAACTAGAATGGGCTCGGTGCGTAGCTCCTCGACCACTTACAGCAGCGGTGGCGGTTTTTTCTCCAGAAATCGCCACAACAGCGTTTACAGCAGCCCTGAGACCGGCGGCTTGCCGCAAACGAACAATCCGAACCTCAAGATGTCACTTTACGACAGGCTGGTGGGACGGAAGAGCATTCGGAGTCAAAGAATGGGTCGACAAGGCAAGTGATTTACGCAAATTACGTTGCAGACGTGAGGCAGACGTGTCTTCGTACTCGACGGAATGGAAACAAATGGAGACAAATGAAAACACGAGGAATTTCTATGCAAACGTAGATGACAATAATAATTCCCAAGCGTGGTGTCGACAGGACGGTGCACGTCCCGACGAAATAGCGTTCGCCGTAATCACTTTGATTTCCAAGCTATTTAAATGATAATGATACGATCTTACGTAACATCGCCACATACATGTCAACAGTATCTCTCATTTCTACGAATTCAAGCCGAAGAGTCGGTGCCTCGAACACGTACCGCGTTATTCCTCGTGATATCGCGAGACAGAGATTCTTCGACGTTGTTACGAAAAAAAAAGCATCTCGAGAAGAAAAAGAGCGAATAACTTCGATCTATCGTTGCCTGAACGATAACCGTATTCCCGTTTTTCCTCGCTGGCATCTTGGAAGATGCGCGATCTTTCTGCGCGTTCCAACGAAGGCGAGGCGAAAAAAAAATCTTTCTATGAAAGTCTCTCGTTCGAACCCTTTTCCCCGCCTAGCTGCGTGCACGCGGTGAATTATGCAACGCGTAACCTTGTGTAATCTGAAGAACGATTTCCGCAATTGCGAATCGTTCTTCTCGAAAGAAAAAACGACAAAGAAAAAGAAAAAGAGTCTTTCCTAAGACCTTGTGCTTCTTTCTCTTATCGCGCCTCTCACCGGCGCGGCGACAGAGATAGAGAAGGAAAGCGACGCTGCAAAGGTGGAAAAGTACCTGGAAAAGTGGCGCCTAATCGTATTTTATTCCTGCAATCTATTCTCGGAGTCGGTGCCGAGACTGGGATCGCATGAAGATTCGTTTCCTCGTTCCATAGTTTCGATCGCCTACCAGCGGTAAAATTAACAGAACCGCGGCGTGAAAATTGGCGTTATCATCTCGTTAGCCGGAGAATAATTTAATCGTAATGTTGACAAAGGCCTGTAGTCATTGCGTAACGTAAAAGTTCGTCTAATTCGTGTTCGTTTCTCGGCAGGTACCATGACGAAGCTGAACTCGGTGCCGGTCTCTCTGAAGAATCGACCCCGCATACCGACGCCAGACGTGACGAAAGAGGTGGTCGACCGTGAACAGAGATTAGCTCTATCGGCGACGAACACGGCGAACATCGGAGCAGGCGTCGTGGGTGTGATACCGGCCAACGGCCATTATCCGACCGATCTGCCCGTTGTGCAGGTGGTGCTCTCGCCCATTCAAGAAACGGAGGGGACGCCCGTGTCCGGGAAGTCCGGAGCGGCAGCGTTGGCGCAGGCTGTCCTCTCCCCTACGTTGACTAGCGCTGGTCTCGTCGCCCCCGTCACTCTGACACCGGTCACGATGTCGCAGTTGTCGCAGCTGGGCCTGGTGACGACCACGTCCGCGCCCATGATCAAACCCACGTTGAGTCACATCAACGACATTTCGAATCAGGTCACCTTGACCGAGGTGAACAGCGCCGAGGAAGAGGGGTCGAGCAGCAGAGACAGCAGGAGCGGTAGCATCACAGGACAGGAGGAACGCTCGACGCCGTTGATAAGCCAAGGCAGAAGCACTCCACTGATAGGAGAGACGTCGAGCTCGATGGGCAGTAACGGTAATTCGCCGACATTCGACAGCTACAACGATCGCTCTCCGATCCTCATGAAGCCCGAGAAATTGAGTTACGTGGTTACCACGGTCACTACTCAAGATGGAAGGACAGCGCCACGTGGCAGGCGATCGGCCTCGCTGCCAGGGCCGCCGGTCGTGCAATGCCGAGAGGACAGAAGCATGTCGCTGCCACAGTCGCCGGGTCTTCAACCGAGAGAGAATCGCGCGGCCTCGGTGTCGAATGGCCACGAACCTCCGAACATTGACAGGCTGATAGCGCGCGACAAGGAAGTCCTCGCTCGACCGAGGACCAACAGCATCGATCACGACCTCTGTAGGCCGAGTCATCGTGTCCAAGACACTTCGAGGAAGATCAGCAGCGTGTCCTGTACGAACGCGTCGCTGTCCAGTAGCCTGGGCACGACACCCACTACCGCGACCACCATAATGCCGGTGAGCACTCCAGTTGCCGGCAGCAAGAGGGGAGAGGTGTACGTTTGACTTGACGATCCAGGGACAACGTGGTAAATTTTTACTCGCGGGCGACTCAACCTGCGTTGCACTTGCCTGAAATCCGACTCCGTCCGTTGTAGCGACGATTTGGTAGCGCGTGTTTCATGCGTGCGGCGAGAGTAGGATGCAATTCTCACGTAACGAGCATGAAGCGATAATGGAGGGTTTTCTTTTTTTCTTATCGATCGAGCCGCAGGGGCCGAGGAACGCTTCGATGTAAATACGATGCTTAATTTATGAACGTAATTTCCGATCGACGATATAGCTAATTATCGACAGGGAATCGACACTGAGAATATCGAGTCACTATCTCGACCTACACGGTGTCAACGACTGTTTGACGATCGAAGAATCGTGGAGATAACAGCGACGCAATCGAGTTCGTCGATTTCTACATGTAGGTATCGCGAGAGCGTTTCTCTTTCTTTTATCGTACGTGCAATAACTTGGAGGTTGGCGAGATGACGATGCGCAATCGATATTTACGAAAGCAACGTTTCTCGTTCCGAAACTTTTAGGAGGAAAACCGTTCGCGCGACACGTGGAAGAGAGGAGTAGGTATCACTAACACGTGACTTTTCTTTGCATCGTAATATGGCGACGAACGCAGGGTTAAATTTCAATCTTATGTTTCCGCTTCTTCTTCTCCTTCTTCTTCTTTTTTCTTCTTTCCGGGAGTACGTACGCTGAGAGGACAAGCAGTTAGGTTACGCTTGTAAATAGCCGATCGTCGCGTGACTCGTCGTTTTCGACTCTTAGCGTGGCTCTTAGTGTGAGATTTTCTCACTCGCGTGAATCGACTGTGTACTAGTGTACTTATCCGATACGTGATCCGACAATCTGGAAATTCGACGTTGTCAATTTGTTATTAATCCGCGGACAGACACGAAGCGCCACGATGGGTCAGGCTCCAGGTGGACGAGCTGGAAAATGACGAGTGCGTACACGTATATGCACGTGCACGAACACGCAACGTTTGCCATATTTGCCATACTCGGAGACACTTCGCGTAAAGAAAAGAAAGAAACTGCGTGCGGCTGAAATTGCGAATCTTCGATCAGTGCGATTGAAAGTTGCGCAATGTTTTGCACGATGCTCGACGATATCGCCGATACTGTACCATTTATTATTCCACACGTGTAATTGTTAGGAGACATAAGTTAGTTTTTGTCGATTTATCGGGGGGCACGCTCGTGAATCCCGTGCGCACGAAGAGCAAATGCAAGCTGCGCTACTCGACGAACAAACTCGACTCAGAGGAGAGCGAATTACTCGGAATCGGATGTTCTCGATTTCGTTGCTTTCTCACTATTGCAAAAGGACGTGCTTGCTTCTTGTTTCACCGCGTATTCGGTCGCGCGTTTCTGCAGAGGCGCCCGACAGCTCAAGTCTTTTTTTTTTATAACAAATACGACGTTGATACGTACGTTATAGATCGCTTAACTATAAGTAACGAACGATTCGATGCACATGAAGAAACAAACTTGGCGATCGTGCCAACGAACGTGTGTACATAGTAGAGGTTATTAAGCTGAGGTTACTTGGTGTATGAGATTATGAACGTATGCTCAATGCCAATGCACGACTCGCGATGCTTACATTGGACAGATACTTGATCGTCGACGCGAGCCCGAGCATCGTCTTTGTTGAATCTCGTCGGTGAGTGCAGAGTATGTAAATACGGGCATATTTCTAATCGACTTGTTATTCCACTTACTCCTCCCCCCTCCCCCTGCCCCCCTTTTTTCCTGCGGTACTGTAATTTAAGCAAACTTGATTCCTGATCGAATTCAGCGGATTTGAAGATTCAACGTCGATGACGTTACACGAATCTCGTTAGCCGAGATGGTTGTCAGGTAACGACAACCTCGATTTTAATTAATCGCGTAACGCACGAGATTACGCAGATTAGTTTTCGTTAAGATACAAACGTATTTGTGTCGGAGGGAAACCCTCTCGACCGAGACAATAGTTTGTTTCGTTCAGGGTTCCAGATAAAAATAAAAGAAAAGTATTTTGAGGATTTGTCGGTATTCTCGAGCCGTCAGTACCGTCATGGACTTCGAACAAATAATGACGTATCCGAATTTGTAGATATTTAACAGATCGTGTTTGTATATATTATAGGTTATACGTCTCGTTTCCGTTATGGCATCTCTCCGATCTGAGACTTCCTTTAGGTAAAGAATTGTTTCACGGTGCCCGAGTCGTGATGTAAACGAACCACACGTGTAAGAATAGTAAACGCATTATTCTTATTATCTATATTCTGCAATAAAAATAAACGTTTCTAAAAAGCATCAATTCCTTCTATTTCTTGACACTATCTCAGTTCTCCCGAATCAGAGTGTCGAAAGCTTTGAATTTTTCTGGCTGCAAGGATCGGCGGATCTATGCGGATCTCGGGGGGTGGCGGGAGGTTCCGTCAATTTCTAAGCGTCTTTGAAGTTTTCTGCGATTGCTAGCAAATTAGAGATTCGAGAAGGTACTGCAAGTCTCGAGACGTTTCACGACTTTGGCAAGTCTGCATTGACGGAAATCTCTGAAAATCCTCAGAACATCCCACAACTCCTGAAACTACTGAAATCTTTGAAACCTCCTACAGTCCCATTTATAGAATATTTGTTGAAAGGTAAAGTAGTTGAATAATTGCTAGAATCACTAATAATACTGTTTTACAACGTAATTTATTTTTTTCTGTACATGACCGTCGTCTGTGCGAGCTGGACTTCGACTCAAGACCAAAAGACTAACATAATAACTGACTGTCTCATCGATGATGGCGTGGTTGTCTCCTTTCCTCAACATCGCCATCCTTGTATTTTCCAGTAACCTTAAGACTTCCTCCGTCGGCTCGTATCGACTCGGGCAAATTTCGTCTTTCCATTTCTCTGTTTACTCGGATACCTCCCACCGCGAGCTCTTCGGAATTCCTTAATAGAGAATCCTCCTACAGTTACCAATTATAATCCCTCGTGAAACTTCTATTGCTTGGTTATTAGCAAATGCCGTGATACCGCGTTATGAATGAAACTCGGCTTCACGCGGCATGGGATCCAGGTTTTCAGCGGGGACGCGCGGCAGTTAGTGGGGACACCCCGCGGTGGGACGCTGTTAACGCGGGTCTAGTTGAATGTTCGTCACTTTCGCTCGTTCGATCGCGCCGGCCGGTTGGTTATGTTTCTGCTCCCTTCCCATTTTCGTTCTTTATGTTCTTGCATACCTACGAACAGATACTTTGACTCAACTTCAATCGTCCGTTTTCTATCTTTTTCTCGCCACTTGATTCCCCGCTTTCACTCTGATTATTTATTGCAGTTGCTCGTGTGTACTCGCAATGCCGCGAGACTGTATTTAGCAAAATAAATATTTACCTTTGATCGGTATTACTGCCATTATCCACTGATTACTACGCGCGTGCGCGCAAATTTTACATTGAATCGATCGAGATTCTTATTCAAATAAATCAATTCACTGACGAACCGACTCTGCGAAGGAGTGGCCTTCTCTCGCCCACCCTTTTTCTCCTGTGATTAGAAACTGTGCGTCGTTTAAAGTCGGTAGGCAGCAATCAACGTCTAATCGAGGATCACGCGGAACAAGAGTGTCTCTACGTACCACGTACGGTTACCCCCCGAGCGGTACGATTCAGCAGAGCTAATCACTTGCTGGTCTGGCTCGAGCAAAACAGCGGAATTGTGTTCGTCATTTTTGACGACACGCCTACGTTGTTCGTCCTCGTGGAACGTACTCGTCGCTGGGCAATTTCTCCGATCGCTCCCAGCGAGAAAACGGACGGCTGTCCCAGGAGGCTTCTTAACTCCGCGTGCTTCGCTTCCATGGCTTATCCTCCGTCTTCCCGAACAAACAGGAGCGGCTCACGCACCGTTATCCATGCCGAACTCTCGAAGCTCTCGCACGCGAAACACTAAATATTTATTAGATGCAACCGATGTACCGACAACCGTCCATCGTGTTCCACCGACCTCTGACGCGATATCAATTTCTGTGACGAGAACTGCCCCGAGGCTGTATCCTTACACGCTAGCGTCATTGAAAAGTTGAAAGCACCCGCTTCCCAAAGACTGGCGACCAAGTTGTTAACTCCTTGGCTACGGCGGACTTTGATACGTACCGCGCGTAGTATACGGTGGGAATTCAATCGCGACCTATACTATACGAGAACGACGAAATTTTTCGTCAGAAAATATAATATTGAAATAATCAAAACATTGAATTCCCTACATTAAGTTATTATTTATTTATTTATTTATTCGTATTCCGTGTTAAATTGTTAGTGAAAATTTAATAGTAACTTTAAGCTTCATTTCACATAATATATCCAATACTTTAATAAAGCGTGGTATAATTCGAAACTTGGGGCAATACATAGTCCTCTTGCACTCGTAATCCCTTCTTCTTCTGTTACGTTTTCTACGCATTTGCGCCTTTTCGTGGTTAATTTATTATCACACCTTTTCATTTTAAGGATATTGAACGAAATAGTTGTAAAATAATCACGTTTAAATAATGCAGGACTGACGGAAGATGTAACCGTTGAATTAAAATTCACTCGTGTCTATCCCAAGTGAAGTTTGCTGCAATTATTGTCGATAACATTTACCGGGAGTTAGTAAAACATCATTAATTTGATTATGCAATGTGAAGTGAGCGCCTGCAGAGGCTGTGTGGACCGAAATATGTAAGTTAATAAGTGTAGCCAAGGGGTTAAGTAGACTCCACTATTACGAATTATTCTTACTATTGGCGCAACAATATATTTAACATTCCCGAGCGCTGAATTGTGATTTAGACAATAGTTTTTCACCTTGTTTTGGTAATTCGGACGCAAAAAGGACTCACCGAATCTAGGCAACACATATTGTTGACCATCCGCGTCTGTTAAGACAGTCGCGAGCCTGTTTTCGATAACGAGCCATTTTGAACCTTCTAGGAACGTCTGAAACGATTAGCCAGGCAAATATGAGGACGAACTAGCCAGTTCGTATAAAACAAGCTCGCGGGCGGCCAAGCGAGCAGTCTCCGTTATTCGAGGATAATCGTCCGTCGTTGATAAAGAACAACTCTGCCTCCATCGTTAATAATCAAGAAGAGATTTACATCGTTTAACAAGTAGAGTTTCACATCGTTAATAAAAAGTAGAGTTGTTTCGTCGAAGCGAACGTAACATCGAAGTGTAATTTATCATAACGCGAGCAAGACAAGAACCTCGTACGGTTCACTGCAATAAAAATCACATATAAACGTACAGTGCCATCGTTGAATACTAAGCAAGTGAAACTTGACCGTGCGACTGGTACTACCACGAGTTCGAACACTTGCAGATATATCTTCTTCGTCGCTTTCGCACTGAACTCCAAGCTATGTATATCGAAAGTGCTAATTTTTCGTTTACAATGACGACTTTGGTTGACAATTTATTTCCAGTTTACAATGACTCGCGCGTGACAAGCGCAATAATGACTCTCTTCGCTGCGTCGTGAGCGTGTGCAAGCGCGTACGTACAACGGCCACGAGTGAGTTTATCTCTGGAAATTGCATTAGGAACTGTGACGATCGCGAGGCTAGTGTGTATCAACTCTAGCAGCTCTCGTCACAGCTTGGCGCAATAATAAATCATTACGCGTGTCACGGATTATCGGATTGGCCGCGGTCGGTCGCATGATGGGTGGCGGACGGCCGCTTATCAGCGGTAGCATGTGTTTGCACTCAGCTATGCCAACCAACCGTTTTCTTTTACTAAAACTTGTTACCTTGTTACTTCTTCGACATACTTCCACTCCCTCTTTTTTTCCCTCCAAAGTGTTTCCCTTTTCATCAGTTTTTCTGTTTCTTTCGAACATGTCTGGCTACCGAGAGATTAGGTTAGACCAAAAGTCAATGGAGATCAATGGTCCTGATATATAAAGAATGCACAATTATACAATCATACACTTGTACAATTCGACGTTTATTCAAAAACGCTGCAGTTCGTCCAACTCGTTCGATAGCTCGCGTAAAATTCAACTGACACTCGTTTTTACTTCCGAGTGTCATTTATAGTCTCTTATAGTCTTCAAGTAGCAGCCTTATCTCTTTCAGAGATATCGTTGATTCTAGGAAGTCCGAGGAATTTTTGTGTCTTTTACGTTTTCCCTTTAACGTAAATTTTATTGTATTGTCGACTTTCTTTACAGATAACAGTGGCGGAAACGCGTTAACGCGCGAATCGAGATTCGGCTGACGCGTTGTCGTTACCGAGCTTTGGTAAAAAACTACCGACATAAACCGTGATCGAGTGCAACACCAGTCCTCGGATAGTGGAAACAAATTGCGGAGATATCATTTATGCCCGTCATTTCATTGTTGAAGAATACGTTTGTCGCCTCGTCGTTCGAGATAGAGAGGCTTTTACGACGGTTCACCACGCTTTACGACGTTTCGTGGTGTACGTCATTGTCACGCGCAGATACTTTGTTGCAGCAACTCCAACGAACGCTAAATATTCGTCGGTTGGTCGCTGATTGTGCAACGAATATTGACACGACGGACGGCAATTATCCTTATCTTTGAACCTCGATTCTTTCTCGACGTGGAAACTCGAGTATTCTGTAGCCGGTGTGCGTAAAAGTAGCGAAGTCAATCGTTGTCAGCGAGCTGACGGTTCTTGAAACGGTGCAGTTTGAACGACGCGACGTATCGCCCGGTCCTCCGGGATGCGTGGGTTAGCGATTGCAAGCCAACTCGGTCTCGCGACTTAACGATTTCCAGCGACAAGGTACCAACACGTGGAGAGCGAGTAGCGGAGCGGTGCCGCGAAGATTTCACGGATGTCGCGACTCGCGAGTGGGCGGGAACGTAGAAAGCGGGATAACGCGGCATTAACCACCCTCGCGGCAAATTTTCGATGACAGCGCAGAGCCGCTACCAAACGATAAAGATAACTTTCTTCGCGCTTGTATCCACGACGTTTACGCGCCGAGACATCCTGATGAAACGTCGTGCATAGATCGATCGTGCACGTGTCTACTGTATGTTGACACGCTCGAAAAGCGTTCGACCAAAAAGAACACCGCGGAGAGACGAGAAGTGCAGACATGATTTTCCCGAACGATGTAACTTGCATGCCGCGATTGCGCAACGATCGTATCCACTGGAAACCACGGATATCGATCCCGTATTTGTATGCCAGAAGAAGAGATACCGTGAATCGGTGTGTATCGGGGAATAGGATCTCCTCGGATCGTTTAGGGAAATGCAAGCGAAATCAGAGGGTTCGCGTCTGGCAGGACGATTCCCCGACCACGACGACGATGATGGAATCGACCCGTGGCCGGCTTTTTCAGACGTAATGTCGGTGGTTAGAGAGTGTGGAGCGATGTTCTGCGGTCTCGCGGCCGCCGGTCGGCGGGTGGGCGTGGGAATCGTAGAAACAGCGAGGGCACGCTCCGATGTGTTCCACCATCTCCTCTTGCCCCCTATCTTCCCGTGTCCCTTCGTCGATTCTTCGTTTCGATTCATCGCGGGGCCGTAATCCACGGGATCGTCGAGTGATTTTGCCCGCGCCACGATCGACGCCCACGATCGTTGTCCTCGTTGGCATCGTCTGCTCATCCCGAACCCTTTTCTACCGGCGAGCGCAAGCGCGTCTCGTTATTGGAGAACGTGAAATTGGAGACGCGAGCCACAAAAGCGTCTCTCGCTCTCACCGGCTGATCGTTTCTTACGTTGAACCGTCATTTTTCCAATGTTCCGTGCTATGGTTTAATCCACCGATCGGCTAGCCTACGATCGACGTCTATACCGGCTAGCTTCGCTCACCAGCAACTCTACGCGGAGCTTGCGCGACCACTTGATCGGAGACGGATTAACATTTTCTCCGCAGGACAATCGGGTCCCTTGGGTTGATCCATTGGTGCATAGATTTCGACCGATCAAAATCGATCAAAATTAGTTCGCTTCTCTGTTGTATTCCGCATAGATAGGTATTAGTCGCATATTTTTCGTGCATATTTATCTTTAGGACGTGAATAACATGTGTTTTTTACGTATTTATTGGGCATAAATATCCAGAGTCTATTAATGACACTCACGACTGGTGTCGATCGTGTATCTTTGCGTATATCCTTTGGGGTTCGAAGGACCACCCACTGATGTGAGAAATAAACTACGATGGATCTTGCTGGTCGTATGATTTATTGTTAACTTAATTGTTTGACTTGTGCTATAATTTCTTGCAGCTTCTTTGACTAACTGTTTAACTGTGACAACTGATTGACTCACTGACTAACTTGTACCGCTGTACGTACTGGTTATAAAAGAAACTGAAAGTTTTTACCGAGCCTCGGATTTCCTTTTCGAAAGGAGGAATTGCAGACGTGTTAAAACCAATCAGAAAGTATGGGGGAAGGTTTCCAAAATTTTCCATCGCCGCCCATGCGAATGAGAACGATTGTTTTCTGAAAACAGTTGCATACACAATCCTTCAGGTTGCACTTGTTACGACATGGTGATCGATCCCTACGGTGCGAAAAACCTCGTCGCACTTGAGGTTGATCCAAATTTATGAGGCGTTCTGTTTGAACTTTTTAAATTCCTGATTTCCCACGTTGGGTTCAAGCACATCCATGTCATAACTGACACGTAATCCCAACATTCCTTTCGTATCGTTTTATTCGTTTACGCAAGGGTTGCGATCGTCCGATGGAAATTTTAGGATGTAATCAAGGCGTTGTAAATGGTCGCGTGTCGGGCAACAGAATTCGTAATGTTTCGTAACCGCGAACAATGAGCGCGTTTGGGCGTTTAATATGGCATTATGGTTGGCCGTAAAGTCCCCAAGATGACTGCTCCGGAACGTCTTTTGTCTTCGAGGACACGTGTATGCTCCCAATTTGAATTCTCGACCCTAACGGACGAGAAAGAAATCTCTTCGAATTACAAAACCGAGGTAACCTGTCAGCTTTTCTATTCGTGTTTACGTGAAACAAAAAAGTGGAGTAAAATTGGGCGATTCGAACAATAATATTTTCGTCGATGAAACGACAAGGCAGAGGCACTTTTCGGTGAAAGAGAAGACTCTGCTCCGGTAGATATTTGATCTGTTGAGGTCTGAGCTTCGTAAATCTCGCAGCTGTTCACAGCGCGGCGTGGTGGAACTGTTGGGCATCGACAATAAATGGACTGGACGAATGTATCGATCTTTTACAGATGTACATGTACTATATAGCCCGGGGAGAATACCTACGGGGCCCTACGTGTCCTGCGTGCGAGGTCGTATAATCGCGCTGGTCGCGACGTGGTGTTCGCTTGATTCACGACACCCCGGAAGCGAAGTGACTGCGATACGAAATGCCATGACACTAGACAGTCGGCATCTCCTCGGTGCCTCCTATAAGACCCCATAAATCACTGACAACAAAGCAACCGTTCGAGCATTAAAGGCTCTTCCCTCTCGAGGCTTTTACACCGCGTCGCGTCTTCCCTCAATTGTTTCACGTTTCAAGGATCCCTATCCTCGTTTCCTATCCCCGTACCTCGAGACTTTTGCCCGTTTTCCGCTTCGTTCCTCGACGCAACCTGCGTTGCCAAACCGCAAACTCGGTCGAGAACTCGAGAACTCTGGTCTCGAACCGAGTGTACGATCGAACACAAATCACCGTATTTGGCTACCGACGAAACGTTTCCAAGCTTCGCGCGTCGCGCGGCTTCTGGTTACCGCGTGATTCGCGCCACGAACTGTGTCAAACGGTCAGAAGGAACGGGCGAGCAAGCCACGACGCCACGTACGGCCTGCAATTTCGCGCAATTTTCGCCGTGCGCTCGCTGGCGCGCGATAGAAAAGTATGTAATGTGATAATTCGAAATTGTTACGGATGAACCGCTCAAGATTGGCGCATAATTTACACCTCTCGGCAGTTTCGTGCTCGCGTACCTGCGAGCTGCCAGCACCGTACTGACAACGGCGGATAGGCGCTATCATTCTGCCGTATCTGTGTGCGTACGCCCATTTTCCCGCCAAAAAGAAAAGAGAGAAAAAGAAAAAGAAGGAAAAAATGACGATCGTTTGCGCAGTGCTTTCCCGTGGAACAAAAGGCAGCGCGATACTCTATATTTAAAACGTAGGTATTTCCCATCCGTGATAATCGCGCGATCCGTATCACGCGGAACGGAGAACACTTCCAATTTATAACTCCTTTCAAGTGGCAGATATTCATCGAACGGACCGTCCGATTGCCCAGCCAGGTTAAACCTGGTGCTCCGGAAATCGTTCGAACCGGCGTTAAACAACGAAGCGATAGCGAGGCCAGCTATCTAGCCAACGAACTGCGCGCGCGGGGCTTATCGCTTCCATTCGCGGAATAATCGCACGCTTGCCTCGCGCGAGAATTCTTCTCTTTCGGCTTGGAGCTTGGAGCATGGTCGACGATATTCGCGAGGGTGTTGCGACGATGCGAATAGGAAGAGGAAGGGAAAACGTATGTCGCGCGAGTACCAGAACACCTTTCTCTCTCTCTCTGTTTCTGGTCCCCGTGGCAACATCTGTCAACCGGGTATATATACCTGACAGGCCGATAAACTGGCTGACGGAGCCATGGACCCGCCTTGCATTATGCAACCGAGGCGCGGCCAGGCTTTTCTTTCCAAGCAGCAGAGTGTTCAGCAGAGGCAGTGGAAGGCAAGTGGCGGTGCAAAGCACGCCACCAGCTCCGGTCATTTCGTGCGTACACCTTCCACCACCTGCGGCTACGAAAGGGACACACCGCGAATATTATTATCCGGGTGCAGCCACCGCGAACAAGCGAGATCGCCCACCTCCGCGTCATCTTCTCACCTTCTCCTACCGTCGGCTGAATTAATTGTCCTAGGCGCGATACACCGATTACCGAGTCTTCTACGTGCTCGACCGGCACACAGCGAAACAACACGGCTGCTCTCTTAAAAAGGCTTTTAAAGCGGCCCTCACACTGTGTCTCTCTTTCTGTGTTAACGCTTTGCACTCGATTTGCGTCCCTTAAATCTGGTCAACAGCCCTCTTTTTGTAATTTTCTGACATAATTGTAACAAACGTATACATTTGGTGCCGTATAGTGGTATAATATCTGAACATGTATCCAGAGTGAAGTGATTTCTAAAGACAGTCCCGAGTCAATTGACAATCATTGGAATAATTCACATAAATCGAAATAGAATTCACTAATGGACTAAACTTTTTATTGCTCTTTGCGCAAGTTTAAAAAATGGCAGAGGATATTACCTTTCTAGAGATTGAACTTTTGCACATTATACTTGTTCTAGCAGACCCACAATACACGGGTTGACGATTGCTTTAAATTTAAACTACACGTGTGGAATCACGTTGGAATGATATAATCAATAAAATTTCGCTAAATACCATTTGAATGATTATTTCCAACGCTACGTCATTTTATTTGAAGCGATGATGCTTCGTGAATAAATTGCTGGTAAATTACACAAAAAAGTGTCGGGGGTAAAGGGTTAATTAAACTGACGATCCGTTGCAATAGATTCGAAAGTTTCATGAGCTACACGTATGGAATTTACGTTCCAGATTACGAGCTCATTTCGCAGCGATTTCATGAGGTGTTAGAGGAGAAGTTTTCGAAAGTACTTTGCTCCGATCGAGTGAAGCGACTGTAACAAATAATTGGGCTACGGTCCCGAAGCTGACTGAGCCGAGGTCGTAAAGATCGTGTTAGGGTTATCGCGTTCCATCTGCCGTGGCTCGCGCGAGGCGAGGTCTGCTTTTGATCTATAGATAATCGATCGATCAACGTGCATCATGGCCCGAAGAGTGAATAGGAAATGATTGTGACACGCAGCCGTTGCGGATGTGAAAAGCAAGCATCTGAACAGTTGAGTCGTGGAACAATGACACTGACAGAAAGAGAATTGTACTCGATGGCAGAATAATTAATGTCTAAAATGATCGTGCTCGTTACACATAAGGAGAAAAACGATGTAACACAATGCACGGTTGAACTGGCACACGGTTCAACCGTTCTTTAATGCCGGTCGTTAATATTGCGCCGTCGTTAAATATTTTTAGACACTCTCCCTTTTGAAAAAATTGTTCCACGGTAGTCTCTGTCCTATTTCCTGCAGCTTTCTTCGTTTCTGCTCTTATCACGCGGCCTTACGAATTCGCTTTCACAAAACTACACGAACTACACGAGCATCGCATAAGCGCTCGGGAATGAGAGATGTTGAACATGTAACGGGTGTCTCGGTGAGAAAGTGTCTTCTTTCGCAGGGCAATCGTTTGTAAAGTGTCACGGGGCATGAAAGTCTCGTTAACTCTGATCGAACACTTCGAAACACCTGTCAGATATTTTCAATCGAAACTGAAACATTTTAAACAGCCAACTTGCTTGGATAAAAGAACTCAAAGTTATCTACCGTACCTACGTTTCACTACGAATCCCAATTTTCATCTTTTCAACTTAAACATCTGCGTCCCTAAAGTTCTGAAATTGTTTTCGTAGTAACAGAGCAAAAGGGTGAATTGTGAAATACGCGTAGCATGGTATTTCGAGGGAGATCTTGTTGACACACCCTGTATATTTCTCCGCCGCCCCCTTCCGCCCCCGTCTCAGCTCGGAGCAACGTCGGGGGTGGCTGCATCGGCAACGTTGCACTCTGTTGGCGTCGCATTACGTTTATTAACCTAACCTTACCAGCACGGCACATACACGGACGTTGCATGCACGCGCGAGGGCGAACCTGCATGGAACCTTTCGCGATTACACGTACCTACAGCCCGCGTCGTGAACGACAGCACTTTTGCGTACGCGAACAAAGCAGAGACCTGTTGCGCCAGGCCTTCGTTCGCCTTTTTCAATGGACGCCATTTTCCCTCTGACAAATTTTTCGAATAAATTTTTACGACGTCTCCTACCCCTTCCCATTTATCTTGTCGCTCGTCCAACACTCGCTCGCTCTCTCGACCGAATTCGAAAGACACGTGCACGCGATCCGACTTCACCTTCGACTTTCTTCCCCGAAATTCAGCGCGGCTTTCAGATTCTCGTTCTCGTTCTAGCGCTAAGCAAGAAGCTTCAGCGGTGAAATTTTTTTCGACGAGCTTAACCACCTCCGCGAAAGAAACGCGTCCGATCGATTCGGCCGCGAGAAAATCAGCGCGAGAACGCGCAGTACCTCGGCGGTTTGTTACGTGCTTCGATTCGATCCGCGATGATTCACGCTGCCTCGCCGAAACGGTGGCACACGTGACAGCCGTTCGTCGATTAGACTTGTTCGCGAGTAATATAACCGCGTGTAAACGAGCAAACGAACGTAAAACAGATCACGAATATTATTACCGCGGTGATCGGTGAACGTGGCGAGTCGCCACCGCCGTCGTACCATCTCGTTGAGGAAGCATTTTCTTTCGCTCATTTTCCAGGAACGATCCTGATCGATCGAACTAATTCCGTTTCAATTACACCGCTATCCTGCGCCCTCTGTGAAACAATTATGCTGCTGTGTCGCGCGTGGACAATAAATTACAGGACGAATAAGGAAAAGGGTTCGTAACTTTCAGTACATAGTACGCGCCGAAACGTGAAGAAAGGTCGTATTAAACATGGATCGAAAAATTGATAGTTTCAAATAGGTTTTTGTTTCGGTTGAAGCTACGAACTTTGTCGTTTCGAGAGCCATCATACCGTATTATTTATCCATCTTTCTGTTCTCTACATGTATTATCATTATCATTATTATTATTATGTATAATTATCTTGTTATGAGACATAGCATTACTGTACAAGTAATAGTTACACATCTTTGTTGTCAGTGAACAATTGGAAAGCTAATACAGTGACATATCTTTCAATTACACTATTCCAATCGAGAATATTACTCTTCTACTACCAATGGCATAGACGAATTATATCAAGAAATATAAAGTAAAATAGTGAAAAATGAACTTGCGAAAAAGTTAGAACATATCCGGGAATACTTGAAAGAGTATGCAATTGTTTATTACGAAAGTTTCATTTCGCAGAAACCTCCTGTAATCAGAGAAGGAAGAAATTATAAAGTAAACCGTTACTTACGTACAATATGATAACTCTCGAAAGCGAAGAAATTTCATTTTGTACTATTAATTCTTGTTTATCAGGACTTTTCTTCACGTTTCGGCGAGTACTGTCTACCCTAGAAGTTATATACTCCCTTTTCTGTTCACTCTGTACAAATATCTAATTAGTATAACGTCGATAGACTTCAAAGAAGTCGCAGTCCTTGGATGAGAGATTAAAGACGAAATTATAGTAGGAGCGTGTGGTGAAAGATGAGATATCGTTCTTCTGATGTTCCACAGATGACAGGTCTTTGTTGAAACGAAACTTCGTCGGATGTCACTTTCTTCTCATCCTCCTTCTTCTTACTTACACACGGCGATGATTATCGAGCGTGCGTCACGAAGAACGAGGATCCTTTTCAACGCGTAATTACATCGTCCGCTTTATAGTCTTCGAGCTCTCTAACTGTTGGCATTGTCTCGATCCGGCGGTTACGACGCGCCAAATTAATCTAACACGAACCGTTTTAAGACCCCGCTCTGCCCTTAACGCGATCAACGACTCTCCTAACCGTCCAGTTCTCCGAGATCGTAAGACCTCGAGTCGACGTCGTGACAAACTAACCTCGTCGTATTAATACACACAGCGAGGGAAATGAAATATTATTCGTAGGATTACACGAGGCTCCATTGGAGGGATGCACGGGTTCATTCGGTGTGAACGCCACGCCAAGCTGATCCTTAACGACGAGACTTAATGACTACTTGGCGTCGTAGCTCGTGCTCGCGTGCGTCGCTTGCTCGGAAATTAAAAACATCAAGATATGCCGGCAACGTGTATCTTCCTCGTCGCCATGTCGCTGCACTTTGCGACTTTGTACAACGATTGTTTCGACCTAAACGGTCGAAAGTTCTGTGGAGTATCGCGAGTGGTCCTCGAGGCGAGCGTGGCATCGCGACGATGCCTAGGCAGCTTCCATTGCACGTACAGAAACATCGTCGTTACACGAACAGAGCCAGATACGACGCTGTTCGATTCGTCCAGTCACGATTGCTCCGATTCTCAACATTATTCGGTACCGAGATAAATCACCGTTCGATTGTTACAAGAGGAAGCTCCCTCGTTTCGAATGCTTTCGGCCAAAAGAAATTTTACGGTTACCTGAACGCCGCGGCTAACTGTAATTCACCGGGATTATGTGTTGTCATCTTCGCTGAAGAGAGAATACTGAGTCGATACAAGACGCTGCACTTGGTCAGAGGATTGAGAAAACTAGAAGATTCGAATCGCTCCCCTGTGCGAGACGAAACGAAACTGAAACACGTTTCGTCTCGCACTACGAAAAAAAAAAAGTTGACCAAAAAGATTTTTTCCAAAAATCTAACTGAACCATAATTCAGTCTCGGTCATAAATCTGCCCGGTGGACAGGGAAGAAGAACGAAGTTGGCGAGAGCGTAATTAAAAATAAAGCAACAGGCAGACATTGAGACGTTGCCAGTGCGAGCTGTCTCCGTTGCTCGCGATACGACGAACAAGCTCGGCGAGGAAGAAGCTCGTTCGTGGAGGTGGACAACATTCTCGTCCCACGTTCGCTGAAGCCTGGACGCTCCATCGCGTGGTCCGCGAAACCAACGAAACGAAAAATCGCGCGTTGCAGAGAGGATCGATCGCCCACTCGAATGGAACCTCTCTCGACTCGGTGAAAGTAGATTCGCGGCGTCATTGCGATGGAAGTAATTAAGATCTCGGCGCAATGACTTTCACGTGGATTAGCATAAGGGGACGATTCGACACGGCTGCCATTAATCATTTTTCATGGCCGCGCTTATGCGAGAACGCGCGCAACGCTGTGTAACTACCAGCCGTTAGCGTAGTTGGCGTGCAGCGAGTATTAATTTCCCAAGATCGTGGCTTTGCGGATAAAATTGTACTACACGACGGTTTGCATTCATCGGCGAAGTCGTGCAGGGAGCAGCTCGCGCCTGGACACGGTCCGTGCCCGCTGCGGCTTTATGTGGGAAGATCGTCAGGGATGATGGCCTCCTATTAAAATCGTAGCGTAATCGTAGCGGTTACCGAGACAAGCCTCTCTCCCCATAGCGTGCGAATAATGGATAAAGAATTCGCCTGACTGCCCTCCGAACTCGGTGTTTGCCGAACGACGATACGGTATCGTTCTCGATACCGAGTTCCTGGTTGACTTTTTGGTCAACCGCGGTACGCGGCACGTACGTGCATACGTTCCCTCTGCCTGGTTATACCGACGGATGCAAATAGAGTAACTGAACGGGTTTGCAAATATGATCGGGCGCGGTGGAGAAGACCCGGTCCCTTAGTGTGTCACAGGGGCGCTTAATTCAACGTCACTGGCTCTATTATCGTTAATTTATCGCCATCGCGAGGCTTAGTCGGCGGCAGCTTTTTCTTTTTCTTTCACTGTACAACGCCGCTGCAACGCCGGTACAAATTGCCGAGATCGCTGGAAATTACGTTACACCCACCGTGGACGTGGACTTTAATAGATACAAATCGCCCGTTTCCAAGTATGGAACCAGAGAGGAGACCTCCTAACCCAGATGCAACGTCTGCGACAGAGAACCGGACACGGTGGAACAGTCCCCGAGGAAGCAGCTAGACGAAGTGTGCGCCAGAGCGTGTCACGAACACGGCCGTCAGTTTCTTCTTCGTGCCTTTCCTTCTCGTTCCGCTTCCGTTTCTTTTTCCACCGTGACGAACACTTTCGCATGTCATTTCCCATGGAAAGCGATCTCGTGGGTGGTAGGCGGGTCGGACGGCGAGTCGAGGAAACGTGCAATCATTGCCAAGAAGTTGCCTGCTTGGCACGCTGCTTCTCAGAGTAAACCAACGTCGGCGTGATTTGTCACGCGTGTCACCGGCACGCGTTTCCAAGTGTCTTCGAAGCTTGTCTTGCCCGAGGAAAGTTACGTTTCAATTTTCGATCGCTGCCGTTCCAACCGAGTCAAACACGTGTGCACGTAACTTCAACGAGCTACGAGTGTGGCCAAGTTTGCAACGGAAGCACGCAGAAGCCACGTGTGCGTGAATCGTATCGTAACTCGTCGAGCGTGAGAGTCTTTTAGACCTCGCTTGCCAAGCTTCACCTTCCAACGCTGAATTACACTTTTCTTGCGAAAAGTGACGCGTATTGCGCAACAGTTTCGGAGACAGTCAAATTTGGCAGGCTTGTTAGAAATCACCTGACCCATAAACGTCCGTTCTAATCGCTGCATTCCGCTCGAGTTTGCCGAGTTTTCTCCCGAACCGTGGACGTCAACAAGAGCGGGATAATAGTCGCTTGTTGCAAGTGGCATCCTCGTTTCGAGCGAGCAAAATCGGACGTCGCGGCGTGCCATTCGGCTGATGGATGCACGGACAGCGTCCATTCTATTTTAATCGGCCGGTTAACGAAGCAGCGGCTGGCTCCATTGTCAGCGACGCCTCTCGAAACGGATCGATGCTCGGTCTCCTCGACTCCGTATAATTACAGGCTGCGATTGAATGGACCCGGTGGGACTCGGACACGCGTGCGCGCCTCGCTTTCACACGGACAAGTCGCTCAAGTTGTCGGACAAAAGCGTCGGGCCCCGACCCTTTTTAACCCGCGTTCCTCAGAAAGCGTTCAACGCCGCGCCGCGTCGCGGCCGAAACGAAAGTAAAGAAAATACAGAGACGGCTACGATGACGAGGAATCACGCGATAATCGTCTCGTTCTCACTCGTTCGTGTGAAACTCGCTGGAATTCGTGTCGCTGGAGTGGCGAGCAACGCAGTTTCGATTCCATCGTGGAGAAGAAAGCGCTTTAGTTTCTAGTCATTTTAAGGTACTTCTCCATTTCTTTCTCTCTCCGTTGTTTTCTCTCAAACAGTTGAGGGATGCTCTCGGACAGTAACTCTCGGAAGCAGTATCTATTTGCGAGAGATACTCTCGAGAGCAACTGGCGACAGTTTTACTCTTAAATAGAGAGAAGTAACCATTTAGTAATCATTTAACCGGCCTATTTAACACGTTGATCATCGCGTCACCCATATTTGAGTATGATAGTCAAGTTTCCATTGTGAGACGATCTTATCTTTAAATTTCAAGGCAAAGGGGGAAGTAATGACGTCTAATAGAAAAATGAATTTTTAGTGGTAAATCATTTTTAAATTGAGTAAATAATTAAATCGTCAAATTGTAAATTGCTGAATTACTTTAAAGAAGTCATAATTACATTATTTATGTAAAAATACAATAGTTATTTGAGCATCCCGACCAAACTATTCGACGCGAAATCTGAACAGCGCGATCGCGCTCCACGGCATTGAAACTAGATAGTCTGAAGGCTCAAGAGCCGTGTCTCGAAATTTCTGCTATTTTCATCGGTTGAACAAATTTCAATTTGTTTCTTGGGTTTCAAAATGATTTGTCTCCTGCCCTTTTTACACGCGATGCTAGCAGTTTTGAAACGCCCAGTTTCCGGCAAAGTTTGGAAGGAAAACGTAGAGTCGACCGATTGGATGCGAACCCCTGCGAAAGACGCGAGGGTAATTATCCATGCTTTCGTGAACTCGGGCGAGCGATGCTACGAGTTAGGAATAGCACCCGCTGGCATCGAGCGCGCTGCAACAGTAGGCAGTACTCGTACGAGCCAACTGTTCCTTAACAAAGAACGTACGGGTGAATTGACTCGAATTGAAGAAAATAAGATCGCAAAGACCGTCAGTTATTGATCGAACGATCGAATTTCGCTGGGAGCCGCGGAGGAAGGTCGGTCTGGCATGCATTTTCTTCGCATTATCGCGGGATAATTTCACGTGGCAATCGTCTGTGGAACGTCTCGAACGACGGAGCAGCAGGATCGGCGTACGTGCAATCGGGAATAGAATTTTTCCTGGTGATTTATCCCCGGGCAGGCATCTGGCGTAGTAGGAGGAAAGGGGGCTGAAAATAACGTCGGATAACGATGTTTTCTTTCAATTTATCCGCGTCGATAGGCACGAGCTTGCGGCGCAGCGTAATTGCAAGGGTCGTGCTCTATGTGTGTACACAGTGGACGTGGACGTGGCCGCACGAGGCTACGTATCGCGAAATTCGTGGGCCCATTATCCTCTTTCACGGGCGCTATGCATTAAGCACCGTGCACACAATCGCGGCTACGACCTTGCTGGTGACCGTGACCCTTTGCTCGTACGGGAGAACCATCCGCGCACCATCCGTGGTTCGCCACACTCGACGGCCCTGAGATCGACTTCCACACAACGTGCTCGCAGACTCGGGGGCTGTCGGCCGTTACTCACCTGTTTTCACCGTCGAACGCGCTCGGCTCTCTCTCCCCCCTCGGTCGTTTCTTGCTTCTTGCTTTTCCTGCGCTTGCTCTGGCTATTAAGCATCGTGCACACCGCCCTGACATCACCCGACGACATCTGTTAATGGCCGATCGTTCGAAAACACTTTGCATGTCCCCGGCGGAACAATCGCGCCGGTCTTTGGACCCGGCGTTCTTGTAAAATATTTTCCCGATACGTTGAGATATCGAATTTTTCCTCTCGCTCGTTCCTTCCTCCCTCCTTCAGCCTCGTCACTCTCTCCTCCTCCTCCTCCTCCCCCCCCCCCGCCCACCGTTTTAACCGGATAGGTACCTATCCAACGACGTATCTTTGGAGCCGGCGCTCGGTTGGTTACGTTCAAGGTTGAATTTACAATAGCGCGTAGCTGCAGCCCCGTCTCCACCGAACGCGCTTTTATAGGTAAACTACATTTATCCTTTATCCCGGCTCTGTTGCTCGCTCTGTTCTTGTATTTTGATATGCAATAAAGAAGCGTTATTATTATTATTATCCTCGGATGGATCCGAGAAATTGGAAGCGGGGGGAGGAGGAGGGGTGGGAAGGTGGGGAGTGGGGGGTGGGAAAGAAGCAACGGGTAGTTTTCGAAGGGAAATTGCGCGATTTAACGAGGAGTATCTTCTCCACTCGTGAATGCGATTCTTTTCGCAAGTGTCTCCCGTTTTTTTCACGATCTCCGTCGTTACGGCATTGCCAGCCGAGGTCACGCGAATGAGCGATAATTTATACTAATACCTCTTAGCCCATCTTTTTGCTCGTCCCGCCGCGTCTGCCAACTGCCTATTAGCTCATCGTCCCGTCTCTTCGTCGTTTGGATTTCCTCGAGAACGACCGGAGGAAACGCGATCAAATTTCGCGACGAAGTTACGAAATTACGTCGGTGACGCAGGTGCAACGGCGGAGGTGGCGAGGAAATGCGGGCGAGCGGCAGCGAGGTGAACTGTAGCAGCTTATCCGCCCGGCGAATTATCGTTTCCGCTTTCTCAGTTGATATTATCGTGACGCAACTCGATTATAATGCGGCCGTGCCACCTCCGTTTCTTCGTTCCTTAACCGCTTGGTATCGAGCAATGTCCGCTCGTAGCAGCGGAATAATAATGGGGCACGTTGCTTGCCACACTGGCCGTCACCAATTTTGCCCAGTAAATTCGCTCGAACCGTGGCAAGAATGGCACGGACCGATTTTTCCATGTTTCCTCACGGTCGATCGTTTCTCATTTCGCCCGTCGTCCTATCCATCTAATCCGACTCGTTTCTTTTCATAACTTAACCGGGCGGGTGAAAGACGATGCGGCCGGGAAACGGTCGCAGAATTTCGAAACGACGGTCAACACGGCGCGGCCAACCAGGCGGGCAATTAAGCTCGAGTCTTATTGGCGAGCGCATCGCAGGCGATCCACGCTCGTTACCGTCGTCGTCGTCGTCGTCGTTGCTTATTGTCGATGCAACTTGGCCACGCGGTGTATACACACACACATATACACACAGACAAAGACAGACAGACACAGACTCAGATAGAGAGTACGTATATACACGGAGTGAGAGAAGCAAGCATTCGACGAGCTCGACGAGGGGCAGAAGGATCGGAACGGGCAAGAAAGCCAACGCGAAGGAACTCGAACTCGAACTCGAGCGCGCGCAGGGTTAGAAGAGAAAAGGGAACGCCGGACAGTTGCTGTTGGTACACCGTACGGCCGTTACGTGCTTTTATTGCGAGAGGATGTTGCCCGATCACGTCGATTGACGCGTGTAGTTTTATTCCCTGTAATAATCGTTAAGATCCTCTCGCGTCTCTATTATAGACGCGAGAGGCCGAGTCGACGGACGGGCTTTTTGCCCGTCGTTAATTGACAAGTGTATCGAAAAACGCGGCTCGAAAGAGCCGGCGAACGAATAAGTATATTAGAAAAGGGGTCCTGTGCTCGTGATTGATAATCATCGTCGTTGATGCTGCCACGGCTTGTGCGTCCACGCCGCGAGTGTCTCCGTAATTGGAAATACACTGTTGACAGAGTACAAAGTAGAAAGGAAAAGAAAGAAAGAGAGAGAGAGAGAAGAAACGAAAATCGAAAGAACACGTTGGAGAAGGAAAAATTCGCAGAGGGAGATGTCGGTGGCAATTTCGCGAGGGGCTATCGCCATCTCCTTTCACTGACGTTGCAACGATGCCTCTTAACGATCTAGAAGCAGCGGCGAGGGTGTTCACGGTACCGTCGTTATCGAGATAAACAAGAGGAAGGAGGCGGAGGAGGGGCCGACGGAGGAGGTGGGCGAGCACAGCGGCGTGGAAGAAGGCACGAGAAGAAGAGGAAGAGGGTAGCGTCTCCTCACAGGTGTCGCTTCAGAGCGCTACCACTCGAGGCCACATTTGCTGCTGGTACCGTGAACGCGAACGGTGAACCGATGCACCGACGCCGGTATTCCACATCGAGCGCGCGTTCAACGTCACTCCGGAACATCCTGCCAGTGCGGTAACGAGTCACCAGACGTTCGTCTCGCGCGGCCAAGTGCACGCGACTCTCCGACCAAGCCGGAACTCTACCGCTGCTACTCTCTCTCTCTCTCTCTCTCTCTCTCTCTCTCTCTCATCTCTCTCGAAGGAGAGAGAGAGAGAGCCGTAGCTTCTCGAGTTTGGACGAAAAAGAGAAAAGAAAAAAGAGACGACGCGCGATCGCCGGTGAAAACTGTTCGAAGCTTCACTGAAACGTATCGGCATCTCGGGAGGAGATCGAGAATGCGTGTGTCGCGATCTTTCGACCGGGCCGACCGAAAATCAGCCCGCGGCGTGGTATCGTGAGGGAACATATCGTGCGGCACGGTACGAAAACCAGCGGTATTCGGCATCGTGATGGCGTCCGTTCGTGACCGTCCGCGCGAAAACTTCCGGGTCGGCCCACGAAATACGAGATCGCGAGTTGCCGGTTACGAGGTTGGATATCTCGGTGGATCGTGTTTCCCCGCGTATTCGTCGAGGTTGCAGCAATAGTTTCGCTAATAGCAGAAGGAAGAAAGAAGGTGAGAAAGAGAGAGAGAGAGACTCTTGCCTGTGGAGAGGCAGGAGAACATCGTCCGGAGCGTGTACCTACACGGTGTGTTTCGACCGGGGCGAGGAGATGTTCGCGGAAGAAGGGGAGCACCGGAGGATACACCGTTAACCACCGAAAATTCGATTTCGTGAAAGAGCATCGTGCTCGATTCAGTCGAGCGTCAAAAAGTAGAGGGACATCGACACGGACACGGGCACAAACACGAGCACTGGACATTGAAAACGGACACGGAGCCGAGCGTGGCACAGTGTGTGTGCGAAGGTAAGGTGCGCAGGGTGGCATCGGTGGATCGTTTGGACAAAGTCGACTGGTAGGACGACAGACCGGTCGCGCGAGCCGCGAGACCGGCTACACTGCCACGAGGAGGCTCGTGCGTGCACACGCGCGTCGTCGCTGCGTGCGTACGAGGATGGCCGTTATGTAATTCGCTTCGGCCTACGCCACGCGCATGAGTAATCTGGAAATCGCGATCGAGAGCAAGACAGACAGATCCAACAGGCGGCTACCGGGAGCTACGCTTTGCCTAGACGGAACTTGCGGCAGTAGGCGTAATTTCATCGCGGGATAATAGCGGAAACGTGCGAATGCCGCCATCGTAAACACGGATCGCCCTCACCGTCACTCTAAAAACAGTCGTTTCGCGAAGATGCGACACGAGCGGATCGTTCCACTCGACGAGGCAACGTGAACGCGCCGAGACGAACGTCGGAACACTATCGATCGACGGTCGATCAACATCTCGACTATTGCTTGCCGCGGTTCGATGCTCGCTTAATCAACTGAGAGACCTGACATCGTCTCGAGAAACTTGACCAGTCCGTTAGAGGTTAAAGGCTGCTACGCACTGCGATGAGACGACGACAGGCGGTAAACTCGACACGGTCGCGATGATGGCACGGGTGCGGTGAAGTGACTCCGAAGGAACATTGAGAGAGAGAGAGAGAGAGAGAGACCGGGACAGGGACAATCTGCTTGGCGGCGGCGGCGGCGGCGACCGACCGACGGTCCGACAGATATGGATGACAACGTGCGGAATGGCCTGCAGGCCGAGCAGTGGCTGCCAATGTTCGAGAAGGGAGAAAAGAGAGCGAGCTCGCTGGGCAGCGGAGCGTTCAGGTTCATCCGCACGCGCAGCAGTATCCGGCGGGAACTCAAGAGGCAGTGCAACAGGTAAGAAAACAGACCGTACGGAGGAGGCACGGCCCGTAAAATTACACCTGTTACGAGGTAATGCGTTTAAGTAGAAACGCACGAGGCTCGAATCGTCTCGAGATCTGTTTCGTGCAACGAACGAATCTTGACGTTTCTTTCGTTCCCTTGCTTTTGAACTGTGGACGGAGCGAACCAAGTTTACCAACGACGTTAACCGTACTTTCAAAATTGAAATTTTCTTTGTCCATCTAGTAATACTTGGGGTCGGTGATTTGTTAACTCGAAAGTGTCGAAAGTAGACTGTCTCTGTCCGTATTTGATATCGTCGATAGAACGTGTACGCTGATCAATCGCGGAGGGAATTTCGCGGTTTTGAAAATACGCAAGCCGCATTGCTCGAACAACACGTTGGAGAAACGTGTGAAATTAGAGTCAAAAGACCGTTATACGCCTTGTTAAAAGTTGCACGAACCGTGACGAGAACGTTAGCGCAAAATCTGGTAGACGAAACGCGCTTTAAGAAAATCATAAATCTTGTAACATTGGAGTTATCAGCCATTCCGAATTATTCGCGGATAATGTACAACAATCGAACGAATCAACGAAACGTCGCTCTTGAAATGAAAAACAATGTCTCGCGTGACGTTACTCTCGTTAACCAGCCCGATCAAATGTCAGGAGGGGTGCCAATTAAATAACAGTATATCTCAATTTGTCGTCCGAAATTGAAACGAGCCAGCATTGTACCGCCGTGCTGGCGGCATCGACGAAACTCATGTCAGCCCACGAAAGCGTAATCTAGGTCCAAAATCGATTGCTCGGTCGCCGCTGCGTAAATCTCAGCGAACGCTGTCACCGAAGGTTCCGACAGGAGGATCCTGGCCGACCGGTGGGAACCATCCGACAATCATTATCCAACGTGGTCGCCTAATCTGCCGGCCGTGTCCGTGCATCGAGGCAGAGGATTATAGCCAACGGTATACCGGTTGATCGGCAGCCGGAGAATGAGCCGCGACGAAGCAGGAAGCAAAAGCAATCTGCAGAATTCGCGGTCCTTGCGGTGCGTGAGAAGACCTAGGTTCGCTAATAGTCGACCGTGGAATCCGAGACGACGAGGTCGGGCTACGTCAGCGTGCTCGTCGCGATTTCAACTGAACGCGAAGACGAGCACCATCTCTTCGCGAGAGTAATTATCATTTGTAGTTCGAGAAACGGTCGCGAGATATTATCGGCAACCGAGTACAGACAACCGTGGGCTCAGACAGATCGCGCGTATGTAGGCGATCCGTGGGGTGAGGGAAACTCGCGTCTCTTCGTAAAAACCGTGACACCTCTCAGCTACGACTGCCAAGAAACGCCGCACTGGTTGGCAATTATTTATGAGACTGAGGCTTTTTGCGAAATACTCGGCGCAGGGGTGTGTAGCAGTGGGCGGACGTCGAGTCTGCGCAGCCGAGTTTAGGCAAAGGATGAAAAAGGATGTTTGCGGTTAACGCGTCGAATGAGAAACGAGAGATCTCGTTAGTTATTGGCCAGCATCATTCGTTCAAGAGAGTGCTTGTTTAAATTCGAAGCAAGATGTTTCAATTTTTCGTTCGACGGAATTATCATAATTCAAACGTTATTTCGTATGTCGAGGAGTCGCCCACACGACGTCCGGTAAACATAGCTCGGGGGAAAAAAAATGATTTAGATCGTGGATTTTTTCTCTGCATCCTCGATCGAACGAAGAGCTCGGGGCGCGTGTAGCCTCGTTATTTACCGCAGCACACGACGGAACTATTCCCGCATCGGGACAGCCGATAAACGATTCACACGGCGAAACACACCGGGAAGGACATCGTAAATTGGTACAACACGGTAACAAGCACGAGTTCGAGGAACAACGAGGTTTGTCCGAAGGACCACGGTGAATTAATAACGCTATCGTGTTCCAAATAAATTCCACCGTCGCCGAACTAGACGATCGCGATGTTCTTATTAATCTCTACCGGCCGATCTAACAGAGCAAACGGTGCAGCGAACGAAATTCTGGCGAGCGAACGAGCCTCTAAATCGTGCACATTGTTACGGACGCGTGAAGAAAATTCTTCACAAAGTTGCTCTTCCGCTCGCGAAGTAGTCTTTGACAGAGTCAAAGTATCGATGAATCGAGATGATACTCGGTCGCAAGCAGAAAAAAAGGGAAAAATAAAAAACAGAAAGAACCGGCATGACATATCGCGAAAGTACCGTGGTTTCGAAGCGAGGACGTACGTAACAACTTTGAAATTGTAGCTAACAGGGGACGGATCGGGATAGCAGCGTTTTCTCGTCGTTGGAACGTCTGGACCCGCGCTAGAGTCTACGTAGACTCGTTGAGAAGTGTCCTTCTGATATGCCATCCGCTTAAGGAAAGAGGAAGAGCAAGCGGTGGCTCTGCCGATACACGATCCTCGAACGGCAGAGTCGAACAGAAAGAATTACCGCAATATATTCCGTGTTTTAATGTTGAGTCGGATCGACCGAAACGTCGAGTTCGCCTCGTCCAGGGGGCCCCCGTCGCGCATAATAAGGCCCTCCGCCGGGGCCACAGCCGACTTTGGCCCTGCAGCCTCCTCCAGCCACGCACACACGCGTGCCACGCACGAACAGACCTCTCTCTCGCGCGCGCGCACATATGTACGTACGTATGTACGTACGTACATCGGCCGCCGGAGCCGACACACGTCGAGGAACCGTGCGGTTCGAACACTTCCGTGTTGTACGACTAATGAATCGCCTTCTCTTTCTTCGGGTCCCTCCACCCTCCGCCTCTCGGCCTCTTTTCCCCTTGGCTCGCGTTTGTCTGGTCATCGCGACGACCGATCGCAGTCGCGCTTCGTCCAATCAACCGCATACGCGCATATTTATCGCTTCTATCGATCCATCCGATAAAACTCCACGGACTTTATTCGCCATCCCCTTTCGACAATGCTGTCCTCTCTCTCCTTTTTCTTTCTTTCTTTCTTTCTTTCTCTTCATCGGTGATCCGGGGATGAATGCGTTTTTGTTGTTCCACAGGATATGTAGATTCGTCGGGGGTGCATTTTAATCGAGTCATTTGGTAGTATAATACCATAGTCGAGCACGACTCGAATCTCCTCCGGTAACAGTTACCTCTTATCGAAATAAGAGCACTCTCTTGTTCTTCCTTCTTCGTAGATCTTCTAGGTCTAAACTTTGTTATTGTCAATGACATTTACGCTTACGAAGTGGAAATCTATCGTACGCGTTGTTCCGTACCAGAATTCCAATAAAAAAAACGGAATTTTCCGACCACGCTGTTAGTATCCCTTTACGAATATTAACTAGTTCAATGTTACCGTCTTGTCTTAGGAGGATTGCCCTTTTATTTATACTATTACACTATTGTCTATATTATTATATTTCCTTTATTATGTGTTAGATTTGTACATTAATTGTGACGTTGTTGTCTCGATTGATTCCCTTTTTCGACTGACTGTCTCGAATCTACCAAACGCTGTCGACTGTCTTTTTTCTTGGAGTGGATGTAAGTGGATGCGTGCGTGTGTGTGAGATGTAAGCAAGGCGAGTGTAGTAGTGAGTCGTGGATGATGGTGTGTCATAGTGCGTAAGACGGAACACGCGTTTCGGAGATTCAGTTTCCTTCGCGTTCGTTTCAGCCGTCATTCATTCATTCATTTTCTTCTTTTCAATGATTTTTTTTTTTATTTAACAAAGAAAAATCTGACTCGGAGACGCAAACCGCGCAAAGTGCTCGCGAATTTTTGTAGATTTTCTTTTTTGGTGCTCGTGCATCCGCGTCGATAAATACCCCGCTATGTTCCTCCGCTACCGACTTTATTTATCGAACGCGAGGTCACGTGAACGAATACACTTGCTGCGAGTCTGTTGCGCGTGCATTTTATCGCGATCTTATCAGGGGGAACGTGAGAAATCGAACGAGGCAGGCGAGGCACCGATCGAGACTCCGATGTGCCGCGATTAGGGAAAAGTAAGTCGGCTCGGCCGACCGTTAGGCTCGTTTTAATGGAACTTCCGTTTATGTAAATCATGCTAATGAGCTTTAAATCGACGAACATTTGAGCAGAGTGACCACTCCGCTTGCCGCCGTTCGATTAATCCAAGAGTAAGAGAAACGATCGGTAGGTTCGTCGTCGTCCTAACGTGTAATTTCTGCACGGCCGACCTGAGAAACGAAACCGTGAAATGCGAAAGTAGCCGTTGAGATCGATGCGCTCGATCCGGGAAACTGGCGTTTACCCAACGTATTTTCGTTTCAGGCTGAGCGCTGAAAGCGGCCTGATCCCACTGTACCGTGTGCGTAAAGTGCAATCGAAATTACAAAATACGTAGACAAACGGCAGCAGGAAATGGCTTTAAAGTAGATTAAAAGGCGCGTATTGCTCGTTTATCGAATAATAAATGCTGGTGGAATAAAACGGACGATCAACAGATCGGTTCATAGATCATCGTTCTTCGAGGAGCAAAAAAAAAAAAAAAAAAAGAAGAAAGATATCGATTTACTATCAGAAACATCCGGGTTTTGGACAGTTGATCGATCCATCCGTACGGTCGATGGATCTCCTAAACAGTATCGGACTCTCTAACGATAACGTGGTCGAGAGATCCTTACGTAACTGGCACGGACCGGTACAGGCAGGTATTGTTTGCTGATTTTGCATTTCGCCCGGGACAGACTCGAATTCGTGGTTCGGGCACGAACAATCGTCGTGGCGGCACAATAGACAAATCAGTGACAGAGAGCACCGGCCAAGCTGGATAATGCGTAACGGGTTGCGGCCTGTTAAGTCAAGTTTGGTACCTGTATCTGAATCTCGTATTCCGTGTACGGTTCACCGGGTCCGACCCGGCTCCGCGCCGCGCCGCCACGATCTCTGGCTATTACTCATAACCATTACGTTCAGGTTCAAGCACCGATATTACCCGATGATGGCTGATAAGCCGTTTAGACGGTTTCCAGCGTGCCGTTCCGCGGCTCATTGTGTGTACTGTACGTTATCGAGCGTATAGAAGCGAGGAGGGGGGGGGGGGGGTAGCGGCGGGGGAAAGGAAGCCGCGTGGTTACAGACCGATACGGACAGACCGATAAGCAAGGACGTGCTTATGAAACTTGGCACCTCGCTATCCGGTTCACGGATCTTCCCGCAGCGAGCCTTCGAAATAATCCGTAAATGCTACGTCGCTGTCTATCATTAGTTTGCGTAATCGAGTTACAGATCTGCGCGGACCCGATTCCGACGTTGATCGAACGTTGTCGTGCTCCGTTTCACTTTGCCCCGCCGGAAACCCGTCGATTTCCCTCTGTTCGATGAAACGCGTACTCCTCCCCCCCCCCCCCGCTGTCCGGGCCGTTCTCTAGTCGCGAGCCCTTGCCCCTACTTTCTTGATCGCTAGCGCTGCCCCCTCCGCTGCGTCGATCTTTTCGCACATCGATCTCTCCGCTACATCGATCTTCCCACACATTGAGATTTCCTCGTCGTGCATAAGCCCTACTCTCTCAGTATGTTGATTTCCCTACTAAGTAAGTGGAGAGATCGATGCAGTGGAAGGGATAGCGATCGAGAAAGTAGGGGCAAGGGCTCGCGGACAGGTAGTTAAGCATCTCCGACTCTAGTGACTCTCAAACTATCTATACATAGTCTCGTCTACCTTCTAGACCAAGGACGATCTAGGTTCTTTATCAGCATGGAGAAATTTATTGTCTTATTTTTGATATTCACGACTAAGGACAACGACTCGTCCGCTTTTCACGCAAGAAGTTTCCGACGTTTGTTTTTCTCTGTCGCGATCACTTGTTGTTATTCCCGCTGACCTGTTTGCTCGTCGGTTGACATGGTTTATGGTTCAATCTTATCACTTTTGAGACGATGTACATCAGAAACGGTCCGCACTTTAAAATGATTGGCTAGAATTTGTTAGCCAACATGTATAAAACGAGCCAACTGTCAGTGAGAAGATGTTACAAGTATTACGTCATTGCAGTAAAACGTCAACTCTTAGCTGTGGATGAGTATACTCGTCATAAAGAAATATGTGTATAACAATTTTTTGTGTAATGACGAATGCGAGAAAAGTAAATACAATTCGTTACTGAAATTAAATATTCTGTGGAAAATAAAACAATGGTAAATCGTAGACTTTAGAATATTTTGAAACTAGACTCGACTAGTTCCTTGTACATCACTTCTAAATATTTTCTTGCTATTAATATTAATTATTATACAATAAAATTATTACTTTATCAAAAAAACCTAGATGTTACTTCCCTACGCAATTACTTCCCTATTCAATTTTATAACGTACAGCTGTACATACTCTGTGTTTGACGATAATTATAATCGCGTCGTTCTTGTGACACAATTTACATACACACTCTTAAAAGCGGCCAAGAGTGTAAGTTAATCAAAGTGAATCTACGCTACTGCGAACGTGGAGTTTTCCATCGTCATCGAACACGAGTAGTCTCTGTCGTGAATAGGAAGTCGACATTTTCCATCGTAGTGTGATTGTTCATTGCAATAAAAATGACACAAACGTACGAATATTTCTCATCATCGAACATCAGGCAAGTCAAACTCGACCGTGCGACTACCATAGTCCCCTATTCCGCCAACAACTTCGCGACTCGCGAACGAAGTTTCTCGAAACGGTTCGCACGTACGCGTGTTCCCGTAGACGCGATACGCTTCCAGCCGCGTTTTTCCATCGTGGCAATCGACGCATCGGATGGTATCTGCGTGGAAGTATTCGAACAATGGTATCCACTTAAGAATACGTCTGCGGCGAGCGGTGATAAATGGCATGCGATTCTCTGGTTACTGCCCTTGACACGAGTCTATCGCGGAGTCCCGCGAGCCAACGCAACGTCCCACAACGTCGGTGTCATTCTGCGGGCTGTCTGTCGAGCCTCGGGGAAGAACACGCGCGCCCCATCCTCGGACGCCGCGCTTCGGCCGCTGAATAAATGATGCATAACGCTGCGCGGCTATTCTCTACGGTCGAAGCCAGTTTTAACAGCTATTCCTCGAGGGGCGAGAGAGCGCGCGCGAGCCAACCAACCGAAAGGACTTACATCTGATCCTCGGTGAAAATTAGAGGGAATGTTCCAGCGGATACAATCGACGTTTACCGACGATGTCGAACACGTTGCACCTCTCTACGCCCAGATGGATAAACCCACCGGTACACGGATTTCTGCTGCGAGAATTGTTGCTGCCTGCCTGTAGCTTCAAATGGCGTACCCAAAGTCTTTTTCAATCGGATTTGCCAACGTAACAGTCGCAATAATCGTGCGTCAACGATAGGAGTTGGATCGGAGTGGACGTTTCCAACGACGTTTCCTAAATCCTTCAGACTTGGTGGTTCGTATCGGAAATTTTACAAAGAGAGATTTTTCTTTCAACACGATTGCACGATCGAACGTCTGAGAATCTTTGTCGTAACGTAAGTGCGAACGCCCACGCACGGCGATGCAAAATCACGCCGGCTACGATCCAATTTGACACGTTCCAAATGACGAAACACGCTGTGGCAATCGTGTGTTGCCGCGCTTTAAAAGGAGCTTTAAAAGGAGGATTTTTTTTTATCCGCGGCGTGCACACGAAACACGCCGACGAACGAACAAATTCTCAAAGGGTATCCTTGACATTTCGCCGGGGAAACATTATACTCTCTCGTTACGGCAATTTTCTGTCATTACTCGGGTGTACGAGGGCGGGTGAAAAAGCAAGCGAGTACGCGATCGCGCAGCTATCGAACATTCCGCGACCATGGGTGAAAAGTGAACCGAAGACACGCGCGAAACGAACGCGCGTGCGTGCGTGCTTCCACGTTGGTGTGTACCGTTATCAAACGACGATCTGATCGCAAGAAACGTCATGAGGACCAGAGGCCCCGTTGATAAATAACATCAGGAACCGTCCCCTCCCTCTCGTCCTCGATCGCATCGTTTCGGTAGTCTTCAGAGGAAAGTGATGAGTCAAGATAACGGGCGAAACTGGCTCGGGAGCTGGCTCGATTAAAGACGGTTCCCGAAACGCGTGTTACGTCCGAGCAATCTCGCGCGAATTCGAGTAACACGTCGATTACTTGACGCGGGCATTGCACGCGCAACGTACGTACAGAGACGTACAGAAGCTAGAGACGAACTGGCTAGATTAACGAAGCGAGGAGAGAGTTGGTAGCCACGAAATACGAAACTCGGCTGAATATTCGAGCAGCATTGTCCGAACGCTGTACCCTTGTCTATTACGGCACACTTCGGGACGAGGAGAGGCAGAAATTCACAGGCAATTGAGCGGGCGGCGAGTACCTCCTCGGGAACCGATAATGGCTCTCGAGGAGGTTTCAGGTTCACTGGAGTACCCGCTCCTGACGGGGAGGATCGGATAAAGATCTAAATGCCTGCATAGCCGTACGTACGGCACGCCAAGGAAGATCCTTAAATACTAGCAAGGTAACGAAGGTAAAGGTTTCTCGTGACGTCCGCTTTGGTGCCGGAGCCGTCAGGGGTCAGTGAGCGCTCCGGTCGGTAAACCCGACTGCTCTCTGAATTCTCGATCGCTCGCCTCCTCCTCCTCCTCCTCCTCCTCCTCCTTCTCCTCTTCCTCTCCTTCTCTGCTCTCCTCCCCCTTATTCTCTTCCCTCGCTTTCGTTGCCTCGCGTTTCGTTTCGTCCGCGTTTCCCACTCGCCAAAGGCCACTCCGCCAACGAATATCCCACTCTGATAAATCCCATAACGCGATTTATCGCCGAGCCTACGGGGCTCGAAGGCTTCCTCCAAGTGGAAACTATTAAGCGCGGGTTGAACGTTGTGGCGCCACGGGATCGGCGAGACCGAACCGAAGCCCGAAGTCGTGGATCCAGAACTACGACGTGGAACGAACGAACCCAAGTGCATTACCAAGATTCAACGATTCTCTCGGAAAAGACCCGAGATGGAAGTTATAAATCGCGCGTCCGCGCTCGAAGCAGCACCGATTATCGGCCGGACAGCAATTTGAAAGAGGGTCCGCGCGTCGATCGAGGGTAGGCCACGACTTGTTTACCGTTCTATTAATTTCCTAGCCGGCTATCGTCGAATTACCTCTCCCTTTCCTAATTGCTCTCGATGCTCCTCGACTCGTTTCCCCGGATAATCGCAACTGAATTATTTATACGCAGCTCGTTCGTACGTGCACGCTGGTGGAAACCTCCCGTCTCTTGGAAAAGAGAATCTTTCTGTTCTTTTCGCGATCCAAATTCCACGGTCGCAGGATCCACGTCAAAGCCTAATTAATTGTTACGTTCCCGTTCGAAGTCGCGACCGCACGCGAGTAGTCACAGAGTCACTCCGAGGCTCGTTCCGAAGGCGAAACCGTATCTAGAATTGGATAACGACGAGATTCGTGACGCGAGATACGTCACTTTACACCGATTCTAATTACTCCGCCGTGTCATTTTACATCGGCGTCTAATCAGCGTCGCAATCGGCTTAACGGGAACCCCATTACCGGTGGTTAATAGGATTTTTCTCGGCGTCTCGGCTTTGACAGACAAGTCCCCCAAGCTTTTGTGCGCCAAGTCCCGAGCGTGATGGTGCACGCGATACGCGATTAGAGCGCCGTTGGTGCGCGCGCCGCGAACAAAAGTTTTTAAACAAAGCTCGCTGAGCAATCGCGAATGGCGACTGAATCAGCCGAGTCGAGAAGAGCGGCGCGCGAGTGCACGCGCAATTAAACCCCGAGGGGATTCGTTCGACTCTTGTTTCTTCTCGCCGCGAATGTTCCGGTGGAAAGCGAAATGAATGGCTTAAGTAAAATGGCCGATCTAACGGGAAATCGCAGTGAACCCTTTGGCCAACAATTTGCTTTCATACGTCGTCGCTTCTGGTAGATTTTCTGCGAACCCAACCTCCTATAATTGTCACTACCTTGGCTTTTTTGCCGGTTCCGTTCAAACGGTTACCTGTGCTCGATTGCCTGCATTTAAAACAGGGTCGTTCGATTACCTTCTTGACTGTTGAACAGGTCCTAAATAAAACCCCACTTTCCTTCACCTTTACCTTTCTTCTTTGTCCTCTTCATCCTCCTTTCCACTCGATTACAATACCAAATTAACAACTCCCGCAACGAGGAGTGTAGCACGGTGGCAACCAATCGCAATTTCGCACGTAACTTTGTCTTATCTTTATCAAATGTAATAAATATTTTTTTTTTCAAACCAATTAGAACGGAAGAGTTGCAAACCTTGTAGAAAAAACTCGAACGATATCTGTTTCAAGCTTCTCATCTGTCGTGATCAGCGAAGCGCACAGTGGTCCGGTTCATGGCGAAAATTATTCTAGCGTTGTTTCAAGATTCGAGATGTGGCCGTGTGAATTCGTCTTGACGTTATCAAGTCAAAAATATATAACAAGGTTTAAAAAATAAAGGTAACCTTGAATTTTTTTGAAAACGAAATTTTTCTCGAAATTCTTTATTTTGAAATTTCTAGCAGACTAAATGCTGATTAATTTTCATTCCAAATCTCTTTTTGTCAGATCACTGAAAAATTGTTAGTGCTCTAGATTCCAGATTCAAGAGTAATTGTGTACTCAGGCTTCCATATATCACGGGTTATCTTCTAAAATCTATGTTTATTTAAAGGTTGCTCTTAAAATTTGTACGCTCTTCTCAACAATTGTTTAAATTTTTCATGTAGTACAAGTCTGACGTCAATCATTCTTAATCATTTCTTAAAGTTCGAATTATTCGTTCGAAATCGAAAATATTTAGACAGTCGCGTTTATTAATTTAAACCTTTTATTTACCTTTAATTACTAATTCTATAATTAGCAATTTAAAAAAATAGCTTCGCTCTGACTTTAGCACGTTGCACTCGTAATTATTTGAAATGGATAACATTTTGGATTCCAGAGTTTCCTTGTTTCGTAGACAAAGGAAATTTCGTCAGAATGTTAAATTGGAAACGTTGAAAAACGTTTTTGGCCACGAGAAACGAAGTTTTCAGACGACCGTGCGGTATCTTGCAAGTACGGAGGCTCGCCCCGATAGCGTGGCTCCGATCACAGTCGTCTGTTTGACCCGACCTCGTGAACCACGCTCCACCCATGGAACTAGAAGAGCCAGAGAGCTCGTGCAAAGCCGAGAGTCGCGTAAAAGGATCGGTGGTTCGCGTGGTTACCGCTTGCACTCGCCGTTCCATCGCGCGTCTGTGCCGAGCGGTCCGGTAACCATCGGCGGCGCGATCTCGCGGGAAATAGAGCACGCCGCTCGATTATATTCCAGCGAGGTCGAAGTCAGGCCAGGCCGCCTTCTGAACTCGAGTCGCTCGGCTCTCTTGCATCATGGATGCACGCCGCCTTTTGCGGCGTTGTTATCCAACGGGAAACAACCATGTTTGCAGAGAAAGAGAAAGAGAGAGAGAGAGAGAGAGAGAGAGAGAGGCGTCCCTGTGTTCAATTCAATTAAAAATAAACCGGCCCCTCGCAATTATCCGCGGTACCAGCGTCGTTCGCTCGCCCGTTACACACCAATTTGCGATGGATTGCCAGTGAAATCGCTGGCATAACTGTGCCCCGTCGTTGTTTCTTGTCACATTAACCGATTCAATGTGTTCTACCGGCTCGTTCGCCGACGATTATCGCTCGTTCCCTGGTTAACACGTTCCGTACGCCGCGCTCACGGTACGATTTTCTATTCAACCGCCGTGTACCGCTTATAATACACGCTGATGCATTTTAGAAACGTGTGCTCTTTCTTCGAGGGAAAAAATGTTAAATGTAGCAATTACTATGAAAGAGAAGCGTGCGATCGACAGTTGTTTATTTAGTTACGTTGCAACACGGACATGCTGTAAGTATCACGCAGCGAAACTCCGTTTATTTAGTTAGTTCGCGTAACGAGAGACAATTGATTCCTACGATCTACGATCTCTCGCTTCGTACAACGGAAATTCCTTTCTCTTCGTTCCGTTTAGAAAGGACCTCCAGCGATCTGGATCTGAATCTGTCGCACCTAGTCATTGAAATTTCGCCAATTGATTTATACGAAATCTGCAGTTTCCTCGCGACAGTCGCCCGAACGAAGTTAGAAGCTCGATACACGGACAGAACGTCACGGTTGCGTGGGCCGTTTGTATAGTTATTCCGCGGGCGAAGGAACGTTGTTAATCTCGTGTTCGATGCGCCGCGAGCCTGTCGACGCCGAGCACGGGAACTATAGCAGCACGATTGTTTCCGGCTCGATCCGGGGTTAAGGTCATCCGCGTAATTTCACCTAAACAAATCGACGTGCCTCGCTCGATCGAACCTCATATCTCTCTCTCTCCCTCTCTCTCTCTCTCTCTCTCTCTCTCTCTCTCTCCTCGACCCCGAGTCGAACGTTCGACGCGCACGTATCATTTTCGCGAACACGAGTCGTGCACGCGCTGTTTACGCCCCGATGCATTACCCTCTCCAGCCTTTCTCGAAGAACGATCGCTCGATCGTAGCAACGTCCGCTTCCTCGTTCGCTTGATTCTCGGCGCGAGAGCGAGGTTCAGCCGCGATGAACGGCTCCTCGCGTGCGGTGGCCACACTCTCTCGCCGCTGCGCGGCGCGAAATTTATTCCGCGAGCATTTTCACATCGCAATTACCGTGTTTCCAACGACGGAGTGTCGATCCGCCGCGAAGCGCCGGAAACTCGCGTCGTGCGTTGAAACAGTTATGCGGTAGTCGCGATCTCGGATCGTGTCTACGGCGAGATATAGCTTCACGTTGCATCACGTCGTCCTCGAGTTTGCTCAGGCCGTGTTTATGAATTCCATTGAAAAATCGAGAAGAAGCAAGGGAAAAGGTTTGTCGTTGGGTATTCCGAAATGGGAATTTCATTTTATTACAGTGAACTGTAGATTAACTTTGTCTAAAATTCACTTGTTCGATGAGAGTTTCACTTTATTCAGAGATGGAGATTCTGCTTCGTTTGGTACTCTCCCGTCGATGATTCATGGTGAAAATTTTAGAGATTCTAACGCCAACGAGCTTGTTTCGTTCGAGCCAATCACATTCAAAATACCTTTGAATGTTCTGTCGTAGGTGACTTGAAAACAGTGAAATTAAAGCATCGATAGAAGAATCGATGCTAACCGTTTCTAGAAAACACTTGTAAGCAGAACAGCGGGTCAATGACCTACGCGGGTGCTTCTGAGTCCTGATCCTATAAACGTTATCATTCCCTTGGCTACAACAGACTTTGACACGTACCGCATACGATAGTAGTCCAATCGCAATTTACACTGAGAACGACGAAATTTTTCATCAGCGTGCATTTCTCAGAAAGTATATTGAAATAATCAAAAATCAAGATTCCATTTTATTCGTAATTTGTGTTTGAATATATAGTTTTCACAAACAAATATCCAAGAAAATTTATTGAGATTTGCTTGGAAAAAATACGGCTTCTTTAATATATTGTTTTTTTGCAAAATGATACACCATTAAATTTGATGTTAAAAAATTTCATCAATTTATACCAAAATTGTATCTTCGATGATTTCCGAAAACTTTGAGGGTAGTTTTAACCCTTTCAATACCGACGATTGCCGTTGAAAGAAAAAGAAATATTTTTTGAAAACTACATTCATGCCAAATTTCATCAAATCGTACGTTCCCTCGCGAGTTCTGATCTAGTAAACAATCGAAGAGAAAGAGTCGAAAGAATGTCCAAAGCAAGTACCACGATTCAGAGGTTCGTTCGAAAAGTCACGAAAAAGTTTCGCTCGAGTATTTACGATGAAGTTGGGGAGCTGCTGCTATCGATCAAGACGACGTCGATTTAGCAGAGCTGGAAGAGATCCACTTTCACGTGTACACGCCTCGAACTCACACGGAGGCGAGCGATTTTTCTTAACACCGAAACACCACCGTTTCCTCGAGTCGTGTCTATTCCGCTCGCTCCAGGAATCACGACGGGATCGAAGCTATTCTAGAAACTCACCGTAAAGCGAGAGTCGCGCCAGCACAGCCACTTGTCATCCGCTTAATCAACATAGCGCCAGATCGAATCCCGTGCTGCGAGCAGCAGCAGCGCAGCAGCAACAGCAGCCGCGTTTCCAAGACGGCAGCCGCAATGACCTGGAAGTAATGAATATTTTATAAGGATAGAGAGCCAACCTTCGAACCCGCGATGTCTGTATCTTCTTCTTGTACACCGGTACTTTGGTTTAACGGATTTGCTTCTCGAACTTCTGACGTGCCACCGGTTGCGAGCGGGAGCAAACAGAACGTTCGTAACTACACTCGGTGAAGAGTTTTATCTCTTCACCGGAGAGGCTTCCAAGAAGCAGTCGCCAGAGAGAAGCGGTAAGCGCACCGATGGCACCGATGGCGACTCTCTGAGAGAGGCCGACTGAAGTCTCAATCGGTACGCGTCGCAGGCATTTCGTCGACGGGGTCGCGCACACCTCGTCGTGCACATCGCGGTGTTGTGATTGCTACATATTTCACGGCGGGGTCGTTCCGATCGAGCGTTATCGAGCCGGAGAGACCATAACGAGCCCACGTAGCGTTGCTCGAGGTTGCCCCGGAGCGTGCTGTCGGCCAGGAACGAGCGCAGTAGACTTCGAGCGCGTGCACGTACACCCTCGTTCACAAGTATCATCCGTGATGGTAGAAATATTCAATCCAAATATATCCGATAGAAGTTGCAAGATATTCACCGCGAACGTATGTACATTCGGTAACAAAACTGGCCTGCTCGTTAACGCGAGCAAAGCCATCTTGTCCCACGTTGAACATTCAGAAGCTCGCTAATAAAACGGACAATTGATACTTTTGCCATCTCTGCCAACTTCCGCGTACGTTTATTTGAAATTTTACTACGGTTTTTCGTGCAACGACGACGGTCTCGTTAGAGTGCCAATGAAATTTCGAAACGTTTCACAGAGGACGCGTGATACATTCGCAGAAGGTGTGCCACGAGTAAGTCGGGGAGGAACTTTCGCGAGCAACTGTACGCGTACACGTGTACGCGATACACGGTGTACGCCAAGGTGTACCCGCGTCGTGCAACCGCGCAGAACCATAAGACACGTATGTTTATATCGTGGCGCGGTGCACCGCGTTACGTCGCGCACGCGGGGTGCACCCACGGCGCATGTAACGCTCGCGGAAATGTATGTACATCAGTTACGCGTTCGTGCTTACACGGAGTGTCGTTGTAACCGGCTGCTCGCGCCGCTGTCGCGCCTCCCGCTTCCACTCGCGGCTACAATATAGCCGCACCACGCCGTGCATATTGTTCCGCGATTATGCTTCCATTTCGCGGCGTAGACGTTCCGTTCCTTCGCACGACCGCTCGCCGCGCCGATTATCCCTGCTCTCGGCGGCCGCGCGACGCCTCCACGACCGCGCGAGGCGGTAGCCTCCTAGATGCCTTCCCAGGGACGACTTGCCAGCTCCCCAGTTCGTTAATGCGGCAGTTTCCAGCTAGTGGTTTCTGCTGCCTTCGCAGCAGACAGTCAACTATCCAGTTTAAGAGAATGCCCCGTGAATGCCTTCGAGACACACACGCGGATTACACCGGGATGAAATCTGATCCTCACTTTCTCTGCGTGAAACCACTAGAGACCGTTCAGCGATGTGCGCACAGTGGCGGGTTATAAGAGAGTTTGAAAGATACGCGCTACGTAGCTTTGCAGAGTCCGGGGAATAACGACGAGGAAATCAGAACTCGCAACACGGCGTGTACAAAAACGTTGCGCGTGTAATTAAATTGTGATCTGAACGTGAGAAACTGGCATAGGCATGCCAGTAATTAAATCGCACTGCTTGAACCAGCGAGATGAACCGGAGAAGATAGCTAGTGAATATTTACTACACTGTACGGAAATGTTTCAACAAACTGCTCTGGTACACAGAAGCATAGATATTCGAGAGATGTTCAATTTCAAATGAAAGCATCGCTCGTGGATCGATTCAAACCGATCGAACGGCGCGAACGGATCAGAAGCGTTAAGACGATGGTTTATAGAAGCGTGACCCGGGCCGTGTAATTATAGGACGCGCTCGCGATAAAAGAGCTCTCCGATTCATAGTTTGACAGCGAATATATGCACGCCCACTGTTGCTCCGTGCGCCTGCTCCTCCCTCGAGTGCGATGCGCTCGCGCGCGTAATATGAAAAGCCGCGTCGGTCGGCTCGACTTGCGCAAAAAGGTCGCGCGCGGCAACTCGTTAAGGAGGTGGAGCGCGCCTGTATATCCGCGATCTTCTGCCTCGAAATTATCATCCTCTTATTTACATTCCCGCTAATTGCACGTTCGCTCGTGCAACTTTGTCTCCTGCGGTGGTTTTCGCTCCCTATAATAAATCGGACCGCCTAGCCTCGCCCGCGCGATCAAACGTCTACGTGTGAGCACAGTCGCGAGATTATAGTTTGAATCGTTTCCTCCGTGCCGTTATCGCGCCGATCATGGAAAATCGCGTCCTGATTGGATTCCACCACGTTGACTTGTGACCACTCTCTTGAATGATCGCAGTCGCCTACTCTCGTTTTCGTTCAATCGCGACGTCTTTTTATAGCTCCATCGTTTATCTTCGAGAAATTTAATCCTGTCAAGACGGCGGATTTTTTTAAATTTTCACGAGCATCATTAATAAACTGGAAACTGAATGAAAAATTATTTCTCCTGCGTGGAATTGTACTTTGGTCTAATGAAACGAAAGGCGCCGGCAAACGTTACTGACAAAAATTGTAATTACAGAGAGAAAAAGAAATTAAATCAGACGTAAATGAATTCTAATTCAACAATTACATCTTCCGTTAGTCATGTATTATTTAAACGCGATTATTTAACGATTGTTTCATTTATGAAAAGGTGTGGCAATAAATTAGTCACAAAAAGACACAAATATGTAGTGTGTAACGAAACAAGAGAGACACATTACGACTGCAAGAAATATAGGATTATGTATTCGACCCATGTTTCGAATTTTGCTGTACCTTACCAGATTGTTTGATATATCATAAAATAGAACTTAAAGTTACTGTTAAATTTTTAGTACGTGTACTAACAATCCAATGCACAATACGAATAAATAAATAACATTGGTTTAATTGGTAGTGCATAATTCAGTGTTTTGATTATTTGAATATACTTTCTGAGAAATGCAGGTTGACGAAAAATTTCGCCGTTCTCAGTGTAGGTCGCGATTCAAAGTCTGCCGTAGCCAAGAGGTTAACATTTCATATACTTCATAAATGTACTTTTTCTGTGCGTTGTGCGTATTTTTGCACTCTAAAATTCTTCAGAAACGCATAAAAGTCTGCGGTTGATCGATGATCCTCTACAGTGGTTTCAAAAATCTTCCTCAACTTAAAGCGAAGTATTTCGTAAACGCGTGTTCGCAAATGTGGACAGTCGGTTCAATTAGATTAGTCGGAATTGAGAGAAAACGAGGATCGAGAAGAAGGGGGAGAAACAACAGATATGGAGACAGAAGGGGAAGAAGAAGAAGGAGGAGGAGAAGGAGGAAAGAAGACAATACTCGCCAAGGACAGGCGGTATTCAAATGGCGTTGGTTGCCGTTGCTTCTGCTTCTGCTGGTTGCCTGTACGGAGAAACGTTTTTACAGACTGGAAAGAGAGCCGTGGCTGCAGGACGACCGTCATTTTTTCTCTTCTCGTGGGCGAGCGTCTTTTCTTTTTCCCTGCTACCCCCCCCCCCACACACACACACACTTCAAAAAGCTGCCCGCTACCAACTCTGGTTTCGTCCGGCGGTGAAACCGCATCGCGCAAAAACCGACACCTCTGTACCTTTTCGCGTACGTCACCGAGCTTTAGTACTCATTTAGCCGGGAAATATGGCGACACGAGGTGACACGCGGAGAATTCCTCAGGGGCCGGTTGAACCTTTGTGCCCCGCAAGAACACCGCGTCGTTACCTGGGCATAATTTCCGTTCGCGCGATTATCGGCGAATGCCTGGTTAAAGGTGACGGCCACCGCGGATTCCCGGCACTGTGCGCACGATCGTCAGTCAGCCTTTCATGGAACTCCGCGGTGAACGAAAAAAAAAAAAAACGTGAACGCGGACGGTAGAAAAACGTGGAATTTATCGCCGTATTAAAATTGAGTTAACGATACGAGCGATTATTGGAACGAGCTACTGGAGAAAATTGGAAACGTATTAATTAGATAGAACAGCGCGTTGAGTATGCTTTGCGCGCGTTTGTCGCTAAAGGATAAAAGTCCCGATTCTACGTACATACATACCAGTTCGCTTTCTCGTTTTACTCTTTATGCCCGATGAATACACTTTGCCGATGGTTATTAGCCGCAAGAATATCGCGATGCGTTTACGGAATAAGCGAGTAAGAGAACCGTAAAACCACTTGTGCAAATAAAAGACGATGAAATATTAAAAAAAAAAAAAAAAAAAATTACGAAAGAAGAGGCTCGATTACAGCGCATAGATAACGATTAATTAGAATCTACCTCTGGTTAGAATCTACGTTCGGAACAACCAATTATACGTTGTTGTACCCGAGATACCAAATATAGATAAACGAACGTGCAAAATCGAATTCTGAGAGGAACGAGTTTGCGAAACCGCAGCGATAGAACGTACCCACGGGCATCTTCTCGAAGGCACAATCGAGACATTTTCGAATTCAATGGGTGGCGAGGCGGTCCAGTTTCGAAGGAATCGGATCGATTTTCCCGCGTGATCCGTAGTCTAGCCCAGAGCCCCAGTTCACGTTCCTCCGAAACAGTCCGGTCGATCGAAGATATCCGGTGCCTTGTTGGGATCATTAGCGTGAGATCGTGTGACGTAACGAGCCAATCAGTGTCCCAACCGTTCGAGTAATGATCGTGTACCAAGAGGTATTAGCATCGTGGACGGACGAACGATACCGTTAAACAAAACCTTACCTGGTGACCTTTGGCCCGGTGGGTCGAGGCGGACTTCACCGATGACGAGGACGATCTTGTCGAATCCGATGCGACCAGCATTTCTCCGAGGAATCGTCGGCTTCTCTGACCTCGGCCACCACCAGGAAAACGGACACGACCGGCTCGAGTGATCTGGATCACGATCCCTGCCTCTGGTCGAGGCGCAACATCCCAGGACGATCGATTCTTTCTGCAAAATTCAGCGAAATAGGTTTACTTGATTTTTTCGCTACGACAATCCTCTCAGACTGCCAGACTGAACGCAACTCCGCGCCAAAAGTGTTCTTGGTTACATTTTAAGAAAAGCCTAGAACGCTTTACAATAATTTGCCTATTGCAATAATTTCTCTTAAAAATGGGAAAAAAATTTGTTTCGATGACTAAAGTATATTATGTACTACTCCAAAATACGTCAATCAACGCCATGCATATTCGGCGCTCGTAACGAAACAGTTAATAGGGCCTAAAGACGAATCGATCAAATGCCGATTTTTATTCAAGTTTGAATTATTCCATTATTGTCTCCAGACGTGGACATATTTTGGAAAGAGTGCAGTCTCTCCGAAAAACAGGAAACAGCTCGAATCGGTTTGGGCGATCGTGTCGAATGCGGTGGCAGGTTGCGACGTGGAAATCGTTCAATTCGATCGGTGACGCAGCAGGACAGACAGACAGTGGCAAAAAGTAATTCACGGGTCGCGGAAGTGGACGCTAGCGCAGATACGGCGGATAACACAGGCGAGCTGCGGCGAGCACTCGACAAAAATAACGATCATCGGAGACTTAATTGCTATCTTCGATCTGAAAAACGCAACCGCCGTGAAGCGTCGTCCACGCACGGCGACTCGCGGCGTACACGCTCGCCTGTGTATCGTTCATCTCGTTGAACCACAAGTCGACGCGAGCTACGAGAAACAAGCGCGCGAATCGAACGAAGAAAAACCTGGAACCGTGAAGAAACGCATTTTCGCATGGAACCGGCTTTGATTAATCGCTCGAGACCGGCTAAGAACAGTATGTCGTGCGCCGGCCAATGCGACTTTGCCGACGATTGAAATCTATTAGCGTGTGCATAATTCCGTTATAGTCCCTGGCAGCTTCACGAGTTACGTTAACCCTGTCGCAGCGATCGGTGAGCGGTTAATAGGTCAATAGTACTCGCTTCTCTCCTCGTTCGCTCTTTGACGTGCCATTTGACACGCGCGTTCGCGCGTCAGATCGTTCGTTCGAACTTTTAACGATGTCGATCGAATCGAAACAGGCTTTCACGAATAGAACAAACAACACGGACCATGGATGAAACGACGTCCCGCTGAGACGAAACGTTGGATCAGTAACAGATCGTGACCCGATCCGGTCGTGATTACGAGTCCTGGCGCTGCTTTATTGCTATCCGACATTTCGGTGCGCTTAGAATCTCCGAAACTGGGGCAAGATTGCAACAGCTATTAATAAAACCGACACGCGCGAGTGTCGTATGCGTTTGCACGGATGATATTGATAAAGACAGAACTTTCAGTAAGTGTCGGAAATTTTTTAATCGTGTGCGACGTATTAACCCGTTGGCTACGACAAACTTTGAATCGCGACTTGCACTGAGAACAGCGAAATTTTTCGTCAGCGTACATTTCTCAGAAAGTAAATTGAAATAATCAAAACAGTGAATTATGCGCTACATTAAACCAAGATTATTTATTTATTCGTATTCTGTACTGAATTGTTAGTACACGTACTAAAAATTTCACAGTAACTTTAAGCTTTATTTTATAATATATCTAACAATCTAGTAGGGTATAGCACAATTCGAAACATGGGTCGATATATAATCCTACGTCACGTATCTTGCATGTTTTTCTCACATATTTGCGCCATTTTGTAATTAATTTATTATCACACCGTTTCATTTTAAGGGTATTAAATGAAATAACTGTAAAATAATCGCAAATAATTTAAACAATATGGAAGGTAATATGTAATTGTTTAAGTAGACTTACGTCTGATTCAATATTTTTTTATTGTAATTACTGTCAGTAACAATTGCCAGACTCCTACAAGCGTCAAGGAGTTAAATTTCCTGTATGTTTCCCGAAAATTTTAGGTTTCGAAGACGCGAACGTATATGGAGAGGCGGCGGTGCGCACGCACCGACGAATTCGTGGCACGCGAAAGTCGAGTCGTGTGGGTGTGTGTACCCGTCGATCACGATCGATAAGACCTGCGAAAGGATAGAGAACGAACGCAGCTCTTCGTCGCCGTTGAATCCGCGGGACCTCTCAGAAGTCTCTCTGGCTGGAAAGACAGCGAGTGCATTGTCCTGGTTCGTGGCCACGATAGCGTGCCTTTCCGCGACCGGGTATCACGGTGAACGGTCGTGGTTCAAAGGCGCCGCGCTGACGCTGAATTTCACCAAATAGGTATATAGCGGCCACATAATGCGCGCATTATATTCAGCAACGGCCAGCAGAGCCGGCTCGCGTTTGACCAGCCTCCGAGTGTCTTTGCATTCGGACGAAAGGCAAACCGACGTCTCGTCGGGTCCTTCTGTACCCCCCCTCGTCGCGCGCGATCTTTCAAACTGGCGAGATAACCGCGGGTCGACCGAAATATGTACGTGTGTATTTGGTCCGGAGGACTTTCGCTTTTCGTTTTGATTTTTCGAGGAGCGAAAGAGGGGCCGACGTTTGTGTCCATCTCCCGGCACGTCTCTTCCGGGTACTTTGCCGAAGCCATCCGGAGACGAGATACGAAGATGGGGAGTGCAAATTTGAGAAACTAAAAAGGGAAACGCCGGGAGAAGCGGCGCGGATGCTCGAGGCCTTTGCGTTCGAAATTCTTGCAGTCCTGAATCTCGTATCTCGCGTCTCGTCAGTCTCGCGCAACTTCCTCGAGGCGCGACGAACTTTCAATTTCCATCCTCCTCGAATCAGCCTTCGCCGAGCAGCCTTGTCGATCGATAAGAGGCACACGTTCGCCGTTCGACAAAAAGTATCCCTTGCAGATCGGGTTTCCTTATCGCAACGTGGTGTGGGTGTTTTTTGAGCTCTGGGCGTCGATGAGATCACGGCGGAACGGTAATTGCACAGCCTCGATGACGTTGAATTAATAAAGGAAACCGTCGGACGGGGTGCTGCTTCCTAGAGGAGGGCCGGAATCGGCGGCTGGACGGGGAAACGGATGCGAATCGACGCGCAGAAGGATGCAAAGCGACAGTTAGGACAGGAACACGGTCGAGGAAAGGCAGCGCGTTGCCTTCGTCCGAAGAATCAGACAGAGAGAGAAAGAGAGAGAGAGAGAGAGAGAGACGCGTGTCTAAGAGAGAGGAGCAACTGCACGGTACGTGGAGGGAGGGAAACAGCGAACACAGAGAAGACGACGGACGAAGAAAACAAGAAGAAGCGAAGGCTCTCGCGAGCGAGCCACACAAAACCAGAGGTGCTGGCGAGCGAGACGAAGAGTAAGAGGGACGAGAACCAGCCCGAGTCCAGGCCATCCAGCCACGAAAAGGTGTAGGGCAAACATATACAGGGTGTGCCGTAAAGTCGTGTTACTCCAATTTATCTCGAGAAGACTGCTCTTGCGACTTGAGAGTCGACCAACAATTAATAATCTATGATTGAAATGGCTGTATACGGGAGTTGAAACGACGCGCGTTTACGCGACAGCGTCTGCGTTATACGAGTCAAGAATGTCGTTTTTAAGAAAAAGGGAAATGAAAGAGAAAGAAATGGACGATTCTACGAAGCGGAAAACTATATTTCGTGCACGCGACGCTAACAATCTCGTCCGCGTCTAATTATTCATTTCGTAACTGATACCGGCCGCGGAAAGAGAGATCGAAAGTTTGCCGCTGGCAAAACAGCCATTATTTTATAAACTTTCGACAAGACGTTTCACGCCTGGAATTACGCGCGAAGTCAGTGAATCGTGTCGAAAGACAGGTACCGATGGAAACGAACAAAGCGGAGAAATCGATCGAGAAACCAAGTGATTTATCTGTGAATGTCACGGCCACGCTGCGTTGCTCGTCGTTGATGCCGTTGGGTATTGGACAAACTCGGGTCCTCACGGACGTCCGTAGCATCTCCAAATAAACTAGAACGAGCGAAACCGCGGCAAAAAGAGAATTGGACTCGCCGGAGCGAGCAGAGAGCATACAAATGCATCGCCGAGGTTCACGAGCGTGACATCGCGGATCACCCGGCAAAGTCGAGTACTGCCGATTCAAAGATTAAGTTGCAATTAAAACGCAGTATCGCTCGATTCGTCACGGATGTCGGAAATCGAACGATCTACCGATCGCGGCGTGTCCGTTTCGCAGGAATGAACGAGATGAAAAATAATCGACGATCCCCTTCTTGAAATCGATGACTTTCCACCAGTCTTTACTAATTGCCGAATAAATAATTTCATCTCCGTCGCGTAACAACGCGGCGAAATATTTCGTGTGCAAAGTTGCTTGGTTTCCAGCCAGCGGGTCCGGTTGGCCTTTGTTTTTTATTAGCTGTCACGGTATTGCCCGACGCGTTATCACTTTCCTTCTCGTTAGGAGAGGCGCGATAGCGTCTTCCAGTTCTTACTTCCCGGTACGCGAACGGTCGAATCGCTTTACACCTGACGAGCTCGTTGATTGGCCGAGGCGAAATTTCACGAGCGGGTCCCCTGATAATGCGTTCGCTTTTGGGCCGGGGAGAGCAGCAACTCGCGGGGCCCGGGACAAAAACAAGCGACAAGAGAAAAGCCAAAAGAGATAACAGCGTGGGGGGTGAACGGGTATGCGAACGGTCTCCGGGGGGGGGGGGGCTGCAGAACCGGAATTTTATACAGTGGCGTAACACACTGGGTAATACGCAGAGAATCACGAAACTCCTCGGTCGGAGGCTACCGCTCCTGGTCTCTCTCTCTCTCTCTCTCTCTCTCGTTTCGTTTCGAACGCTTGGCGTTCCCCCGTCGTATCCTCTTTCTCTCTTTCTTTTTTTCTTTTTCCTTTTTCGTTTTTCTCTCATCTGGCCGGGGTCGAGATCTCGTTGTTCGATTAGCCTTTCGACGAGGTGGACTGCCCTCTTATCACGAATGCCTAAGATTCGCTCTTCGCCGGTCAATTAAGTAAGCTGCGTTACACGGCTAATTAATTTTGCGAGGCAATTAATTAAGCCTCGTTCGGTCGAATCGGCCAAGTGCGGTCTATCTGCCGGGACGGTTCAACGTCTCGATCGTTTTCGACGAAACTTCGACCCGTCATAAATCAACGTGATAACTGTGACGCGTAAAGTTGCTAGCATTTCTTTCGCGATCGTTTCGCCTGCATCTTGCCTGACTGGTAGCGCTTTGGCCGTCGTTTCGTACCGAACCAGGTACCCAAGAAATCTTCCATTATCGTGTAATGTACGCACGGTCGATTTTCAGAATGATGATTTAATAAAAAGCAAAAAAAAAAAAAAAGAAGAAAAGAAAAAGGAGTAAAAGAGAAAGGGGAGAACTGGCAGAAAGAATCATCGATAAGGAAGAACCGAGTCGGACAATGGTAAGACGAGACGAAGCCACGCGGTGGCGGCTCCTGGCGGCAATGGCCAGAGGTAGCGATGACCTTGCCAAGGTCACCGCGTCCTAACTACACAGAGACCCTTCCTTCATTCTTTCTCCGTCCCTCTTTCGGCCTGCATGGCCCTTATTATTATAAAGCAGTTGCCCTGATTCCTTCGAGGCCGTGTGCCATTCATTCGCCTCTCGTTCGTCTTCTGGCTGCCCTCCCCACCCCTTTCGCCAGCCTTTTTCTTCTCTTCACTTTTTGTCTCGTTACATGCACGGCCTTTCTTCAACGGCTCGCCGGCTTCGACGCTGAAATCGAAACTGCCCCGGACCGAGGCCATTACCGCGTCTCTATTGTGCGACGCTCTGTTTCGAGGCTGGCTGGCCGCTTCATTTCCCTTTTTCCTACCATCTCGTTCATCGTCCGCGCTATTATTTTTACGCTTCGGCACGAACGATCGCGGTTCTCGTTTTTCCCCCCACGGAGCCGAGACCTTGGCGCTTCTCGGTTTTCGTCACAGTAGCTTGGGCCGGATTGCTGGCTAGTTGTTTGAACAAAGTCGTTTTTTCTCGAGTCCTGAGCAAATAGACGAAAGAGGATAATTACTCGTCGATGATCGCTGGTCTCGAACAGGTTGCAACGAATATAACGTTCCACGCTCAATTAGGAGTCTGTTCGGAGAGACACGCTTTCACGAAAGTAATATTTGCGCAAAGCTTCTGCGTTTAAAGTGAAACATCGCGTAATAAATACGTCGCCTGGCGTACGTCGGGCGGACATTTTCAGCAGCGGCGATACAGGCACGCCACGTTCAGTTAACGTATCTCAACACGTGAACCCACTTTACTCGTTCCAGAGGCAAGAACGGGGACTCGACGGCGGTTCAGGAGGCTGGCAACGGTAGCAGTGGCGGCGGATTGGGAAAATGGCTGCGCGAACATTTGGGCGGCGGCTCGAAGGGCAGCCAGGACAGTGGCGTTCCCTCGAAGGCGATCAGCGGCGCAGTGGTCGAGGGTCCTGGCAACGAGAAACCCTTTGGGAAGACCGTCTACGCTTCGCAAAATCTCTACTGCAGCCTGCCGAGGGACCACGGTCGCCACGCTCACAACGGCGGCCGAAAGACCGGCCACGGGATCTCGGCGAAGATTCAAGGCCACGATCGACAACGATACGCCGGCGCGAGCCATCACGAGAAGATCACCTTCAGCGACCTTGGTACATTGACGAGGGGCGGGCCGATCTACGGTAGCGAGGGGAAGACCCTGAAGAAACGAAATCGCGATCGGCGCAGGCATTCCCTGAACGAGATCCACGAACAGGGCCGGCAACGTCGGAAGAGGTGAGCGAAAATTCTAATTAAATCTGTCAAACGCGGATGGCGAGAGGAGAAGCGCCGGTTGGAGAGGACAGCGATTTACCGTGGCCGATGCAAACCACAGAGTCATCCTTCTGATCTACGACGACCGCAGATACGCGGCGAGATTAATTTAATTTGTTCAAGCTCGCTCGTACCGTCGGTACGCGAGTAAACCGAGTCGGTTTGTTTGCTCGTGTTTCGGGGCTAGGCGTAATTGAAAACTCGATCGTTACGCGGAACTCGGCCAGCTCGTACGCGCCGGGACGTTTCGCACAGTGTCGGAGAATAATTATACGAACAAACGTATGACAAATGACGGGTGTTTTTTTTTTTTTTTTTTTTTGCGGCCGGTTTTAACAGTACCTGGATTTCTGGTTGCTCGTTTTTCGGATGTTGTGGAGAAACCCGTTCTCGGCGTGCACACTCGGGTCCATTAAAGCTACTGCGTACGTTGTCCACATTACGATTAAAAGCGACAAGGTGCATTCAAAGTTTGCAAGAAATTCGAACGCTCGCGCGCCGCCGCGTTTATATACCGCGGTAACAAACGACCACCAAGCCGGTGCAATTAATTTCACGCGGTGACTCGCGCGCCGCGAGGTGGTTTTCTTCCTCGCGGCGGTGGTTTTCCAACGTCCAATCACTACTCGATGCACGGTTAGACGAGCGTTCCTTTTTGTCTCTGTGAACGCGGGACGCGTCCTGGCAATCGCGGGAATTTCGCGGAAGCCTCGCCGCTCGGGAGACACACGAAGCCACGTTTCCTCTCCCCTTTCGATAATAAACAACGCGTCGAAAAAGGAAATTACGAAGGCTAGCCCGCGGTACGTTTAACGCACTTCGTCCCAACACGGCTTTCGACAAAAACGAGCCGGGAGTCGTTGACCGTGCGCGTCGTTGGTGGCGAAGTTTTCTCGCGTCTCCGCGTCGAGTGTTCGCCGCTGACGAACACTGAATCATCTGCTGGAAAATTGCGCCACGAAATGCGTCGAAACGGAAGCGTTACGCGTTACGCGCGTAGTCGCGAGCGTAATGAGACGATGTGATTTCCATCGGCTTGAGAAAGCCGGCTGGCGTTTCGCTGTTGCTCAAAGATGATAAAAGAGGGAAGAAAGGGAAGAGTGTCGTTGCATCGCAAGAGTTGTCGTACTTTCGTTGCACGTCCGTCGGACAGATTGTTTCTGGCGGAGAGTGTCGAGTCATCGAACGAGTGCAGATGCCGATGCTCGTACGCGCGCGTTACGACAGACTTTAATGCCAATTCATTCGACGAAATTATAAAACACGCGCGATTCGCGGTTCTGCTACTCGGCCTATGGCCGCTTGCAACACGTGGAATTCGCAGTCACGTTATTGTACAATTTCCTGCGAGGGAACACATCCCGCGGGGTGTAACCTCGATTTTTCTTCGTCGAGCGTTCTCCTTTCAAACGGTTATTCGAACACGACCGCCGTGGTGTTGGGATCTCTGGTGTGTATTGTTCGTCAATAGCGAGGGAAAGTTTGAAATGGTAAAAGTATTTCGGACTTGGACGCAACGTGCCTATTTTAAAAAACAGTATTCAATTCCATACCGCTTCCCATAACTTGCCTATTTCTATCTTTATCTCCGAACAAAATCGTCTTTAGCTACTTTGATTTGTCGAACTGACTGATTGTTTCTACAAAAATCAACATAGTTATGCAGGACTTTCTCGCCATTTTTCCGCGCATGGGACGCCGGTCCCATAAGCAGCTAGTGCGAATCAGCAAAGAAAACTCCTGGTGGGGAAGCCACCCCACGTTCAGATACGTATCGACGCTCCTTTCATAGCCCGTCCAGATGAAACCACTCTCGGCTAGGATGATTTAACGCGGCAGTTGGCCGGTGCTCCCGCGAATGTCCGGTCATCACGACCATAGTAAGACGCCAGCTCCTTACGCCGGTTGTAAGTGTCCACGACTGGTATGCGGCCAGTATGTACGTCCGGGATATATGGTTATCTTCATGCTCGTCCTTCGTATAAGGCCCTCTTCATGTTGCACGTAGCTCCGTGCTTCGCGTCACGGAGAGGATCTGTGCCCGCGCAGCCCGCGAAATACCGACGTGGCCAGAGTTCGTCGGTCCCCGCCGCGTTGCGCCTTGCGCCAGAGAAAGCAGCGCAAAGAGAGAAGAGGACAGACGGAGAAGCGAGAGAGTACGCGAGAGAAAGACGCGGCCAGCGGGGTTGTTGGGCCCTGAATTTACGACGGAGACCGCGATAACCTCGATAGCCCGACACGGGTATATTGCCGCCCCGAAGACGGTCAGCTGTCTATCGCGTTTCCCCGTTTCGCTGCCTCTGCTGACTCTCCGCGCGCGCTCTGCAATTTCGGGAATGCGTTTCTCTTTCGCGGCGAGGACGCGAAAATATTGGACGAAAGCTGTCGACACGATGATCGACAACCGTTCTCACTGGCGATCGATAACGCTGAAACGACACCGAGGGAGTTACTGAGATGGCAACTATCACGACGTCGAGGCCTAGTCGCAATCAATCGAGTGACTGAGCAAACGCAGCAATCGCCGCAACGTAGTATGCATATTTCTCACTCTCATATCCGCTCTGATGGTGGTTTATTAATGCTCGACCGGCCTATAAACGATGACTGGAGAGCCGTAGCAGCTGGCACACCGGCGAAAAGTATTACGCTTCTGGCCTGCGAGAGCGAATGCGTTCTACAAAGCACGGGAATATCGTACGATCGGAGGCGGACGTCTCGGTACGTATCCACGTCAATGCAACGTACGACGGTGGAAGGTGCTATACCTGTCACCGGCTCGGCTCATTCGCGTACACGCACGCGTGCTTGTCTATTTCATTCTTTCGCTACCATCGAAAGAACCTTTTAAGTAACGACGTATTCTCACGAGCCACGCTCGTAGATACGACACGATTGCGCCTACTTATGCGCGCAGGTGCCCGCCGACGTTTGTATTCGTACACGCGCGTTTCATCGACGCGCGCTCGTAACCGGCGCGCACATGTTCGGGGTATACGCACATACGCACACATACATACAGGCGAAGCGTGCAACAGCGTATATACGCAGACGAGCACGAGAGCGAGATATAGCCGGATTCGGCGGTGCGTTAATGTGTTCGTCAGGCAGGTTACACCGACACGTTCCGCGCCGGGCAACACTCGCTCTTCTTTCCTTCTCTGCCAAATTCTCTCTCAAGGGGCCAGCTTTCCCTTCCCTGCAATGCTTCTTCGATCATCGACCAACTTCCCGTGGTCCATCGGCGCGCTCCCTACTCTCCCTCACTCTCTCTCTCTTTTTCTCTTTATCTCCCTCTTTCTTCGTTCACCTTACCCTTAAACTCTCTCCTCCGTCGTTCGCTTTCCTGCAGGCTTTCTTGAGCTAAATATAGCTAGAGCTCAGATATAAATAGAATAACCCCGCGGGCTAAGATGGCCGGGGTCAGCTCTTCGTTCGTTCTCTTCTTCTTCTTCTTCTTCTTCTTCTTATTTTTATTCTTACGCCTCTTCTCCTCTTCCTCCTCCTCCTTCTTCTTCTTCTTCTTGCCAACTGCTGATTTTTCTTTGGATTCTTCTTTTTTTTTGCTCTCCTGGGCTCACCAGAATTTATCTGTCCCCTCGGTGTTCGTACGACTACTCTGAAGGCTTTAACACCTTCGTGTCCATCCCGGGCTGTTCCATCGGCGGACCTTAGGCCCAGGAGGTCGGTTCCCTCGATAAGAGGTTGCTGACTCGATCCCTCGGCCGATGCGCGCCATCCTTCGCAAAGCCCGAGGTTTCGGCTGTGTTCGCGTGTTCTCCAGTTTTATTGCCCGCCTCGCTGTCTCCTGCGTGAAATAAACGCCGGCGTGTTCTGTCGCGACTCGCGTTTCTCCGTCGGCTACCGCGTAAACATTCGAATTCTAATCCCGTCGAACCTCCTCCTCGGACGTTCCGAGTGAAACGAACGTGGATGGAGAGAACGTGACGTAACCGAGTCGGTTAGGTTAAACGTCGGTTAGGTATTCCATTTTCGTAGGATTTCGGGTCGTGAGACCGACTCGTATTTCTTTCGAAATCGAAGACACCGAGTTTCGAGTGTAATCGGTCTAGATTGAACGCCGGCCCGTGTACAGTTCGCGGAATATTCTGCGTTTATCACTCTCTGTACGAGAGCCGGAGGTCGCAGAATCGAAACAAGCAGAAGAGAAACAAGCAATGGAGGAACAAGAAGAAGAAGAAGAAGAAGAAAACGAGGAAGACGGCTGGAGGCTCCGTTCGACCCTGGCCAGGGCCGTATCGGTGGGATTAATGGCAGTGACATCCCGCTCGTGGCCAGATGAGATTCTCCGGCTCGATCGCGAGAACAGGCGGAAGAAAGAGGAAGAGAGCCGACAAGGAGGAGGAAAGCAAGCACGCCGAGAGCGACAGATAGGGAGAGAGTGAACGAACGAGGAGAGAAAGAGGAGACGGGCGAAAAAGAGCGAGGAAGGAGAAGATGTTCAGAAGAAGAAAAAGAAGTCGACGAGGACGACGACGACGACGACGACGACGACGACGACGACGACGAAGCGCGGTGGAGGTGGATGCGAGCCGGGTACGTTGACCTTAGGATTCGATGCGCGTCCTTGAGGATACCAAGATGGCGGGTTTATGCAACCGGCCACAATGGTATCCGCTGCAGGCTACGGAGCGTAGTCTCTCTTCTCTCTCTCTCTCTCTCTCTCTCTCGTCGCGTTCTATTTGACGCACGACGCGATTCGACGTGGCTCTGCATTCTCGCTCGGGGAACTCTCGCGTGTGCGCGCGCGTACACGTTTCCAGTGTTCTCGGTGGTTTCCTCCGGCCTCCTCCTCCACCTGGAACAGCGCGCTCCTTTCTTCTAGAAGAGCGCACGAGCACACGCAACGTGCACGCACAACGTGCGTACGACCGGCACCGGCGTGAGCTTAAGACGCGCCGTTAAACCCAGTCAGTCCAGTTTCCATCGGCGCAGCCTGCAACGCGACGAGCCACGGGTACACGGCGTCGATTCGAAAGGAAATCAAATCCGTGGAAAGGCCAACGAACGGCTTGCGATGCGCGCCAGAGCGCGCGACCTCCGCCACACTTAGCACGCGCGCGCACGCGTGTACCGGTCTCGCGAAATGTGGAAAAGCGACTCGATCGATGGATTCTTAGAGCGTTCCCGTGAATTATACTCGTCAAATACCGACGAGCGATCAAGGCACGTTTGTCGTTGGCTCGTCAACGAGCCTGTTCTCTCCGTTCCGAACCGCTTTTTTCCTCTCCGCGCCGCCTCCCGATTCTTTTCGTAGACTCTCGCGTCCGTTCTCTCTCTCTCTCTCTCTCTCTCTCTCTATATATATACACCGACCCACGAGATCGGCTAGAACGATCCTCTGTCTCCGTGTGACATTCTCTGAATTCCGGACAATGAACATCGACAGCGAGCGGCTGATATTTTTACTTGTTAAAACGATCGATTGGTTTCTTTTCGGTCTGTACGTAGCGCGTTCGCGGCCGCGCTCTCTGGTTGCGTGTGTCCCGGCGGCGCACGAGAACATTAGCGTCGGCGCGACCAATAAATTTCGTCGCTGCCTGTCCGCCGGCCATAAAGATTCGGGAACTGGAACTCAGGAAATTGGTACGTCAGTGTCATCGGGATGTAAAAACTTGTTCCTTCTTCCTACTGCACGCATGTATGTATATATCGCAGTAGGGGAAAAAGCCACGGGGATTCGATACTTGACAATCGAAGCTTGCCCGCAGTGACGACCCTCTTGGAGCATCCGCGCACCGATCGGGAACGCGCGCGTGTGTGTGTGCGCGCGCGCTTGCGAGGGGGAGTTCGCGTGCAACCGTCCGCGTGCATACGGTCCGGCGTCGAGGCACATACACACAAGTACACCGGCACAGACAGGGTACAGAGACACGTACGCAGAGGGTACACATACGCGAGTGAAGCAGGGATCCTTGATCCTACAGGAATGCAGTCTTGGCGGCCCACGCGGCCTCAAGTACCTCGATCTCTGTTCTCGTCTCTCGTTCGGCCGCCAGGTTGCCTCGTTCCTCTTTCCCTCTTCGTTTTCACAAGATCTAATCCCCGTAGGGCCACGTTCGTAAAGCAAAGACTGGCGTTGGTCGAATGCACGCGCCTCCTCGCGTTATTCCGCGTCTTTTCCTCGATGAACACCGCGAACACCACCGCGTTGTTTAACGTGGATTTGCGTAAAACGCGAGAGAAAAGAGAAAAGAAAGGGCAAAAGACGCGAGTGACGAAACATTGGCGCGCGTGCGCGCGCGCGATGCGCTGGTAAAATTCTCGTGTACGCGAAGGGCAGTGGGTAGATGATAATCGGCGCGGTTGGCCGTTCGTTTGACCGACAGTGACCAAGACAAATCGCCGTTACTACTGTTATTCCCGGTATCGTCCGTGAAATCTGAACTCGAGAAATCAAACGCGGGCGATTTATCAGGCGAGCGCAGATTCCTCGATTAAAATGGAGAAAGATCCTATACGATAAATCGTTCGAAGCGCAGAAATCCAAGCGGGCACGGTAAATCAAGGGAAACCGAATCCGAGCTTGCGCTGGGTGGCTCGTTCCGCTGAAGCTCCCTCGAGAGCACCATTCGCTTTGTACACACACACACACACACACACACACACACACACACACACGCAGGTTGTGTCTATGTTTCCTTCGCCGTGTACCAGCGAGAACCTGCGAAAGCAAAGTGGGATAGAACGGAATAGAGAAAGGAGGGGGAGAGGAGAGAGGGAATGAAAACGACATAAAGGGGAGAACAACAACACATGGCGTTGCCGTGGCTATCGCGATTTTTCGCGACCGCGACGTACGCGCTGGTTATTAATTCCTGGCCGTTTAACGTCCGGCGAAAAGAACGATACTCTCGGGTTTCAGCTCGTTGTGTTCCACGGTTCATGCGGTTCTTGCGTGATCGAACGAGCCACGTCTCCCATAAATAAACTTTTCATACATCAGCGCGGAGACGGTGGCAGCGCGGAATAAAGCACATCGAGAGATGAAATCATAGCCTGCGCGCCGCAGGATACACCGTGCGTACGCGCGTGAGACGGTGTCCGGTAGCTCGCAGCGCGGTTTAATCGACGTCCCGCGAGAAACTTTTCCTCTCGAGCACGTCGCTCGCGAGGACGCGGGACCGGCAAGCGCGAGCAGTTAAACAAGTAACGTCGTATACGAGCGACCGCCGCGCTCTCCAGAGGGAACATCATTTTCGATCTCCAAGGTCGACTGCATGTAGCTCTCGAGGCTGCGTTCTCCCTCGAGGAGGCGTTGATCCAGCCACACGGCGAATTCGTTCGACTGTTTTCTTCGTCCAGCAGCTGTTTCTTTCCTCCGCGCATTCGTCTACGTTCAGACGCCACGCATAGTTCGTCGTCCCTTTCTTCACCAATTACGTACGCGCCGGATTTCTCTGCCCGTGACACGTCCTTCGGTTGTTCGGGTACATGACGCTACCTCCGCAAAAAGGAAAGCCAATCTTTGACATCGTGCTGGAACACGACGATGACGAGGTACCTTCTTACATCGGGGATCTGACCGGGATTTGACTCGTCGACGACGAGGGTATCGAACGATCTTGATACGTTTCTCATTTCCTTCGAACGATCGCTTCCCAATTTCGCTCTCGTTAGATCCCGAAATATAAATTCGACGTGAGCCATGCCTTGGACGACATCGATGAAATGAATGATTTTGGGTTCGAAGGGGAAGAGGAAGATGACCGAGTTGAAGGGGAGGAATCGGAGAGGGACGAAAAGTCCGCATGGGACGTTATTTCTGGTCTACTTAAAGATGACAGGTACGAGGAGAAAGAAGCAGACGAAGGGGAGGAGATGTCACCTTCCACGACGGTCTCTACCGTCGAAAAGGAGATTGAAAGGGAACCACCGAGTCCGGAAGTGATCGAACACGTGCCCGTCGAGATATCTCCAGAGGTGCTTCTTCTTCCAAGTTTCTGACCTTTCGCTCTTTTCCCGCTTTTGATCTAACGTTCTGCGCCAGGTTTTGGACGAACGCGAATCGCTTATCGACAAACTGAAAGAGCTACTAGCCGAAAAGTCCGATTTAAGTCGGAAAAACAGACTGTATGAGCTGTGGATCACTCGAAATATGAAGAAGGTCAGGCCAAAGAGCTCGGATCCATTGTTTATGCCTCTCGTTCCACGTTACACAAGTGGTTATTATCACTCTATTTCATAAGAGTTTGATAAACTGTCGTTCGCACAGACTCAACAGCGAATGACACCAGCGGATCACACCAAGACCCGCGAACAAATGGAAGAAGAATACAAGGAAGTGTTGCGCGAGTACAAGATACAGGTGGACGAGATACTAACTCGGCAGGACGAATTGACGTACGAGTTGCAGAGTTACACGGCTAGGGTCAACGCGCTCAATCAAGAAGACAATCGAATCTTTAAAGAGTTTTTGGACCGACAGAAAGAAATATCCGTCGGTTTGATTTTCTCGAAAACCGGCAGAAAGCTCACGGAGAAGATGATGGATAATTCGACGCGTCGTCAGGTGTTTTTCCCTCTTTCTCTGCCAATTGCCCGTCTCCTCGGTCGATAATTTCTACGAGGCTTTTCCGTCAGGCTACACGACGCATGATCCTAGCCGAAGATCGCCGCAACTACGTATTGCTTCAGCACCGTCTCGACCATTTGAACGTGCAACTGAAAATCGCCGAAACCTTGGGAGAAGGAATGACCGCGATGGATTACGAGGCGCTTCATATTGCTAATCTTGGGTACAAAGACAGATTGGACGAGAGAGACCGCGAACTGGAGAAGCTTCGAAACAAGTACGTTTCGAATCTATCGGCTACCTTCGGATACTTTAAGCGACTCCTCTCGCGACTCTTGTTGACCAGGATCGCAAAAACGGTGAATGGCGTGGCTCAGTACAAGGAAAAGGAGGTGTGCATAGTGGATGACATAGAGTTCGAGCAAATAAATCTCGATCACTACCGCGGGCTGAACACCGAAATTCGGGAACGCGTGAATATCGCTCACGTGGCGTTGAACGAGGTACGGGAGACTTTGAACGAGAAGAACATCGCTGCTGGACTCTTAGTGTCTCAGTAAGCTTATTTAACTCAGTCAGTCGAGTGGTTTTATTCGATTTCGTGTCACTCGGTTTTTTTTTTCACTTAGGCAAGCGTTGATGCAAATGCAGAAAATGATAACGATGAAGGAAGAACTGACGAACAAAATCAAAATGATCGAGCAAGAGATCGAATTGTACAAGTCAATGAAATAAACGACCAAGAAGAGTCAGTTATCACGCACGACACTTTCGTAGAGTAACAGCAATTACCACTGGTAAATGTTCATTTCGTGAAACGTAAATCGACCGTGCTAAGACAGAGAGTCTCCGCTATTTATAGAATTCAATCTAGTCATCTGATTATTTTATATATTGCACGCCCATGTAACTGTCTCGGTTATCTCGCCAGCAATTTATCACCGTTCTCACTGCATTCGAATGGAGATTCGCGACTCTCTTTGGAATCGTATTAATTTGATCGGTCGTGTCAGACCGCCTACAGGGACTTCAAGATCGATTCGTCGACGCGATCACGAATATACGTATTTATCGAGTCACCGAGTGATCGTCTATCGCGAGACTTTTTCCTCGTCCGCGCAGCAGCAGGTTCTTTTTTTTCATCGAGAAACGCATTAATTAATTATGAAATCGAACCTGCTGAAAAAGAAAAAGGAGAGAAAGGAAGGAAACGAATCCCCATGCAAACTCGCGGCAAATTTATGTTTCGTCGCACGCGTGACGTGATTTTCTTGTTAATTTGAGGCATCGCATGTAGCTGATCTCAATGTTTTCAACGCTGCTTTCTTTTCGCGCATACTCGATGAAAGCAGAAAACACTTAATAAATCGGTTGCCGATGGGGACATTAATTTTTTTCGTAGTAAACGTTTCTGACTGCTACCTGCTACGCAATTAAACGATAATCCTGAAAACATAGTACACGCACGACGAAGGTACGTAACACGTACCTTTCTTCCGATGTAAAAACGATCGCGAAGCACGCCTGTTCGAATAATAAAAATTCTGTCTTCGAAACAGGTAACCAATAAAAGCCGAACGTTTCTCGAAATAATCTAAAATTTATATTCCGTCTTGCTCAATTTTCTAAGTTCCTGAACACCGTTGGCCATATGATTTATCTTGGCTGATACGATTGCGCGAGGCAACTTTGCAGCGGGTGTTTCTCAATCGCCATTACCACCCGGCGATGAGTTGGCCTTAGATTAGCAAAAGCACTTCATTGTCAGCGTGTAGGTAGTTTCATTCATTCGTCCACCCACTCGCGTGTTTAAAAAATTACAAAGGTTATACACACGCTCGCGCGCGGCAAACTCGCTCCCTAATCAACCCCGGAAAAGGCTATTAATTTCACGTGGGCGTAGAACCTAGGTACTTTGGCTGACCAGATAAAATCAGACAAGGGTGGATCTCCTGCTGTTCGCATCGAAGGGGCACGGCCATCGATCGAGACTAGCGTACGAGCCCAGCGCTCGAACCTCCTTCGTTCGCGTGATTTTGGGCCAATTAGGACCGGCGTCGAAGCCATTAATTCTTTCTGGTAATTTGTCCGTAGCTGGAATTGATTTAAGACCAACGCGCGTGGATCGAAGGGTAAGACGAATGGTTGCCCACGTAGCACGAAAAAGAGATGACGTGTCAATTAAGCTACCCTACAATCCAGCAGAAAGTTATATGCAAAAGGCCAGGTTGCGTGGTAAGATAAATCACGATAAATGTCGGCTCGAGCGTGCTCGATCGGACGATTATTTATGCCCGTCATTCACGAATCGACGGCTCGTTGACCGTTAACCGCAAACGCGTCCCCTTGTCTGTAAATCATTTAACGAGCTTAATCCTCGAGGTACCTCGTAATATTCGCAGCCTCTGGTATTTCTTTTACTCGTGGCAAATTATTCTCGACTACGGTCTACGAAAGTAGCCGGCCAATTTCTCAACGCTGCGCTTGCTAATTCTTTAGCGTCGTGCAGTCCCCCTCTACGAACCGTTAGAATTCGAATTCAACTACCTGCTAACCTGGCAGCGAGGAAATTCTTTTCCCCCGCGTGCCTTCCTGACGATTCCACTTTCGCGCCGCGTCGTATACCTGAGGCAACTCTCTACCCATGCGCATCTTCCCAGAAACTCTCCCAGTTTTCTTCGTAGCGCTCTTCCAATATCAGACGCGGGAATCCCAGTTATACGTGTAACTCTCTTCCCATTCTTCGTCGCTATCTCTGGATCTGCGAGACTCTTCCGTGACTGTTTCCGCGACACTGACAGAAACGTTGTGTTTCGTGCTAGAATGCCGGCACGGCACTTCGACGAGGGGTATTATTCGCCAGTGAGCAGAGTGGCTGGTCAAAGACAACGGTGTACGAAACACACAGGGAGAGATCCCTGGAAAATTATGCAGATCTGGCGTATTTGCATTTAATTAGCATACATGCCGTTCGTTGCCAAGTCCACGGTATGGACTTTCATCTATTTATCATAAAAAAAGTACACGGCAACGGATCTCGATGGATCCTTTGGTTCGCTTTCTCACGTTGCCTCGCCCTGGTTCGATTAAGAGGAGAGGAGGAGGCGGGGGGAGTGGGCTCTTTGAATCGATTTATCGTCCGTTCCTTACTCCGACAAATCGTGATGTCACAGTGTTTGTCAGAATCACGTGGACTTTACGACGTCTTTGCATTCTATCTTCGCGTCTTACATACCCGAGCACGAAGTGGGACGATCGATCTGTCACGATCGCTTCGTTCCTCTTGCAATGAGATTACGAACAGTGGCCGCGTTCGACCGACAACAACTGGGATAACAATGTGGGCAACGAGCAAGCGAAACTTTGGAAATTACTTCAAGATAGTGCGATAAGTTGTAACGTTGTTTCGGAGGGATCGTGGTGGAATCGGTAGGAAGAACGAGCCGATCAACGTTTCGGCGATATACAGGCCACTAAAATTTCGCGAGTCGGGCAATGTAGCGCGGCAATTACGCGAACGCGGAACCTTTCCGTAAAAGGGAAAACGCACGTTAAGGAATCGTGTCCATTCTCAAGGTCGACCGGTATCCTACCGGCCCCTACCGTAGACTGCATAACGCGTTTCTATTACGCGGTCAATTGCAGCGATTGTTGCGTGCCTCTCGCAATCAACGCCATCGAGCCTGCACACGTGTGCTTTCTCTTTCTCCTCTTCTGCCGCGCCGTCTTTCTCCCTTTTTTGTTCTCGGTGGTTCAAAACCACCGTTAAAAAAGAAGAAAAAAAAAAAAGAAAATGCCGGCAAAACACGTACGTCCCTTGATTTATAGCTATTAAAATTACATTGCGCCGTTCCCTTCGTTGGCCCGTGGAGAATGGGAATAATTCAACGCGAGCTAAACACTGAATGACCGATGTCGTAACCAGAATTATACCAGAATTATACATGGGTAGCGGTACTCGCGAGTGTAAGTACGATTGCCCGGGAAAAATGGCGGATCATAGAGAAGCTGTCACGACTGGCAAATTGCTAGGGAAAGATTGACGTTTAACGGATGTCAAAATAACAATACCGGCGACGCGGAGATTAGACGCGATTCGTACTCCGGCAAACGGGGACATGACGCGAGGGAAACGATAATCCGGGTGAAACGAAACGATCGATAAATCACGCGGTGAATGCTGATTTTATTTTTTGGCGATTCTTTGCCTGGTCAAATTGATAGGAGGATTATGTCCATCATAAATTACCTTTTCGGGATGTCAACGTAACTTTTACTTTAAACGCGTGATGTTACGACGTTTCTTTCTGGAGTTCGACTCTGACTGCTCCAAAACGAGAGAGATGAGAAAGTTCTTATATTTGACCCGGATTCCTAGATTCGTATGATGCAACGTTGAAATCAATCTGAAGGAGGTCGCGTTGCACAATCCTAGGGAGAAGATCCCGAATTTAGCAACCGCAGGTGTATGGCACGGCGGAGGCAGTCGATCCGGTCGTCAGGACACAAAGGCGCCTTTCCGTGACGATTGCGCCACGAGAAAATAGCGTAATCACGGTGATTAACGAGAAAACTATGTCTCCGATGTATTCTGATTGTGGTGCTTCCAACGGCCGAAGCTAGTCGACGATCGGAAACAGGCAGCCACGTGCGTGACACGTATCGTGACGAACAGACAATGCCGCGGATCGATACGCGGCACAGCGATTTAAATACAAGCAGACAGTGACACGCGAGCTGCGCATACCATCGCCTTCTTTCGCGACAGAGAACCCAAGAGAGTAGCGAGCAGGCCGGCCTGCTTGCTGTGCGTTCGCAAGTAGCGCGCGGCGTTCCACTCGACGCTCGTTGTCGAGAGCAAACGCGATCCACAGACGCGTCATCTGCCGTGCTCTCGAATATTTAGGAACGGCTTAATGGCAACGATCGTGGAATCGACCTCGAGGCAGTCGCAGTGGCATCGTGAACGTCGTCCTTGACAAAAGGCAAAGCAGATGGTCAATAAGAGTCTTGCTCGAGTCTTGCACAGTAGTTACGCGCAACGGCGCGTGTGCGACTTCAGCTTTTTTCAAACTGGCCAAGAACAAGAGGAATGTCGCGCGCGTGGGAGTGCAGCAGCGGTCGTAAACTTTCTACGAAAAGTGAACGGGAATCGATCATCCTTTGAGTTTGAATTATATTCTTTAGTCCGTCGTGGCTTTTTTGAAACAAAGAAACGAAAGATTTGACAGTCTCAAAGACGAATCGAGCGTCCATTAAAGGACCAGAACGTATTACTTTTTACTGCCGTATGCTTCTCGAAAGTGTGTTCCGTGAAAGTACGAAATCGTGATTTTTACGTTATATTGGTAAACGACATGCCCGACCCGTAAAGTCACACCGGGCCGAAATGTACACGGGCGGCATTATGTAAGTATACTCGTAAATATGTAATAAACGCCGTGTTTTAGTCACATTTTATGGGACAGAGACCGCGTGGGTGAAGAAACCGAGAGAACTCGCCGTGATTTTTATGGTATCGAGAATGTACATCTCATTATGGAGAGGGGCCACCGATGTTCACGATAAACGTTCGTGTGTACCTGCCGGAACGGTAATCCGTTATCATTGAATTTCGTTTTACTGACATCGTTCGCCGGACCAAATTGTGTCGAGAGAACCCAAAGAAGTGAAACGCGCAAGAAAAGGCCTTAACGAGGCGATTATGAGATTAGATCTAAATAAAGCTGACTAATGTACGTTCTAGAAATATTATCGCTCACGTGGAACAATTTCGAGAAATATAAACAGTACAGGCGGTTAGAGGATTCATTAGAACGCGACGAAACTTTCTTCCTCCACGAGTCGGTACAACCATACGGAGGTTAAGTCGATTTCCTTTAACCCTTGAAATATTAACATATTATCGCAGAACGTTCTCGATTAAAAGGTTTGCCGAGTAACTTCGATATCATCGTATGGGTTTTAAACGTGAGCGTTCTAATTGCAAGACTGGATCTCTCGACGATGTCGCCGCCGTGCGCTAATGTAAATTCGTCAGGGAGCCACTTTATCTTCGTCGCGGGAATCCGATGTGATTAACGATAACATTCGATTTGACGGAAAAGAAATGTATCGCCTTGCGTATGCGATATGCCAGGAATTTTTGTACGTCTTGCCCCGCGCCTCGGTACCGGGTTTTGCCATTAAGCGAACTTTTGCTCTTATTTATCATCTTCAATTTCGCATTCCGGGATATGCAAATGAGACACGGGTTGCGCGGCAAAACAAACGCCACACGAAAAGAAATTCCCCAGCGCTTGGTCCGTCTTTTTTCTTTGGTTTCCTTTTCCTTTTTCGTTTTTTCAACAATTTCGCTACCCACATCGCAGGTGATATAAATTACTTTCACTCGTTCGACAACTCTAACAGACGGATCGTCGAACCGACAATTACAATCAACTGCGAAACGAAACAAAATCGAACATTCGCCTTACTTTTTAATTAGTTTAAAAATATCGCAACGCCAACGACGCACACGCTAATTACCGTTTCCAACTCAACCACGAATTTCGCACGGTAAATATCGGAGCAAACTAGAAAACCAACATCGCGGACAAGCGAAGAAGAAGGAGGACAGAAAGACCGGTGTACAGGGAATAAAGAAACACAGAGAGGAGGATAATAGACATAGATTATAGCGGCTGGTGAGGGCTGCATGAGGAGCGCGGAGGAACGAAAGAAGCGGGGTAGAGCGGTCGTTTGCCTTGGATCGGCTTCGAACTGGAGAGTCCAAGCCCAATCCTGAGAGCCCCAGTGCAAACCCAAGCTCGATCCCGATTCCGATCCCGCCTGATTTCCGTCCGCGTGCATTCCATCTTATACGTTCGGCCGCGGTCGGCCGGAGTCGAGCCGGATCGGCCGGCTTCGCCGTTTCTCGGCTCCTTCGCTCGGCCATGCTGTCGTGCAACTTCGGCTACAGTCGTGCATCAGCGCTCGCGCGGAGTGGATCGCGGAACGCGCTTCGTTCCAAACGGTGGAATGACGGTGTCCTTTTCGCCGTCGCCACAAGACGCTAAGAAGGACGCTTGTTCGCGCATTGACGTTTCACCTGCCTCCGCGACGATGTCACCGTGAAATCACGATCTTTTCAATTATTATCAACGAAGAATCTCGCACGTGGTTTGAAGTGGGGGGGCAGGATTTAGCCGGCGCGTTAACGTGCTGTGCGTGTAACAGTGGATGTGCTCTGTCTTACCGATCGTTCTCTTCCTCTCTGTCTCCGACTTGAGCTCTGTGTGTTTTCTGCGAACCACGACCGCTCGTCGTCATTCTGGATAACGTTCGTCCGTTGGAGCAGGGCCCGCGCGTAGCAACCGCAAGAATACCTTAGCCGACGCTGATTCAACAGGTGGAAATCTGCCAACTTACAGGTACCTGTTTCTTTCGATTTTTCTCTTTCGTTCGTCTTGGCCAGCTGTCAGCTCGCTGCCAGGTGGCGTAGAACACGACGACCACGACTAACGACGATCTCCTCTCGGATCTCTCGAGCCAAAACTGAACCCAAGATTCGCTCCAGGCGACTCCGAGTCGCCGGAGTTGTTCTTTCTTGCCGTTTCTTGCCGATCGCGGAGCAGGCTGCCTGGTGCTATGCTTTATTCGTACACCTGCCTAGTTGGACCCTTGTTCCCCTTCAATACGACGTACGTTACGCTCTCCTTTTCCCTTTCGAAACCGCGAGTCGGAGTCGCTCCACGTGCGAACGAAAATTACACGATCGTTACGCAACCGCCTCGTAATTCTTACCTCGATCGCGTCGACCGAACGATCAGGCTTCTCATTGCATTATTCTCGCGAAACAACCGTGTTACTCGTAATCGCGTTACTTTTCGAATGCGCAAAATACAATATGGCGTTTCAATGGCCGCGCATGCGCGTAATTCTCGCGTACGGTGAGAACGAACGAATCGCCGCGAATTTTAACGGGTCGCGTTTCTTTCGCTTGCACGGGCAGGCTCGAGAGATAACGATCCTTACCGGATCTCCGGTATTTGTGTGCTGCTCGCGAGCTACAGCCTCAACAGTGCCGGTAGAAACTAGCTCGCAACGGGATATCTAGGCGCGAGGTGCGCGCATCCCCGATTGTGTATGTACTCGCTATTAACAGCACGCTAAACATTCTCAGGGGATTTTTCTCACACACGGGCCTCGACCATTTTCCATATTGTTTCTTCACATATTGTTGCTTTCCACGAGAAAGATTGCACGTTATACGCCTACCTCGTTCCGTTTGCTACGTTCAGTAGTAATTATTTTCGCATTCGCATGTATGGAAAATGTGTTAGTAACGTGGCTCTAAAGTCACCGGCCACGCTAAGACGTCTCGGATCCCTTTGTTGATGTACTTTGTTAAAATGGTTGGGATATCTCGTGTTTGAACAGTGAGTCAAACGTGAAGGTTGAAAGAAGAAATTCGCGTGCGAGACAAAAATTTTTATTGTACAGCTCTGTCTATAACGAGTAGTAAGGTCGTGTGATCGTGGCTTTTGGTTAATCATTTAAGTAAACATACACGACTTTGCAGTTGAGTATCTCAATGTACGTGTTGTAAGATTTCTAACTTTCAACTGGATGTGTTTTGTTTCTTCTTGCTGTCGCCTCGCTTTTCCCCGTTTCTGACTTATCAGTTCGTGGACCCTGATCGATCGACCTTCCACTGAAAAATTCACGCCGACGTTGGGTCGAGTGCGTCGGCCTTGACATCGGCTCGATATATAGTCTCGAGTGCCTTGACCTTTACGTCGATAAAATCCGTGGGTTGCTTCTTCTCCGCGTCATCGAAGGTCGATGCTGCTTCCTTCTTCTGCCTTTCGACACGTTCGTTTTTCGTCGATCTGCCTGAAGCAACACGAATCGACGAAATAACACCGTCCAAATTCCACCTTTGTTTTTCGCTCGACTCGGACACTCAGCTTCGAATTAATTAAGCCGATTCAATACCCCATTCAGTCAGCCAACGTTGAAACCCTAATGGAATTAATTAGTACGATCGAATAGAAATATATTCACCGAGTAATTCCAGCGGCCTTGAGACTTGTATTCGTTTCTGGAAAGATTGTAGCGAGAAATTGGCAGCGAGGATCTCGAGACTTGCCCATAGTTCTGCTCGTTGCAATCGAAGGTTCGCCTCATGAATGAATCATGACCAACTTGAGAACTTTGAGAAGGATCCTGCCGTATGAGGAACGTGCTACCGGCTATCGATACTAACGCAAACGCAGGTAACTAACCGCGCTTGTTAATTACGGTCTCGGGCAAATGTTGCATGAATAAATAGAGACACGCCGGGTATCAAGAGTCTCAAATGTGATTCTTGTTAAAATACCGATTAACTAATATACCGATGTCGCTCCGATTTCAGCGAGGTCGCAATCTCTCGAGTGAACGAATTAAAGTGAAAGTTTGTTTATCCGACTCGTGCGTGCGTCTGTCGCTTCGAGCTCCTTGTCGCGAGTTATTTCGCTTAGAAACACGTAGACACAAGTTGTTTCTGTCTACCTTGCGTCTACCGTGAGTTTGATATCTCGAATAAGTGAAAATCTCTCTTTACACAATCTCTTACTGATAAAACTCAAATTCGAAACACTTTTCACAGTTTTCGTTTTGAGCGACATTCACATCATGGCTCGTTTAGTAACTTAAACACGCGTTTTCACGCGAATCCCTCCCGATTTCTTGGCTAACTCGTCGGTAAATATTTGCTCCATACCATGCGTCGCAACACGTCATTGTGTACAACGTGTACTATTAAGCGTGCTACGCGAATTTTAATTCAGTCGAGCGTTAGTGTATCCTAAAGTTATGAAACGAAAGATCCGGAGTTTGGTAGACGGAAAGAGACACGATGCAAAACGTAAACAGTAGGGCACATTCATCGCGTGCCCATTGCGTAGATCTTGTCGTATTTGGGTCGTAACGCGGAGCGTAATTTTTTTCCGGGGATATCGACTTTCAGAGTAGTCAATGAAACGACTTTTTCTCGGAAATACTATGTCACGAACGATCATTCAGTAAAATTCACATTCGTGAATCTCGTGAGATCATATTGCATCGAGTTCATAAAACAGACCGCAATCTTTGCTTGAATGCTCGTGAGTGAATGAATGAATTTCAAACAAATAAGTTGTATAACACGCAATAATCGTTGATATATCAAAGACGAGTTGCGCAAGCATATTCGTTTCACTTTTTTCACTATTTTAGACGAATCTCTATTACGCGAATTTTGTTCGACGAGTGATAGAAAAGAGAAATTACCGTGGCACTGGATTCGATGCAATTACAACATTGCACGTTTTTGTTTTCACGTGAGAGCCCGCGAGCATTGCACAATGCGCGGTTCCGATACTGCGGAAAAAAAATCCCGTAATTGTTTATTTTTTTTTAGCAGTATATGCGAGACTCGTGTAATAATTATCAATATCAGTAGATATCGGTACACGTAAAACGATTCCTGCATTCGCGGGCAAACGTCCGAGAATTGCTCCTCGACCGTCTTTCGAGATCATTACTGTTGATTAATTCGCTATTTCACTGTTCCGCTTACCACCTAACAAGATGCTGTTAATTCGTTCGATACGTATACGTTGCATACGTATGATAATTCAACGACGTCGACGTAATAGCTAGCAGTACCTACTTGTTGAGTTTCCACACTTGTTGCATACAATCTCGCCTCGAGTCTCACAATGTATTATATTCCATCTCGCTTAATCATTGTTCGAATAACACTATGCAAAGTAGTGGTGTGCAATTTTTTCAACCGACTCGATGGTGACGTGAGAACCTTGGCGCAACATCTGCTGCTCGGATATATCGGTCAAGGTCCCCGGGAAATCGTAGACCAAGTGAAAGAATCCGATAGAAATCGGATGCAGAAGGATTCGGATCTCGAATGAAAGAAAGACGAGTGTACCGTGCATAGCCAAGCGGCATTTGCTCGAATGGATTGTATATTGCTCAACGTTGCGGTGTTGCGCGGGTGGTGTCTCTATCTCCCTCCTCCTCTCTCTCTTTCTCTCTTTTCCTCGTAAATTGCACGAATCCACGGTAGTCGCGTTGAATATAGGTTTCTGGTTGCTCGCGTCTCTTCTCAGCGATCGCTGGTTGAAACACGGGGATCCAGTTTGACTGGAGCACGTTCCAGTTTTCTCACGAAGTTAGAAACATTCTGGGTCAGTCGCACGAATTCGAGAGATATTTGGAGTTTCAACTGGGGAGGAGGGCGCGTGTTCTCTCGAGGCTGCGCGAGGGTCATTACGGTATATCCGTGTACGGGAGAAACCCGAAGGAAAGAGTAGTTGGACTCGCGGCTCTGCCACAAATTCATATTAGTATCAAACACGGGAGGAGAATTATGTAGCATGACGAATGGCTGGGTCATTAGTGACTTGCTAATCTAGGAACTACTATACGAGGGCACGGGATTTTTATGCTCGTGGCAAGCAAACCACGGACGCTTAAGAATGATCGTGCACTACCAACGTAAGTCAAATCCTCTGGCTTGCCAGCGTGCTACGGTTCTACCGTAAATTGCCCACGCTAGAAACAATAATAATCGAAGTTTATTTGCCCGCGCGGCTATCTACGTTGCTCGATGTAGGAATCGGGCGTTGCGTTTTATTATCTTGCTCGGCGTACCGCTCGAAGCGAGCAATTAGAGAATCGCGTTCGCAGAGCCACGACGGGGTCTCTGTTCGACGCAACTGTTGCAGATATCACAGACTAAGGAAACGTACCGTTCGTTCGTCCGAACATACGCTTGCTGAGCCTCGTAACAGCCTTCTGAAGAATATAAAGTCATTCGGGTTGATGATCCGGCAATTATATGGAGCGATTCGAACTTCGACGCGAACGATCCGCGAAGAGTGGAAGAGTTGTCGGAACGAAAAATATCGTCGACGTGCACCACCCCTGGAACGTATCTCGCGACGCGAGAACTGCTGAATGATGATATCTGAAGCGGCGATCTGCGATTTACTCGGTCGACGACGGTCTAGCCTGCGTATCTCGAAGCATCTCGAGCATTTCTCTCGCGGCCGTTTCTCTATCCGGTCGGCCTCCTACCGTTTCGCACGTCTGGGCCGGTTGTTCTATAGCAGGGCAGCGGATGCTCGCCGGACGACGAAACCGGATGTCCTTCGCTCGGAGAAAAAGAGAGATTAAACGGGGAGTAATGTAGGATAACGAAGAGAGAGGTGGAGGGTGAGGCAGGTAGACGGTGAGCCGTTGAATATACCGAGGGAAGGAAGGAAAAGATCGGTCTAGCAAATAACTTTTGCATTAATATTCCTGTTGGCAGCCAATAGCCATTCCACCGGCAACTATCTGGAGTAACTATAATCGACGATTCAACCGTAATCTCGAGAAATCGACGGGGTTGAGGGTTGCAGAAGGAGGGGAAGCAACCGTGTACCGGCAATTGGGAATTCTCTTGGACCTATCGGTTGTTATTCGTTGCGTTTCGGTATTACCTACGTGCAACGTTTTTTGCACACTGTTGGCGATTCTTGATAAACGGCGCGGTAAATCTCGGGTATGCATTAACACCGGACTGTTATTACTATTTAAGTGGCGGGATTTCCTATCGCGTATCGAGCCTTCGTTTCAACCTACCTACTCGTTGTTATCTCGCAAAAGTGCGGATCAATCTGGAATTAACTTTGGAGACGAGACGAAATTTCCGTTACACTCCATTTTCTCTAGGCGCTAATTTAACGTAACGTTGATCGACCGGATTGACTTGTGTTATCGAAAAGAGCCTTGAGACGTCTGGCAAGTATGTATGTAATCGCGTTCGTTTGCACGTCGTCCAGTTAAATTTAGTCTCGTCGTTCAGCGTCGTTTGCTTTTTTCTCCCATTGTGCTCGAGAATAAGAGCGACTGATTTACCGCCAGATAGATACATACGTACGTACGTATGTACGTGTATATTCGGTGCACCTTGGATTTAACACCGTAGGTTCGACGTGACGGCGATTTATAATCGATAACAGATAGTAATAACAGGCGATCCAACAGAGCTCCAATATAGAGAGATATTAGTCTCCGCGCGCGAGGCCTTTCGCACGAGCCGACGCATCATGCCGCGGAGCTCGAGTCATTTGCGACAATGAGCGATTCTGCAAATGTCGATGACACACGGCACAAAGCGAACCGGTCATTGTGCAAGCGGTTTGCCCGCCAACTATCGAGCGACCCTTGAGAAATCCGTTGGAATTCCGGTCTAAGCGAAATTTCCAACCGCGTACCTAACACTTCTTCTCGAGATCGTACTGGAACCAATTCGACCCTTCGGTATCCTTCGTGTTTCTCTAGAAAGCTTCGCGACAAAACGGAAAAGTCGGACGCGGAAAAATACACGGATTCGTGCGAGTGCAAAGAAGATAAGTTATCTGGTGCAGGAACGCGGACAAAGGGAACCGTTCCGTGGCAACAATGGCACGGGATTTTTCTCTTAACGGCCAAGTTAAATATTGTCCTTTCCATAGTCAATACGTTATCTGCTCATTTCCATATGATAGGTCATTGATAAGGTTTAAGAACGTTCGCTGGTACAGTCCGGTTCTTTTCTTCTCGCTCGAGCAAACTCGAATGCCGGCAGAAAATCAAACTTTATCGAGGCCGATGATCTCGAAAAACATTACCAGGGAGTCCTTGGTTGGAATAAGGCCGCGTGTGTCGCCTCTTACGGAATCCCAATCGTGATATACGCAATCAGCGACTCGCTGTCCAGCAATCAGCCGAGAGGAGGAAAGGGAATCTCAGATAGAGGAAAAGAAAGTCGAGTAATAAACCGTCTTTATTTACAATCCGAGATTCCCCGCAACCGAGATCGTGCAACTTGGATTACAAACGTATATACCATTCAGCGTACCATTTACGACAGGTATACGTTATTCCTCGGTCGTGATAATGGCTCGTTCGGTTAACATTGTGCGATTTCGTTTCGCAACGTTCAACTTTACCGCGACGTCTCGCGAGCCCGATTCTCGAGAATGCAAGATCGAATACAGACGATCGAGTCGAATTTATTCGTCGTGTTTATCTATCTTTGATTTTATAACGAAAATTCCTCCGCTTCCTCTCGAGATAACCCATTTGCTAAGACAGCATCAGTATCGATCATTTCATCGGATCGTTGCACAGGCGCAAATGCGGTAGCCAGACATTAGATTTCCGGTATTCGCCATGTATCTAGCCGAACTATGTTTCATCACTCACAGCTGTTATCTAATAGCGAGGATTGCATGTTCGATTTCCTTCGATTTTCCTCTGGTTCGATGGATCGCAAAAATCGATGGTACAGCGGAACGACGCGACGATGCGTGGACGCCGCTACACCGATTTCTATATCTCGAGCGAATGTAATTTCATTATTACTTTAATAAGCGATCGGTCGGCAATATGACTATGTGGTGCGATCAGAATTGGCCATGAAAGAAAAGCTCAGTTCATTTACTCCCTAATCTACAGAGCGAATAGAGAAAAGAGTTCCAAGATAGATAGTACTCGTCGAAACATGAAAGAAAAGTCCTAATAAACATCGGGAGTCGAAAAAGAATTAATAGTTTCAAAGTTATAAACAATTTTTTTGTTTCGGTTGTAATGCTTGTAAAAGAGTTAGCATCCGAGAATTGAAAGAGTACGCGAGACTTTAATATGAAGGTGTCAAGCATGTATGAAAATGGAAGAGCACAGAAAGAGAAGAAATTATAACATAAACCACTACTTATACATACTCACAGTATGATAGCTTTCGAAGTGGTGAATTTCTCGTTTTATCAACTGAAAGTTTATTTTAAACAACATTTTTTCATGTTTTGGTGTATCTATCCTAGTTATGAACCTTCTTTTCTATATTGCGACTAAAAATTTATGTTTCGGCGAGTACTGTCTATCTTAAAAGTTACGAATCCTCTCTTCTATTCATCCTGTATATTGCGATGAAAAAAGCGACAAATCATGTAGATTCTACATTGAAGAGCATACTTTATAAAAATCATTTCTATCTTGTGTTTTGTCGGCACAAAAAAAACAAACAAACATCGGAATCTGCGAGAAAGCCTGTCAAAATTCATTAAAAGAGATTCCGTGGTTTCTTCGCGAAAATATTTGTCACGCTTCGTTTCACCGACAAGATCGTTTTACTCACGAACATGTTTTACTTTTATGTGTTTCACTGATGTCTTCCAACGCGAACACCATCAGAAAGCTTTCCGTTACCGTTACTGAAATATCATTCTCCCTTTTTCAGCCTTGGCATTCCGTTTTCGAATTGCGAAATATTTTTCAATCGCGCGTCCGCGTACTTAATAACATCGCGGCTGGTGATTGCCGCGGCAACGTATCGAAATTAAGAATAGCGCCAGAGCAATGTTTCCTGTCCGTATCTCTCGCGAGGTTGCGCAAACCTTAGTTCACTTGCGACAGACAATTCCCTGAATGTCAGGTTAAACGGCGCACGGATCGGAATAGCGCGCTCGGTAATAATCTGAGAACACGTTGCGGCAAGAAGTTCAAGACAAATTTAGCCTCTTTGTTGTACGATTTTATTGCAGCGTAACGTATATACCTTAGTCGCGATACGAACTTTCTTCCAGCGATCGTTTCATCGCCCGAAGAAATCGAGATGATTAGCGAATTGCCAATAGCATCTCGGTCGTTTGTGCTTCGATTACTCTTTCAACAAGCGATAAGCTGTAATGGACGAAATTACAGGCTCGTTCAATTATCAGGCAACGTCTCGGTCTGTTCGTAAATCCAAATTTTTTTTTTTCGTCTATTTGCAAACTGATGCCAGTTACACTGTATTATTCACCGAAATACAAAAAAAAAAAAAAACTTTGAAATGCGAAGAATTTTCCTTTATCTCGTTTCGAAAAGATCCGCTAATCGTTGATTTTGTTCTCGTTTGCAATTGACCCACGTGTGAATCATTCCTGCGCACGGAATCCAGACGATAATGAATCAGATCGCAGGTCGCAGGTCGGTAATAATTTTCCGTCGCACGCTGTTTGCACTGTGGTGCCACATTATGATGGCAAATGAAAACGAAGAGGGACGGACGCGACAGGCTGGTCGAACTCTTAGTCGAAGGGAAGTGACGAAACGCCCCTGAGAAATATTTCCATGATTCACGAGGGGCAGATCTGGGTAAAACTGGCATTGTTGTATCCCTGGCAGGTATTCGGCCCGATATTATTGACTTAGGACTCGAACCAGTGTAAACAAAGCCAGTGTTGGAATCGAGAGCCAATTGTTCTCTAGCCTCGTCTTTCTCTCTCGCGTTCCTCTGCGGTGTGATTTCGATACGAGCGAACACGGATGCTCGTTATCGTCGCTTTGTACCGCTCGACTATCCTTCGGACCGCGATTTACCGTCGCAGTAATTCGTCGATATTTGTCGCGCGTTGAACGAGTCTGCTTCGCCGGAGATCCGTACAAGCGGCTACAAACTCGCAGAGTGTACCTATATACCTGAATATCGCGCGAGGAGTTTTGAACAAGATGGCTCGATGATCGAGACCGGTGAGAAAGGAAACGAAGGGGATGGCGAGGAAGGAAGAGAATTTGCTAGCTGCTACGAATTTGGCGATCGGACGTGTCGCGATTGCCAAAGCGTTCCGGCGACGCTTGCGCGAAGATTCAGTTTGCGAACTGTGGCTGCTCGACGGATATGGTACGAAGCGTTCGAATCACTTTGTAGGCAAGTAGGTTGAAGATGAGATGACATTTCGGTTTAACTCGTTTCCCGGCAACGGGGAATCTCACTCGATATCGAGAAAAAAAATCGTTTACTGTCGCTTAACTGTTACAGTACCTTGTTCTCATCGGGACAATTACCGCCGGTTTAATCAAAATTATCTAAATCGCTCGAAACGTTCTTTTTCTCCATACTTCTTATACCACTATACTATCAAGGACAGCGAATTTACGAAAGCGGCTTTATTGCCCGCAGCCGGATGAAAAAAAGAGCAACGCATGAATTTAATTAATCCTATGCATTAACTGCGCTCTTAAACTCTCCAGTTCTGTTCAATTACGTTGATTACACTCAGCTGTGTCGAACGTTTAGACCTATCTCGAGCGAAGACCGGATTTCAAACTCGTGCTTATTCTGCTCTCCAGACGACAGGAGAAGACAAAATCAAATTATATAGCGGCTGGAGCGGCGACGCGCGACTCGCAACAGCTGATGTCGGCCTCGAACAGATTCGCTCGATCTCATTATTTTCACCGGGGTTACTTAACGGTACACCTAGAGGAGTCTGCGAAGCGTGCTCGTCTCGAGCTGACACAATCGGGTCGCCTCGAAACAGGGATTCTATCGCGTGTCCACGCCGCCTCGAACGCGCGATTTCACGAACGTCTGTCTTCTCGTTAGGTGTTGGGCCTCAGTCAGTTGTTTTTCGCGATCGCGTGAAATTGTATCACGATTCTGGCTGTCAGGTCGCGTTACGCTAGCCAGATATACCAACCAGCGACGCTTCTATCCGACTTTAGTGCCGCATGCGTCGCGCTTTCCGGACCAAATACGATCGCATTCCTCGTGGCGTGCACGCGCGGCGACGAGGCGCACGGCGACGTGGAAACGGCGGTTTCATTTTACGCAGTCGTAAACGTGAAATTCGTATCGACAAGACGTGTTATGAACGAAGTAGCCTGGGAACGTTCGAGAGAACGTTAATTGTAAGCTCTTTCTTTTAGGGCAATTTTAGCTACACTTTCTTCGCGGGTAGTTTGGCATGAACTGAAGAGCGTAGATACGTCTGTCGTATGAAAGTCGATCGTATCGATCGGTTTCTCGTTTGTAGCATGCCACTGGAACTGAAGATGTGCAAATTGTTTTAAATTACACGCGAGATAATCACGAGTTGATCATTTGTCGCCCTTAATTACCGCCCCTGCGTATCGTTTTTATCCACGTCGCTGCCCATTAAGTACAAGATAGAAACACGCGTGTTGCACTTATCGTACAAAAACATTTTAACCTATCTACTACATCGGTATCGATCCGTTTATGAATAAATCGATACGTGCGTCCTGGATGCAGAAACCGCGGAGATTTCATAATCCCCGGCTAGCAGTTTCCATTGTCTCGGCGATTCGGATCGAGAAAAATCGGCGCGGGTGATCGATGCCCATCGTGGCTTAATTAGCATCAATCCGACGTCGGGCTCCCATTACCAGGCAGTTATGTAAATGATGGCGAACGCTCCGGATTAATGTCTCATTGTGCGCCGATAAATTTCGCCGGTGCTTTGAAGTTTCGAGTCCATATCGTAATTGATGTAATGCGGCGAGCGTCGAGGGTAGCGATCTGTCTCGCAGCGCGAGACTACTCCGTTCACGATCGACGATCGGGTGAGTGGCAAAATCCAGCCACGGTGTGTGTGCGTGTGTGTGTATGTGTATGCGTGTGTGCGTGTGTCGTTAACGCGGTTAGGACCATTTAGCACTGTCATGCCACTGACTCTAGGGAACTACCTCGTGTATATATCCGTAGGCCTGCGCCACCGCTCGTAACTTTCTCCCGATCGGCGACTTACCCCCCCGATCGTCGTATGCGTGTGTACACGCGCGCGCGTTGCGCCCGGCCAATGCGTACTTGGACCGTACCGGGTATATATACTGACATTTGGAATGCTAATGTCGATTAGCAGAATCGATAAGTATCGACGGCCGCGTGCGGGAGTATATACCAGTTGCTCGGTAGTATACACATATCCACGCACGTGTCGGTGCACGTGCATCTGTGTTCGCGCGTACGTGTAACGAGGCTTAACCTTTCCTTTTGTATGCGCTCCGCGGCAATTTGCGGCGTGCCTGTTCCAACTGTGTTTGCGTAGCGTCACGGGCAAACGCGCCGCGCAGGAAACGCGTGCCCCGCAATCGATCTCGAGGGACGAGGAACGAAATCTCGGCGTTCGGTGGAATTTTCCAAGTCGCGTCGTACGAAGTCGAGTCGGTTCGCCGAGTGGTTCGCCGAACAGCCGGAGGAAGATTGATTTACCGCGGAGACCGAAGCGTAGAGATCCGGGCTACGATTCGTTTAGAAAATGGAAATTACCGTGCCGCGTTAGGAAACCAAGGCGGCATGTAAATCTTAATGCCCGATACGAAATGTTGGAATTGGACTTTGCGTCGACGTTAAAGTATCTCGAAGGGCGTTGATTTGGAGTTACAGCGAGGCAAGACACAACGTCCGGCAATGCATTTCCAAATGGTGTCTAAATGCAGCTCGGTTACGTCGATTATAAAACGCTGAAACGAGTCATTAGAGGGATAGGTTTTCGCTGAACGATTTTCCTCGTCGATATTATCGGTGTGAAACACCGTTATCCAGCCTCTTGCGCAACGAACGCATTCCCTTGTGTGATTTCGTATCGTCCGCCGTGCGTGGTGATTTTCTTGTGCGGGAACTGTGCTCTGTGGGAATCATTGTCGGCCTCCTTGACGCAATGATTCGCGCACGAGCGTTGTTAAACAATGAGAGTGAATCGATTTCACCGCGATTATTCTTCTAAAATAACACGCTGCGAGAATTATCACGGTCGATAAAATTGCACGTTGCGTGTTAATTTCGATCCATTTGTTCTCCCTTGTTCCGACGGGAATTAACCCACAAACCAGGAACAACGGACAACGAGCAATCGGCGATGATAACGCGCAGGATCTGTCCATCCATCTGCAGGATCGCGAGGGTGTTTATTAGATTTTCAAACGAAACGGCGTTACTAATGGACGTGGCGTATTAATGGAGAGGCGATGAAAGCTCGCGCGCCTTTGTCGGCCCGAAAATGGAGTCCGCGTTATTATTCTCGCGATCGGTTGCCGTAGACATTGTACGTGCGCGGGTAAAGATCTCGCGGGTGGGTATTAATGCCACGTAACGCCTACGCGCTACGTGTTTCCATGGATTTACATTTACATTTCCCGCCTTTAGCGTCATAACGGCGGGAGGGTCTTGACGCCGAACGAGCTTCGAAATTAATTTGTAACCGGAAAACGTGGGCTAGTCAGATACCTGCGGCCCGAGGCTACGTACCAGGCCGCGTCTGTGAGAGAAGCAGTACGATTCTAATCCGTTGTTTATTCCAGCCTGTGGCTAACATATCGAGGCTCGATCCGATATAATGGAGCATTGTTCTAGGTAGCTCTGCGTTTATTCAGAACCTTTGGGCGTCTCGTTAAGGAACTAATTGAAACGATACCCTTTTTTTCTTCCTCTTTCGTCGCTCTCCTTCGGGCCCCTGCCGACCAGTTCCCCATTGTCGAAACGATTGATCGATCGTGTTATTACGAAGCGAAACGGATTATTAAGGTACCCGTAGGGGGTGCGTAACAGTGTAAAATGATAAGCGAGGAAATTAGTGAGGCTGAGAGTCGAGTGAAAACTGGTTATCAAGGATTCGCCCGTATGTCATTTCGTTAATGCACCCCGTACACGGCGCGACCACTGTAATCGTATTTTAGCATTACACGGAAAGTCGAAGGCGTTCGCCGTTGCCTCCGAATGTAAAATTCAAATTCATTACTCTCGAATCGCGTGAGAAGGGGGGGGGGAGATACATCAGGTGAACGTCGGCGTAAAATCGGAGAAACGCCGGTAGACAGTTATTGTAGGTTATTCGCTCTCCGATGATACTTCCTCTGGCGCATAAAGGAATATCTGAACGCAACGAGACCCGCTAGCTCGACTCTTTTTTACTGTCCTCCTTTCTCTGCTCGAGAAAGAGAAGATATTTGTTGGAAGAAATGGGAAGCACAACCGCTAAATTTCGATTTATCAGCCGCAATATCTCGCCCGATGTGTACTGCCTGTTCAATTCGTAGAATTTGACATAGATTCGTCTGAATGTGTACAAGATATATATTTATATTTACAGATCTCGATCGCTGGGTGATCTTTGGTATTAGCTACCAGCTAGTTTGAGAATTCGCAGAGGCTCGATAAGCGTAATAGGGAAATCTCTCAAATGTCCTTCGCACTAGAGAGATTCGCATTGTTCGAAATTTCCAGACTTTCCGCTCGTGTAACGGAAGGGGTTCAGATAGTCGAAAGTCGTATAAATTCCGCGAGCGAAGGAAAGCCCGCCACGGGACCATGTATTGGGAATGTGTGCGTTCCGCGTCGAATTTACACGTGGATAATTTGAAAAGATCAAAGGAACGGCGCGGCTGAATAATTACGGACGAGTGGTCCGCGCGTATCGGAGCACGATCGGTGCCCACGCATCGGCGCGTTGCCATTCAAAAGGTAACGAGCACCGTGAATCATTTTCCTCGGCGAATTCCGCGTGCTGTTTCCCTATTGGCGTTGTGTCCCGGCGTGGTGTGAAATATCGATGCAATAACGCACACGCCGCCCGATAAGACGTCGTCCTAACGGTGTAAAATCTTTGCCGGTTGTTGGGTGACGGGTCGCGGAACAGGCGCAAAATGATCGGTGGCCAGAGAAACACACGCCGGTGATACACGGGCCGGAGGAGATCTCTCGCCGGGATTTCTCACGTTACACCGCAACACCGTATTTTCCCGTGCTCTCTCGGACAGTGTGTTCTCGTTTCCTCGATCGTCCGGCGGACGCAGGAGGATACATCTGCCTCGACCATCTTTACGGCGATTTATCCATATGTAAGTAGCTGCAGGAGAGGAACAGGGTGTGCGCGCGATACATCGCGTTCACGAGCAGCCGTGGCTCACGCGTAATCTCGCGTTCGTACAGAACGAGCGTGAGCGTACACCGACGTGTTTCCATCCACATAACCCGGTAACCTGTCCGACAATTCCGTTTCACGAACGGTGTGCAGCGTTGAACGGGCGTGCACGCGTTTCCTTGGCTCATGAATGCGCCTCTTACTCTTCGCCGCATTGGTCAACACACCCGGGTCTACCAGTCGCGGTGTGCGCGCGTGTCTTCCTGTTACCGCTTCGGCCAGCGTCGGTTCCCGTTGCCAGGAACATTTGCAGCCGCGCATACGTACGAGAGTGGTCGAAACGTTCTTTGAACCTTCTGCGTCGTTATCGCCTCGCAAACGAGCGATAGATTTTGAAATCCTCAGGAAATGCTTCCTGAAGTGTAAATTTCAACAACGATCTGCGTTCTTGTTTCAATAGTGTTTCAATAATATCGGAGTAACAAAGGCAAAGATATATTGAAGCAATTTAACAGATTATCGGTTAGAGTAGTTTCTGCTACAAACTAGTAGTTGTCGGAACGCGGATGAATTGAACTGGGTTGTCATCGTCGTAATTAAACGCTCTATCTAGATCTCGGCAAGGTTGCGTTAAATCAAGAGTGACGCAGGCCTGGTGTTATCGGCTGACCAGCCTATGAGGTTACAATCGACTGCTTCTTTATTCGTCTCTCTGTTATCTCGCGTGCTTCCATCAAAGACGCATACCGTGCCTCCTGACATACATCATTGACGAAATACATAATTCGAATTAAACGAAGAGTAATAAGAATAATTGCCACGGTTCAATACATTTTATCTCCTCTGCATGTTGCAAGAAAATCGATTCGATTGAATTCAAAAAATGCCAACGGCGTTTCAAAGATATCAGCCGACGATACGTATAGTTGCTATCCGCTTCTATCGTTGTTACCAGTTATTGCTGTTTGATGTCAGCCTCAGGAAATATAGATTAACGATGGTTCTCCACGAGCAACGTCACAATTCGCTATCGCCGACCGCGTGTTGCCAACAGACCTGGGCGAAATTTATTTCAAATAATAATTTGTAAATAAATTTTTGAAATGGCAAATAATAGATTTCAATTAATGGTACGTAGCTCGTTTGGACAATTAAAGGAATTTGAAACTATGCAAATAATTGGGAAAACAACAAGTCGAAGAACTGATTATTTGAGAGAATAGTATTTATTTGATAATTGAAAAGAAAATTTCTCTTTGAAATAACGTTCAAAATAAACATCAAAATACCCGAAAAAAGAAATAATCACTGAAAATCAAACTGCGTTAACGTGTATTATCGCGGCAGAAATTCGTCTTAGCTTGTAACAGGACTCGTTCCTCAAACATTTATTCCGTTAATGAGACATTAAACTTGCAAATGAGAATCTCTCTACTGATGACAAAGACGGGAGAGGAGTATCATATTTTACAAATTTATGGTCTAAGTTTCTTCTCGTCATCAAAGAATCGTGATATCCATTTGAACTTGTGTCTGTAGATAAGCGTAGTAACTATGCCATAGTCCCAGAATAAGAAATAGTAAATATAAATATTAGTTATACCATGAGAAACTGATTATTTCTATCAAAGTTAAATAACGAATAAAGATCCTGGCAAATAGTAAATAATTCATTTCATGAAATAATAAATCACTTAATTGGAAATAAATTAATTGAATTTGTATATGAAACAATAGTACATACACAAGTGCACGCGTACTCGCAGAATATTCAGAAACCGAGTTACTCGAAAACGAAAAAATTGTATTCTTTATTTTCGACTTGTTTCTTCATGTAGAATCATTTCGCTTGTACCATTAACACACCCCGTATAATTTCCAAACAGATTATTCCTGAAATAACTTTAAAAAGTAATTTAAAAACACGTAATGTTACTTGATTATTTTTCAAAACGCCCACGTCTAGTGGCTAATCGCTAATCGTCTGATCGACCGTTTCATCGCGCATCGTTAGCCGAAGCGCGCGAGCGTTTTTTCCCATGGCTGACAGTGACCTCGTTGTCCATCGTCGAGACGGGGCAAAGGCGTCTGCCATCGGTGACAAATGAAAGAACGGCGGGCGAGCGAAGCGTGTACGAGCGTGTTGCCGCCACTAGTACGGTATCCGCGCACTTGCAACCCCTTTCGGCGACACGAGCCGGACGGAACGAAGCCATGCAGCACACGGTTGCATTCTGCGGATCTAGTTAGCGAGTCCGTCGACGGCTTAGCCGTTCTGGAACGCGCGGCGCGACAAACTGCTGCCGGTTTCGCGAATAGGCCGCGACACCTAATCTGCAACAGAGCTACGCGAATAAATTGTTCGAGGCGTGAGCGACCCCGTGCGCGCGTTGCCGGCGGATTTCTTTTCGCGAACCGCGAGCGTGCACGAGACACGCGCCGTCGCCGCGCGGAATAAATTACACGCGTTAAAAACCTGTCGTAATCGTGGCGTAATGCCTGTGCTCCGCGCTGAAATTATCTCTTTCTCTCCCCCTCTCTTTCTTCCTGCTCTTTCCCTCGTTGAACGTTTGCAAAAACAAACGCGTTTTTCTTGCGCGACCGGCCACGTACGTATCGAGCCGCTTGTGCCGGTCAAGTGCTTGCCAGGGTCCGGCTGACGTCATCCACTGGCGAAGATATATTCGCATCGATTCAGCCAGCTTTATAATCGTTTGCGTTTGATTAATACTCCGGCCGCGCTGCTCTGCGTCGCATGCGCGAGTTCATGGACACCCACGTTGAATTCAGCCGCCAGGCGAATGTCCTGCCTGTTTTACCTAGGCGTTCGAAGTTCTCTCTGCCTCTACTTGCTCGCTCGGATCGAACCTTCTCATTGCTTTCGTCTTACTTTCTTTCCTCCTTCAACACAATTCGCCGTCGCTTTTTGCCGGGATAATCATCGAGGCGGTTAGCGTGATTCATACTCTATAACACGCTGGAACAGAGTATCATTATACGGTGGCAGAAATGAGAAGAGCGGTCACGAGCCAATTTGCAGGACCTGCTAATTTCGATCGATCGGAGTGGAGACCAAAAAGAAAAAAAAAAAAAAAAAGAAAAAAAAGAAAAAAACGGAGAGAAAAAGGGGGAAAAATTCGAGATGGTAATCGGTGCGAATCGAAAGTTGAATTTTCTTGAAATTGGCCAGGATCCTCGTGGCGGACGCGGACTCTCATAGTTGCGAATCTGGTTTTTCTCCTCTCGCAGCAGGACGTATTAGCAGCCGTCAGCAATTACGCTCCTCGTAACGTCGATCGGTGCGAAAACCTCGTCTCGTCGAGAGTAAATCAGCGCGAAGTCAATGCCCCGACGCGGCGAAGGTACGTTCGTAAACTCGAGGCGAAAAGTGGCGGCCGAAGCCAACGATACCGCTTAAGATAAAGGTGCGAATGTGACACGGACGGATAGTACGAGCGTTGCTCGTAAGCCGCTGGGATTTAAATGAATACAAATTGGTCGGGCATCGCCACTTTTCGAACGTGACCGACGAATCTGACTCATAATTGGAGGATTAAGTCGGCTTTTTCGCACTTCTCGCCCATCGGAATGCCTTCCGCGTGTGTATCACGCGTATACACCGTGTATACCGTCCGTTTCTTCTGAATCGTAATTATTCCTGTCCCTGTGGATTTCCGTAATAAAATAAATTCTGACGTTTGTTTTTTCAAACATGTTTACGTTATGTGGGCTTGGTGTTCAGCGATGCGTAGGTATTATGGTAGGTATTCGCGTGTTGAGGTTAAAATTTCTGTTCGTCTAGCTGGTCGTAACGTCTCAATTTTCTCAAGACTTGTACCTGACTCGGATCCGCGAACGATCGATTTTTCACAGTGGATCGATAAGAGGCTGTTACAATCCGTGTTGGTCGGACGAGACGAAGAGAAGGCAGCCGTTCATGCAAATGCAAAAGCAGATACGAAGGAACACGAGGTCCACGAACGAAGGTCCACGCCGGAGGTTCGCCGATATCGGCGTATCATCGTTATTTGTACACGGTCGCGTTGCACCCCGGCACAATCGCCGCCGTTCGTACCGTTATTTAACATTATACGGAACGACCCTCAAAGTCTCGAAGCGGGCAGATACATCGGGCAGAATCACCTACACGTCCGCTCTCGCGTCCCGAATGCATGTCAGCAGCGCGCGCCTGCCTGCCTGCCTATCGTTCGTATCCATCTACGTTGTAGGACACGAAGCTCTCGTGTCGATTCTCCGCTCCGGTTTGCTCGCTACGCGGCTTTGCTCCAAACGCCAACCTCCAGCCGATCATCCGGCGTTGCTCACGCGGGTCACGAGGTGGATCAATCTCACGGTCAGCCCGGTTTCTCTCCCGGGGCAGCACATTTCAGACTGTGTGACACACTGCCGTAAATATGGCGGCGAAGAATGTGGCCTGGAGGAGCGTGGTTCCGGTACGGTGAACCGCTGGACTTCGCGCGGATAACTCGCTCGGATAAGCTTTCAGTGGCAACGACACTCGTGGCGAGAGACGTTCCCACTCGACTGGAAAGCGAATCGTGCGACTTGGAATTTTTGGCCGGGTCAGATTCGTTGTATTGGGTCCCATTATACGATTCACGCCGTTCGTAAATCGTAACGTGCCACTTACGAAAGCGTTTATTCACGAAGGGAACACTCTCGGGTTAACGACACCGTGGTACTCGATAGTCGGTAGTTTATGGTATCCATCATCACGCATGGTCGTTGTTGATGTTCAATGCCGTGGTATCGTTGCGCGGATAACTAGTCGGCGGACATTCCAATTCATCGAATCGTGTGGAGGGGTCGACGTGCCAGCAGCTGGTCTCCCGATGGGTTGCCGGGCCGTAAGACCGATAAACTTGTGATTTCCGCCGATGCCGTGCCTGTTCCTTGGCCGATCGTAACGTAACCTATGTTCTTTCTAGCCAATTCCAGCTTGAACGATGATACTCGTTGATATTTAATACTTTCTCTTTAAAACCGTGAATATCCATTACACACGGTTGTCATTCGGAAAAAACGACCAGCCGTTTAACTTTTTACTTTTGCGTCCGCGTGATTTCACACTGCCCGTCCCGTGACTAAACCGTGACTCTGGCGTGAATTCTCAAATTCTCAAATTCAGGTTGACTCAGGTGTTGAAGCGTCGAAAGCGGGAAATCAGCGTCACAACGAGCGTTCAACGTCCTCCTCGAAGAAGAGAATCGATGACATTTCAGGCTCACCTTGATTCCAGCTTCTTCTCGTCGGTTTCTCCAAGAAAGAAAACAGCACGGTGCCTGCCGGGGTGGCTCTCTTACCTGTCGTTGTTAGGCGATTACGTAATTGCCGCGAATACGAACGGAACAGCTTCCAAGGCCGGGCCTAGAGAAACACGATCGTTAAACCTTCGAAGGTGGTATTTTGTCTGGCAACCCGTTCGGTTGGCCTCTCGATCCTGCGGTGCTTCGAACGAAAGTTAATACTCCAACTCGCCTATCGTCGTGAGAATGCCCGATGAATGATGCATTCAATTTTCATTCTCACGCGAACTTTAATTCCTCTTCCTACGAGAACGATCCTCTCTCGTCCCCTGTTCTACGCTCAGCTCTGTAAAGAATATGCAAAATTATACAATTATACACATGTATACAATTTGACGTTTATTCAGAAGTGTTGCAACCTGTCCGACTCGTTCGATAGATCACGAAGAATGCAATTGACTTCCGTCTTTACTTCCGAGTGCTATTTATAGTCTTCAGGTAGCATCTTTATTTCTATCTAGGAATTTCGCAGTTTTTTCTTTTTTTGTATTTTTTCTTTAAAAAAAAATTTAAAATTCCTATTGCGAACTTTGTAGTGCCGACTTTCTTTATAATTTTTTCAATCACCTATGTTTAGTAATTGAACGAATCGATCGCACCGAATCGATTTCCCGATCGATCTCTCGGTTATCTCTTTTTTTCTTTTTATCGAGGCGGTTCCTCTCAAGGGAATTTCGCCAAATCTCGAACTATTCGTGAATCACAAATGCCAATTAGCGTGCTTATCCTCCCGATACGATTACTCGTTGATAATTCAACCGGGCTCCTCCCGTCGATCACCTGCGCCGGCCGCGATTGCGCAAAGCGACCGGCCGACAAAGTGGATTTTTGCACGTAGCCGCGATAAATTCGCGGAGAAAACGAGGATCTGTAATCTGGCGACCTGGGTTATCTCGTCGCCGGCGTCGACGCGGCGCTTTTGCCAAGTCCCCGCCGCGGTCAGGGCCCGATCCGCCGCTTCCCTTTTTCGGGCCCTCTCGTCAAGGAATTTCGCAAAACGCGCGTCGCGTAATCTCGCTCTCGTCGCGCTTCGCGTTTCCTCCCGGCGAGGGAACCCGCTGGCGCGGACCGTCTGGAAGAATAGCCGGATGTACGGTGCGCGTACCTCATTGTCGAAAAGGGAAAGCGGCGGTAAAATGGAAACGTCAGAACGAAGATTTATGGCGACTTGCAGGTCCACTTGGTTTTCTGCTCGAGAGTACGAACCCTGCGAGAACTTCGGTTCTTTTTCTTTTTTTTTCTTTTTCGTTCTCTACGATTTTTTACGAGCGAAGTGACGCTGGATCGAATTCTTGTTGAAAGCGGGGAAATCATTTCGATCTGTTTAAACGTCTCACGAATAAATCTAGCGACGAGTCATAAATTTTCAGTGAATAAATTTCACTCATTTATGACGACTTGCAGATTCACTTCGTTTTCTGCTCTCTCCGATTTTTCACGAATGAAGTGACGCTGGATCAAAGTCTCGTTGAAAACATCATTGATCGATCTTTTCAAATCTGTGGATCTCTCGCGAATAAATCCAGCGCGGCGAATCAGAAATTCTCAGTGAATAAATTTCACTTGCACCTAACGGATAAATTAACGTCGTTCCTCTCGTTCAATCGAATCCACGTACGAGCTGGTTGGCAACTTTCGCGCTGTAGATAGAGCAGATTCCGATAGATTAGGCGGTTTCTGTCGAACGTGTTCCGTCTGCACGTAATTTTTGTGCTCGCGATTTTACCTGCGTTACTCCAATTTCCTTACGCAACTGTACGATTCTATTATGTAATAAACGCGATGCAGAACGCTGCGGCGTGGAAATGGTGATTACGTCTGCGTGCGGCAGGATCGTGGTACGAGCGATCAATAAGGTTTAATAAGCCTAATGGAAAGGAAGTTCCCACAGGAAACGTCGAATTGGCTGGGCCGGCCATTTTCTCGGGCTCGTGCAACCGACCCTTTTCTCCTTCGATACGTGCGCTCGATTTCACGAGTTTCTTCGTTGCTAATTGTGCTTCGAACGAAGCGCAATACGCGCAAAGAGGAAACGAGCAATGGAACACTTAACAGTTCACGCATGGTCGGGCCTCCGAGTCGCGTCTATTGGATTTCGCTTATATCGAGGCGCGGGCCGTAATTTATTCAAGCATAGAAATATCGCAGAGAATCGTTTCAATGGCGAGTTGCCAGCGTAGAAACACCTGCTTTCATCTCTGTAATTATCGTCGGGGCAACTTCTCTCCTCGACGCGTTTCGCGTCCGACTCGTCGCGATAATATTCACGTTCGTTGAAGTTGATGCGTCATCTTTGCTCGCTTCGAAGATGGTGTGCGTACGTCGGAAGTCTAACGAGCGTCGAGCCAAGACAAATGAAGTTTTCTGTTCTCTGAACGAAGCGCGACGTGGCGGGCAAGACTTTTCAAAATACTCGTAATTAAACGACTCGGCTCGAACCTCGAAGAATTCATCTTCAATGGAAATTGAAGAATGCGGCCGTCGTGTTGAGTCGTGATCCGTCTTACATCGTCGTGTAACAAGCCGGCCTATTATCGTCCGTTTAATTCAATACTAGAACCAGCGACCAAAGTGTAAAATTTGCAGTAGAGAAATTAAGGCGCAAGCAACAGAAAGAAATTTATAATGCGAGGAGATACATAATATCGCGATATTTTATTAAAAATCAATCAGATCTCTAAAAATACACTGTTATAAATTATATGAAATTTCCATGGGAAATTATAATCATTCCGACCACTTTGGCCGTTCCGGCGTTGAAATAATTTCGAAAGAGAACGCGCGATCACGAGCCAGCTCTTAGACTTTATTTATTGAAACACGACGGGCAATGTGTACGCGAAACGAACGATTACAATAAATTACATCGTGTCCCGCGAAGACAATGCCCGTGGAAGACTCGGCGCGGATAGGCTCGACGCGATCGGACGATTCAATGCGATCGAGGCTTGATGCATCCACGGACTCTGGCCGCCGCAAAGATTTCATTACGGCGTTGTGTTCCACCAACGCGAAGAAACGAATCGTTCCGTTGATTATAGTGGTTAAAATTAAATACCACTTTATGATTTATAAATTACTTTGCCCCTTAAAAGGCAGAAATCCTCTTTTACGATCCCTCGCAATGCAGAAACGTGTTTCGCGCACCAACGTTTTAAACGCGCCTCTTTTTCCGCCGAGCCTGTGCGTCGAATCGAAGATATAATACTGATAAACGAAACAAGAGGGGCCTTTATGCTGAGAAAAGAGAACGGCAGACTGATTGAATTGCCGACGACGCGAACTCGTCCTGTCCCCTGAATACATACCTGTCTTTTAATATACGCGAAATCAAAGTATAATATCGATAAAATGCCCCAATCATTTTTCTGCTCGTTCTAAATATAGCTGGCTCGATTCAATTTCTCCCGCGACCCGCTAGGTTTTTCTCGAGTTTCTTCCTGGAAAAAGCGCGGACGCGGTCACTTGCGAGCCACTGGCAACCCATTAAAGCGTTCGAGAGAGTACCTTCGTTCTAAATTGGCGCGCACGCGTGTGAAACGCACGTACGAGAAATACGGCGAAACAGGTACGCAGCCAGGCACGTGTCTCTATCCGCGCGTAGGTACTTGCGTGCACGATGGAAATGGTAGGCCGCATAGCAACCAGTTTCGCCTCATCGAGTGTTTCGTCAGGCGCTCTCGGTCACACAGCCGCGTTCTCTGTGTTCGATCTTTGATTCGCTGTTGAGACAATGACCTCGTGTTCGATCTAAATTGGTGGTAACGCGATCAAACTACGACGGCGCATAAATCCGAATTGCGAAACGCTTTCGAAGTAATCGGCGGAGCTGTAAGGGGTTTCCCTTTTATCCTGGACGATCGGCCACGTTTACCGCTAAGTAGAACGATTTGTAAAATCGTTCTCGGAATAATTTGCCTTCTCCGGTGGCGGACCAGAGCAAATAGCGTTCCAATAATGCCGGCTCGTTAAACAACGTTCTCGCGTTCTTTGTGCGCTGCGAATCAAACGATTATTCTTCCAAAGTTCCATCTGTCGTGTTGTTGGAGAATTTTTATTCGATGAAATTGCGATCGATTCTATAACGAACAGATTATATCAATTAAATCAGGCTATCGTATTAAAGATAAATACCACATTCTTCATCGTTCAGATAGCTGGTGCTTTTTACCAAAGAGGAAAAAGAAAAGGGAGATTCATTCCTGATTTAATACGAGGAAAATACGGCAATAGATCGTTTCAGAATTTAAATCGTGGACGCTAGCTTAATATTCGCTGTAATTTTCGAATTTCCACAGAAATGTTACTTTCCGCAATCTCGTCAGGTTTCTCATCGATATTTCACGGTGTTCGTCGTACAATCACGTGGGCGTCCGCGACGCGCAATTTACTTTCACGAGCGATTATTATATAACAATCGTTCTCGAGGTGACCCTTGAACCTACTCCGTCCAGTCATCCGAAGAGTCGAAGGCCGTCTCGGGAAGACCCGCTCGCGTAGAATGAACCACGATGCGAGAGTTGCGAGCGTGGGCGATCGTCAAGAGGCAGTTCGTACTTATACGGCCAGTCATTTATTTACGACTGTTGTGTACGCGTGTTCTCTGCAGCCGCGGTATCGCGCGTCGATCATTAACGCGGCCTCGTGAGGGGCTGCGCAGGTTTCGGCCCACGGACAGAGCGTCTGCCTGTGAAGCCGAGCCGATCCGGAGAGTTATGCGCCGAATTATTTACAGCTGCCAATTAAGCGCGGACGGCCAATTGCCACCAATTAAAATGTCCCGTCCCGAATCATTAACGACGACGCGGGGAAACGCGTCCGCATCGCCAAGGTGTTTCCACGAACGTTCTGTCGCAACAGAGACAAGTGATTCCGTGTACGTACTGTATCGCGGGCGAACAACAACGAAACAGACAACTCGTTAATTCGAACGTTGATCCGATCAGATATATTTGTTGCATCATTCAAAACAATATGGATTGAGCGAAAAGTAATTTTGTATTTTAGTGGAAAAGTGAAACTGGTTTTTTTTCCATATTTTATGCGAAGTTTACTTATTAAACAAGACACGTGCCGTTTTGCTCGACCACCTCTGGCCATTTTTGTTAAAACCATGTAGTGGCAGTCCGATGGTCCGAAGGCCCATCGAAACTTTCCAACCGAGCTTTTTCAATTTCTGACGGACTAAGAAATTCGATTCATTAAATTTGTTTGGTGTTAAATCACGTGGCAGCCGAACATTGAGCTTTTTCTTATACCCAGCCTTCTTTAAATGGTTCAAAACTGTTTTGTGGTCGACGTTTAGTTCCTTGCCGATATCATGATTGCCAATGTGCCGATCTTGCTCAATTCTTTCCTTAATTTCATCGACTTTTCCAGCGATTGGTCGACAGAGCAAGGTGCACCTTTTCAGATTGAAAACGTTTGAACCAGCTTTATCCCATACGTGCCAATACCGCATCGTGTCGCAAATTTTTTTTAACAGCCTGAATTTCTTCACATTCTTCTCTTTTTTTCTAATAAAAATTCGAAATGTATCGATTTTCTCTCCGATCTCGCTCATTTTCAACAACTTTCGACTGAACGAACAACTGTCACAACTTTTTTCTTTTCGATTACTCTACGATGCGTCACCTTTCAAACGCACGCAAGCATTGCCAGAGTTGTGCTATCCTAAATTCGTCTATCGGGAGAGTACGAAATTACTTTTCACTCAACTCACCGATAATCTTCAGCCTTCTCGTCGCGGCTACTCACCCGCGTGTCTTCGTAAGCTTCCATTCGTTGGAATTCCGATTCCCGAAATGGCCCGAGGTAATCAGATCAGTTTCTCTGCACGAGATCACAGCGTTGTCTCTCGCGCGTACTTGCCAGACGCGTCCATGTCGTAGATTCGCGTCTCGGTTACCGAACGCGGCTGACAACCACCCTGGTAAATCGTAAATCTTGCCGGTTCGACGCACGGCGGCGATCAGTTGAGATTACGTTCCATTAAAGAAGGAGCCAACCGGAGCGGTACACTGTTGCTAAGCGTCGGGGAGGCCTCCCGTGTTGCGATGCAATTGCCGGGTAAGCGGGTAAGCGGCGTTCGTGGCTGATTGCAACGAGGAAAACGCGTTCGCGGCGCGAGTTGAAAGGTGAGAGATCGTTAGCTGAGTGGCAATCGATGGAGGGATGGAGTGGAGATGTAATTTCGAACGTTGCGCATCGCGTCGGTATGTAAACAAGCGTCGAGCCTCGGTACGAGCGCGGAACGAGTTCCCTCCGAACCGAGATGTGTGCGCGCATCCTTATCGTTTACGGTACGGTGCCGCCTCGGGTGGGGAAACCATCGGTTATTTTGAATATTGATTTTTATGAATGGCTCGGCATCGTTCGGCGCCGAGTTGGAAGGTTCGTGTTCCCGTAGAGGAATAACGAGAAGATACCGGCAAAGATGATGATGGAGAAGTTACGTGGTTAATGGTAGACGAGTGGAAGTTGTTCGGGGTTTCAGCCTCGAGTAGAGTACTTTGGTTAAACGTACCGAATACGTTAATCGGTCGCCGAGGATTGCACAGTAAGTACGTCGTGGTTCTAACGAACGCATTTGCGTACTCCGTACAACGTAGGTTAGGGTGCGTTCGTGCTCGTTGCCTGCGCAGGATATGGGAATAAACCGCCTTGGAGAAGGCGCGTCGAAATAAGAATGAAAGTTCGGTGGATTGCGCCGAAGCGTGAAAAGGGATCAGCCCGGGAAGAATTCGTTCAGCGACCGGCAGCAAGCGTTCATTATGCCCGGTGGATACGGGATTATTTTTAGTGAACGCGTGGGCATAAATGAGCGCATAAAAATGCGCATACCTGCCAGCTCGTTCCTGCCTACCTTTGGATCAGCGATCGGCAAGAAAGAGCGGGCAGGAGGTGGAAAAAGGGGTAGAACGAAGGAAAGGAAGAAAGAGGGGAAGGGGAGAGAGAAGGAGAGAGAAAGTGACTGGGAAAGTGGATAAAAGGAGACACGTAGCGAGCGATCAAAGAGCGAAGGAGAGAAAGAAAGCTGGAGGAGCAGCGTATGTACGTACGTACATACAGGCTGTTGCGAGTATCGAGTATAAAAGCTGGCCGACACGTTGGCGCCACTGAAGTATTTTATGCATGCCAGATGAGAGTACTCGTCTCGGATCTGACACTGAACTCACTTCACGACCCACGCCACGCCAGTGCTATCTGCTCACTTTCGAGTCGAGCACCGAATCAGAAAAACCCGTCTTATATCTCCCGTTTCGACTCTCCGATACCTCTTTCTCTCTCTCTCTCTCTCTCTCTCTCTCTCTCTCTCTCTTTCGGATAGGTTATGCAAGCGTTTCGTACCACGTATATAGCGCCAGACGCGAATAAATGCTTCTTCAATAAATGAAGAGTAGAGTGAATTCTAGGGCTTGTAGAACGAGATATCGTTCCGACTGGGAAGCCTTATTTTGGTACGTCCTCGCCACTCTAAATTGGTACAAAATGGGTTAGAATGGCGTTCAGCGCGTGTAAACGGATTACAAGTTTCGATTACAAGAACGCGAGAACGACTGTTGCGGTAAGTCGAGAACTGTCCACGAGCCCCGGCCGAGCCGTTCTAATCTAGATCGTCGAGAATCCTTCGACCAGGAACACTCGCGTCGGCTTAAAGCCCCATCATCGGGATGATCTATTCGTTTTTGTTCTCGATCCTGCCATTGGTAACGCGCAATTAACATTCTAATGTCGATGAACATCGCGTCTGAACAATTGCACGTCCAGGTTGAACGAGTGTTCGACACGTGCAGTAACTCACACACACACACACACACACACACACGCGCTCGTTTCGAACGATGACTCAAAATCGGCGGTCGCTCGAAATCCAACATCCTGAGTCACGTAGCCGATCTTTTATGAATAAAATCGGGGTCGTGAAAGGGATCCACGATCCCAACGGTAGGAATGCAGCTTCCGGTTCAGCATCGAGATGTCTCCGTGCTGAATCATTCGCTCGGGGTGATTTGGCTTTAGTCATCCAGCTGCATTGGCTGCGCGCGACCTTGCTTATTGTTATAAAAAGAAAGAGAGAGAGAGAGAGAGAGAGAAGTGCTTTCGTCGATGTCGAAAACGATCGCGTTAGCCATCGTTACCGGTTGAACGTTGTTGAACGTTGACGCCAGCGTACCACGTTCCAGATCATCGTTTCACAGCGCGTGATTCAGGGCAATTCGTTCGTTTTCCCGCATTATGATTTTACCATCAATCGTCCTCTTTTTCTACCGTTCAATCGGCAAACGACAGCATTGCTCCAGTTTCGCGATATTTCTGATAGTCGTCGAAATGACAACATGTGGTTCGCAACAATCCGCGTCGCCGACTGTCACTCCGATGGATCAAGAACGTTCGATGTATCGAAGGTGTGAAATCAGACCAAAGAGCAGCGGTACCAGTTCAACGCGCGAGTTTCCCAACTCAAACGTCAAACGCTAATTGTCACCTGTTGAAATTGAGGAAAAAGAATTTATTTTGTATTTATTACTTCGTATATATTACTTTCTTTTGTTTTTCCTCGCAAAATTCTTGATACGATTGCCAGAAAATTTCACTGGCGAACGCGTAATCAGGTCCAAGTAATTCGGCAAACGTGTAATCAGGCAATGATCGATTGGTTTATGCTGGTTTTTCGGCGTTCGCCAGGTTCTCTTCTAAGTATTAAGAATCTAGAATTGGTTGAATCGTTACAGCGCAGTGAACACGTACGCAGCTTTGCGATTGTTCAGATACACGCGTGGTTTCGGCGAATGTGCGCGTGCTTAAACGCACTTATTCGCTTACTCATTAGACACCGCATTACAGCAGTTACGTACACGCGTCTAGCTCTTGGCAGTTTCGATAACTATCGACCTCTCGCGATCAAAGTCGTCGCTGTCGCGGGAAAGAGATGAGTCCAGCCGGTGCTCATCCGGTTGCATTGTACGTACGTTGCTAGACGGCTGGACGAGAGAAGAGGTGGCGAAGGTCGTTTCTTGACGTTCTCGGCCGCGTCCTCCGAGTCCAACCTAGTCCCGCCGTCGTTGATCCACCTTCGAAGAAGCGTAACAGTTTTTCAGCGCGAGTTCCGCCATTCCGACGATTGCTCTGGCAAAAAGACCGGCCGATCTTTCTGGGAATTACGAATTGCCGGTTGTCCCGCCCGAGACATTTCTATATACCTTTCGTCGTGTCTGTCCTTTTCTCGTTCCGTTTTCAGTTTCCAACGACGGTACACAGTGTAGGTAGGAATTACGCACGAACCACGGTACCCGAGTGTATTTCCATCCCCTCGAATTGGATCGCGTTCGTGCTCTCATTGCGTGACGCACCGACCGAGTTTACCGCCGATAGGACGGATTCCCTCCCCCTGTAATAACAAAACACCAGGAGTGGTAATTTCAATAGAGAGCTGTAGTTACCGAACGCTTCCAATTCGCGATAATAAATAGAGATTAATCTCGATTACTTTCCCATTTCTGTTTTAGGTACGTACGAGAATTTCTTCCATCCGAACTTGTTTAGACTGCGACTCGACCATCTTCGATACGGGTAACGTATATTACGTATGTATCTGCTACTATCCGGGCGAGACTGGAAAGAATTCACGTTCAATTAACGGAATTGAAGTTCTCCTCGTTGACGATCGATCGATTATCCTCGACCGATCAAGTTACTCCAACTTGTTCGGCCGGACTATTAATAGTTTTCTCTCTCTCTCTCTCTCTCTCTCTCTCTCTCTGTCGGAATCTCCTGGAATGCGATTCAGGACTTTCACTGTCACCTCCTTGCGTGAAACTCGTAGACACGCGAGCCCTGGTCTCTCCGCGCACGAACCCAGCCATCGGAGAGCCTCTTTTGCCACGCAGCTTCTTCTTCGTCCCACACACACCTTCCCCGTTTGAATCCATCTCCGACGAATTTTTCCCCTTTCCATCGATGCTCCGCTCCAGTCGTCACGAGAGCTAAAGACGCCACCAGAAATTTTTACAACGTCCTCGTGCGTATCGTGCGAGCTTATGCAGATTCCGCGCCCGCGCACGCACGCACGTCGTTGCGTGTTTGAGTTTACGCCTATGTCGCTCCGATTGAAATCATAATTATTGTCCGTCCCATTCGATTCTCGACGACGATGCCAGCCCGTGTTTTTTCTTTTTTCTTTTTTCGCCACTTCATGGGAACGAAGAAATCGCGATTTCACGGCGCTTTTTTTCCCGCCCCGTACTCGCTTCGCGAGATCGATCTGGTTCAATCCGTTGCGTTCGTCTTGTTTCGGAGAACAAATCACGGATTTCGCGAACGAAACGGATCAATGTGGTATAATCGGGTAGGATAAATCGAATTATCCGGACGGGCGAATTGATTCGAATTAGCGGAGTTATTATAGCGATCTTCATCGTCGTCGTTGTCGTTGTCGTTGTCGTTGTTCTCTTTGTACAAATATATTCTCGACGAGCAGATCTCGTCGACACCGAAGACCGCGCGTCCGCTTCGGCTCCGGCGATTTTTACGGTTTCTTGTCCCGAGCGGTGAATTCAATTTACTCAGTCTATTGATACGTGATACGTTCTGCTCTTCTTTTCGCGAAATATTTCGCTTCTTGCATGGCCGTCATCGACGAGGTAGAGAATTCTCTGCTGACACGAGAAAATCGCGAATCGAACGAGCGCTTTTTGCACGGGGACCTTGGTCTCTCGTCCTCGTCCGGAGACCAGCGCGAACAATGCCGAATGTTTGTACATGGAGGACTTGCTTGAGTCATCGTGTTTTGCAGCGAACGTCGGCGAACAAGATCCGGGTATTTTCACCGAGGAATGGCGTGAAATCGTTCCCCATGGAATTCCTCGGTCGAATCGGGGTGAAAAAGGAAAGAAACATTCGCGGTTCGGTTGGAAGTTACGAAGTTGACTTTGTAATGACTCCCCTCTGCTTTTCGTGTCGCCGAACGATTATCCCAGGAGTGTCTTCGCGCTATTAAGCGACGAACGCTCCGCGTAGCTCGGTTTCTCCGCTTCGGGAGAAACTGGAAGGAAACTCGCGCCTGCACGGCGTGTTTGAAAGAGAAACGAAGGCGGACTTCATCAGCGCTGGCATGCGATAATCTGTAACAGTCGATTGCCGGAGCGTGTTGTTCCACCGGGGCACAGAAGAACTCGCTCCCTCTCGCTTTCTAAGCGTAGACGCTCGCGGTGTCACGTGCGTGAGACAGGGCACTCACGTGTCTGTCGTTGTGTCGCGTTGTCGATCGTTTACGGAGAACGCGGGATCGTTCCTCGACTTTGTCCTCGTGCACGTCGTTCGTTTCCTTTTTTCCGTGGTTTTCACGGCGCCGCACGTGTCGCGATCGACACGAACCACCGATCGGACAGTCGCGTGCAAGCACGTCGTTTCGAGTGCCCGATCGGAGACTACTCTCGAAGAAGCTCGCCACCAGAAGATCGGGAATATTTAACGTTTTACTCGAAAGAAGTCCTTGGAAGACGTGCTCGGGACGAGCAATCCTTTCGAAGGCAACGCGTTCGATCGGACACGGTTTGCCAGTTGCGGCACTGATCACTCGGTGCCGATAACGTACGCCCGTATTCTAACGTGTTCGAACCGTATTCGAACTTTATTGTACCGGGAATGTCATCGTTTGCCGTGCCGATTCGATTCGTGTCCCTGGGTCGTTTCCTGTCAGTCGACTCCTCGAGCCAAATGTTCGAACCCTTATCGGGACGCGCGTGCGTTGGAACTTTCTCGCCTTTTAAACGCGACGCTCCAAGGTTGTCAGCGTTCGATCGTGGCACCGATCGTCCTCCCTATCGTTATCATCGCGCGTAGGCGTGACTCGTGTACCGAAATAATCGCGTCGTAAAGACTCGACCAGCGAGTCACGGCGGGTAGGAGTTGGTTGGACGATTTCGTAATTCGAGCGACGAGCGCAATGCGAAAATTAACGTCGGTCCAAGCAGACTGTGATTTCGCGGTGATCGAAATCGCAGCTTCGATGTCGAAGCCAGCGTCGGATCGCGAGCCACGTGCTGCGTGATCGGTGAAAGTATGCATATAAACGCGTTGTCCGGTATGCGGCGCGCACCGTCCGTCGTAAGGTGAACCCTGATGTTGGACTTTAATTATCGTCGCGTGCAGCGTTGTTCGAGACTTGGTGAGACTCAGGAAGGGCCGTGGCAGGATACGGTCACGGCTTTGGGAACGTAAACCAGTTCCCTCGAAATCGACCTTCTCCGACCACGTACCGCTGGCCGAAGATGTCGCTCGATGACCTTCGCCTCCGGAACCGTTCCTCAGGCCGCTTTCATTCCCAGTTTATTACGCCGGATTCTGTCGCCTCATTGTCACTTTATTCTGGCGCGAACAGCTCCTCGCTCGCCGCGTTTCGATTTCGTAAGACTCTCTCCTGTTAGTTCGAGGAGAATTGTTACTTGTCGCTCGTGGGTTTCGTGTACCTTACATACACGGAAATCGAGTTGCCTTTAATCTCACCCTTTTATCAAAACTGTAGTTTAGAAATCGAATTTGAAAGTGGGTGAAAATTTCTTCTCACACGAGTTGCTCTTTTCTCCATTTTCTCCCGTAGCGTTTCGGAAGTCAGACTCCTTAGACAGGTTAGAACCTAGTTGGATATCGGCGGTGCGAGCTGGAAGAATTGAATGGCATTCTTGATCTCGTGCCACGAACCATCGAGCTAGGTGCACAACGCGCCACCGCGGTGTATATCTGGGTTACGTTGCACAAGCGTCGTCGTGTCTGGTGATGACGTGTGTGCCGAGCAACCGTTCCCAACAGCGCGTAGCAAACGAGATGGTCGATGGGGGTTCTCTGTGGTCTCTCCTCATGCGAACCTGGCCTGGTCGAAGACCGAACGCGGATTGGTCAACCGGGATCGGTAACCGGTATTTAGAACGGCTCCATTGTCTCGCGAACGCGGCGAGTTAATCGCGAGCAGTTCGTTTATCGAGCATCTACCATCCGGCAGCGATGAGATGCTGCCCGGGCGACCGTACAGCGATGACTGTACGATGGATTACGAGAGATATCGTTACGAATGGGCCTTTTCGACCGTAACGATTTCATCACGGCGCGAATCGCCGTTTCGCGTCACTACGCCGCTCAATTTATCAAGTTTCATTAGCCCACCGGTGCTCGTAATAACGATGGGAACGCCAGGCATTCCATCGTTGCTCCTCGTGCCGGTCGACGATTTTATCCGGAACTCGATACCAACTAAACGACGGACCTAACGAACGCAATCGCGAGATCGTTGCTCGTTACTTGAATCGAATGATCAGAGAATTTCGAGGTCTTCAAGTTTCGAAACGTGTGCCTCCCCCCCTCCCCTCCCCCTCCTTCCCTGCGCCTGATCGCTTTCTACGATTTCGTGCGTCGATTTCTCGCACAGTGTGGCGGCATAGTGACATCGTTGGATTCTGTTAGCGACTCTTTCGACTTGTTTCTTCCAATGTTTAACGAGCTGTCGATAAATGCGAGCATCGAGATCTATCATTTTAGAAGCAATGATTCGTTAGAAGAGGGACGTAATGATAGACCGTTCTCGATGCCCGCGATATTTCTCGCCGACCAATTTGCGAAAGAAAGTCCCGATGATTCGCGTTCGTCGAAACTCTCACGTTTCGATCGTTCGTTCTTGCGACGAATCGGTCGAGCCTTATCATCTTGTCGGGAGGGAAGAAAAACGTAGCGACCGGGGCGGTTGTTCATTAGTATCGAGACTCCTTTCTTAGCCGCTCGCTACTCCTTCGTTTTTGTTCGGTTATTAGCGTTCCCATGGTAGCCAACGCGTACCGAGATGAATTTCTTTTCAACGGCAAACGCGTGACGCCACTTTCGTCTCGGTTACATCAACCGGTGGTTTGGCATTGAATTCGATCGATTCGGTCGATCGTTTGTTTCCCGCCGGCGATGATAAAGCACAGACGAGGCGTGGACCTAGATAAGGAAACGACGAGTAATACTTGCATACTTGCTCGCTTACGTCGCGCCGAGGAAACGAACAAAGGGGAGAAGATGAAGAGATCGCGTGGTGTTGTTGCGTTCTGTGTTAAATGGAAAGACACGTGTGTACCTCGTGCATTGCGATGACACGCAAATTATAATTTGTCATAATTTATAAATACTCTTCACATTTTTTCCGGCGGGATATTTGAAATGACAGTTGCCTGTAAGATATACGCATTATTTATTGGAACTATCATCGTAGAAGTTTCGTAAATAATCGTATTACGTAGTATTTGTTTTTTACAAATGCTCAAAAGATATCCTTGTCAAAATTAACATTAATTTTCGTTTGGACATAATTGTATAAATCTATTTATCATTAAATTAAATAGAATAAATTGAGTAAATATCATTAAACTTGTATTTAATATAATCGTTTGTTTATTTATATTGTATTATATTTTCGTTAATCACTTAAAGTCATTGTGCATGCATGACGCTCGCCTTGTCAAAAGTATTTATCTATCGTTCGCTATCTTTCAAGCAGAACTAACAATTGGCAGAAACCAACGTTCGTCCGTGCAATAATAGACACACGAGGTTCTAACAGAGAGAGATACGTGCAAACTTTTCATTCAAATATCCAGCGAGTTTATTTCTTCGACTCGATTGAAATTAACAAACCCTTAATCATCTCGAGCGTAGGAAACCCCACGTACGAGTAGATGAACGAGCGAATTTCCGTGTAGGGATTGGGCTAATCGAGGTGGCTTCTGTTGCAACGACGAATGGCGAGGATGCCGGGCGCAGCGCGGATCGAGGGAACAAGAAAAGAGGGATTAAGCGGAGTACACGGTGTCGAGCTCGAGGTTCCGTACGTGAGGTTACTACCAACGACCGTGGCCGTCCTCCTCTCTCGGATTTTCTTCTCTTTCCCCGAGCTAGCGCACGCTTGATCCTCGGTGTTATTACTTCTCTCGCAACGTAGGCACTCGTCGTTAACGTATACGCTGTTTATTGCGTCTTGCGAGCGGAGTCGCGACTTGCGAGCCGACGCAGCGATCGCGAATCCTGACTCATCGCGACCACGATATCTCGAAAATCTCGCGAACGAAGTCCGTGAAAGAGAGAGAGAGAGAGAGAGAGAGAGAGAGAGAGAGAGAGAGAGAGAGAAGACGCGACAGGCCGGAAATGTTTGCGGGGTTTCCGAGCAGAGTCAGGTTTCGGCGCATCCATCGTATTGAATTTTCGGTTCCTGTCCTCCGACGTCCCGATCGATCGTTTCAAATTTTAAAGAACGCTGTGGATCGAAGGATCCTTTCGAGTCGATTGCAGTAAATTCTCGACCGACAAATCACTCGATATTTCCTTAGAGGGACCTGGAAGATAATGAGGCTGTGTAGATCGGTAGATTTTCTTTCGGATCCTCTGCCAAGCACGAACCACGCCACGATAGATACGGGGAACGGGGATATCGCTGGCTGGAGCATGAGATCGATCACGGTTTCCGAGATGACCGTCATTTGCTTCTATAAATCCATATTCTCGGACACTAAGAGGAGGATAGTCCGGATGATAGCTGGCTAGGCTCTCCGAGTCGCGAAAGAAGCGCAGCGTGTACGAGGAAAGATCGATGGTTCAATTGGATGGTCCGTGCGCGAGACGATATAAAGACGCCTGATCAAGTTAAACGAAACTGCGGCGCACGAGCAGCGGTTTCATGCAAACGTGAATTATGCATACGGAGGGAACGCAGCCGAGTACTGTGTACGAGTGAGTCTAGATACAGATTAACCACCGTAAATTCCCCCGAAGTCATTCGCTCGTCGGTCCGGTCGACCTCGAGAGAGAGAGAAAGAAAGAGAGAGCGCAAAGATGAGACAAGACGAGAAGAAACGAGACAAGACGAGAGACGTTTTGCTGGAGCAGCAGCGTGCTCGAAGCAGCGATCGAGGAGGATTCTACGGGATAATCCTAGTCGGTAGCGGCCGACCTTGGCAGGGATCCTTCGCATAGCCGTGCAAGTCGCGTGCCCTACGCGTTGCCCCGAGCTCTGACGTCATTAAGTGCGACAGGAATGTTAAAACGACGAAAAGAGAGTTTCTCTCTCTCTCTCTCTCTCTATCTCCCTCAGAGACCGTGTATACGCGCTATTAAATTTCCTGCAACGAGAAGTTTTATCCGACCTCTCGCTGCGACGCAGCAACGTCTATCGAAGTGTTTATGACGAGCTGCCATCCCCTTTCAATTTCTCCGTTTTCGTTTTGCCCGTTCGACGAGATCTCGACTATAGAATAGAAAGACCCTAATCGTCGTCGCGTGTCCTCGAGCGAGCGTTCTTCTTGAATTTGCATTGCCATCAAGTACTGTCGCGCTTACGTTACGATCCAAATCGTTCGTTTCGAAACGAGCTATTAATCGATGCCATTCGAAAAGATAATATCTGTCGCTGGAGCGAACGAAGTAGGTCCACTATCAATTTTTAATATTTTAAAACTTTTCTGTCGCGACGCTTACCTATCGATACTCCGATGGGAGAGACGTGTCTCGCGAGCCAACCAACCTTGCCTTTTTTAAGTTCTCCGTTTCTCGCTATGCAATCTCGCTTTTCAACATCTAGTCGAGATCTCCGCTCCGGAAACATCGAAGGCATTTTTACCGCGACCACACGCTTTGGAAACGCACCGCTGTCGCTTTCGTTTCGACAACGACGATCTGCATGTCAAAGAACAGAGCGCAACGAGTCGCCAAGTGGCTGCCGAGAGATCGATCGGTCTCGCCTTTGTTTCCCTTGGTGTAAACGAAGTCGGAAATCTACGCATGACGAAGTTTCGCGCCGACTCTCGATCAATTCCATTCTCTTTACGCAGAATGTATTTTTTTTCGTTACGTCAACCTGAGGGATCGAGAGAGAAAGAGAGAGAGAGAGAGAGGATAATTTCCAAAGTCGGTAAAATCCGCGAGTCTAACCGAACTCTGGCGGCATCCAACAATTTCGAATTCTTTCCCACGGAAATTCCATAACCGTCGAAGTTAATTAAATTGGCGGTCGGAGAAGAGAGGGGAGAGGGTGACAGTGTGCGTGTGGAAATTTCCTCGTCGTTATTCGAGGCATTCCGATTATCCAGAACGGGATACTCGGCCGAAAATAGCAAGGGGATTCTCGGTGGTTGGCGATCCGTCAGATCGAGTAAAATTCAACGCATGCGTACGGGAGAGCATCGACGCATGTCTGATAGGCGGGAATCGTGAACGCGGGAATTCAGCCGGAATCCGTCGATAGCGATCGTGCGACGTTATACCCGATCGTGGCTGGTAGCTGGACCTAACTCGCGAGGAATCTGCCCGCGCGTTCAATTCGCCGATGGTGGTCTCTCAATCACTCGTATCTCGTATACGTAATATAATCGTCGATGCAAAGGTCTCGCATTTACGAAAGACCCTTCCAACTTCGCAACCGATCCGAACGAGTTTCAGCGGAAATTATCGCGACGAAGAGAATCGACCGAAGGCAGATTCTGCATCCTCTTGGGCACGCATTCCCAAGAACGTGACGTTCGCTCGCATCTGACCTTACCGGCTGCTCGGCGAGACTGGTCGCTCGGAACGCTGAGGCGATCGCCAAGGAAAGTAACGACGAGACAGGCTCTGCGTTAACCGGATGATTCATTGCCACGAGCAGCCGCGGGGCAACCTCTCTCGGCTGCTTTCCGAGTCCGTTCGTCGATTCGTCGAGTGTCGATTCGATCGATGCGACGAGCCTTTACGCGGGCGAAACGATCGAAATTATTACGGCGAAACAGTGGGAGCCGCTTTGCCGATTTAACGGTAAAGGCACGAGCGGCACGTCCGGTACAAGGCGCGGCATCGAACGCGCGATTCCTCCATCCTTTGCCGCGACTTTTTCGTGTGTGACTCGACGGGAACCGTTTGATTTTCCTCTTGTACATACACAAGCTTCCTCGAGCAATCGTGCGGGAAAGCTCTCACTACGTACTGCTTGCAATACCTCTCGTATATACTCGTAACGTATTGTCTATGGGAGCGTTACAAGCCACGTCCGAGAACCACGTTTATCCTTACGTAATAGAGCGAGGAAACGAGCGACAAACGCGGGACAAGCCGGTCGTGCCGAACAAATGACCGCGATTTATCAGGCCCGCGATCTCGGTCGTGTTTCCGCGCAGATTTCAAGCGCGTACTCCGCTCCGTCGGAGGGTCAACACGCCGCACTCTCGTAATATCGGATATCACTTTCACGGAGAAGAAACCGTGAAACGAGGTCGTTGGCTCCCACGGTATTACGCGAAGCTCAGCTCGAGATCTTCTCCTCTCTCCTCGTTTCCCTTCTCGTTCTTGTCGCGGTTCTCTAGTTAGCGTTCTCCAGGGTGTTAAAACCGCGAGCGTGTAGTATGACGGCTGGCATTGTTTGACGTTCGATCCGAGAGAGCCAGATCCTTCCGTATCGAACGTGCGTACTTTGCCAGCCAGCGACCGAGCGAGCGGTTGGCGTGGGCGTGGAAGTGCACCGTCCCACGGAAACGAATTCCCGTTGTTTGCTTAGCGCGTTTAGCGATGTGTGTACGCGTCTCGTTTGCGATTCTCGGCTGAGGAATTTTCGTTGGAAGAGGCGTAGCGCGACGGACAAATTTTCTATACCGTTAAACGCACAGTGGGTAATATTTCTGTGTTAGGCGGTTGGAATCGTTCGAACAGTTCGAGTCCAACAGTAATCGTTAATTCGAAGGTACAGTTTCGATTGATTCGACACGTCCGAGGGCGATACCCCGCGTCCAATCCATTCGACGTAAAAGTATCCGCTCGTTTCCTCGCTTCGTGTATAATCACGCGGGAAAGATGTTCCCCGGGGTATCGCGCGCGATCGAGGCTCGTGCATTGCCACGCCACCGAAACACACCGCGTGTCTAATAACGCACAGTTGAAAGATGGCGTGACGAATTATCTCTTTGCCCTCGGAAACAATTTTTGTATCGTCGATTTATTTACGAGATAGCGAGTGAAGCGAATAAAACGATACAACATTGGAAATAATCATCTTGAATAGTATTTAGTATGAAAGTTTGTTGATTGTATCTCTCTAGTATGCGACTTTGTTTCAAGTAGTCATCAAGTTAATGGTAATTCCAATTTCCTGAAATATTCTCTGCATCATTTCATAATCTTTCGTAAGAAGTAATAAGAAGTTTAGTTTGTGCGAATTGTCTCGAATTATTATTCGTCGAATAATAATTCGATGATGATGAGTGTCAACGGTTACATTTAACCTCAAGTATTTCTTCTTTTGAAATTTTGTTGCCCCTCTTACGTCATTATGTTGTATTGTACTTACGTTCATTATAATTATATAAAAAATTATAGCAACTGTAAAAAATTTTACAATTCTATCTGTTAGCTAAATTTAAATATGATGACCCTTTACAGGGGACAGTCGCAAAGGTTTAAATCGTGGACAGGAAATGTCGAAAGTAGACGATTCTGTAACTCGTATGGCAAGGTTCTTCGACACTGCGCGCCCATCCATTTCCTTTCAATGTACCGCTACACCGGATGAATAAAGTCCAGAAGATCTTTATCTACGCTGGATAACAGAGAAAGACTCGCACGGACATCGCTGATTATTTCATCAATCGCGCGCCATCGATATCCAATCTCACGTCGGGCGTTCGAGCATCGCGCGGAATTATCGCTGATTCGAGATATTCTTTAATCCCCCGGCTACTGGCATATTCTCTCGCTCGCTACGTGATCCAATTAGCAATCGCCGGGATATGAGAATCTGTTGGATAATTAATTTTCCACCGATCGTCGGGGATTATGAACTAGTTAATTCCTCTCGTACGAAATTTTTAATACACACGCACGTATTATGTACTTCCTTTTCGATTCGATTATTCGCGCGTGTCCATTTTTCATAAATGCAAATTCTCTTTGGCAACGTAAGCAGTTTCGGATTAAAAATTCGCGAACGTGTGCCGCGTGATCTCCGACGAGAATCGGGACAGATTATTACCTCCTCGGGAAATCAGCGAGGCAGCGCAGGATCGAGGGTCACATTTATCGCCTTTGGGGATAATTTTCATCGCAGCGGGCGAGTCGGAACGACTCGGGAGCACGCACACGAGGCTAACGCAGGCGTTCGCACGACCTGCCTTCTCGGAAAAGACAAACCCCGGTTATGGGTTTCTGTAAACTCGAACAGGTAATTCCATTAGCGGGAGACCGCGCGAGAGTGGGTGTGTTTGCGGCTGCACCCGCGGGCGTCTGTACGCGCGCGTCAACGGACGCACGTGTGTTCGCAACGAGAGGCAGTCGTTTTACAGTTAACCCGAGTATTTTTGCGACGGAAAACCGACGCGCGTGATCATTCGACGGTCACGTTTTAGGGACGAGTCGTGAATTACGTTGGCCGTGTGTGCGCCGCTTCCGAATACGGATTGCCGCACTGGTTCCAGTCACTTTCGTTTATCGCTCCACATCGGCCATTTTACGACCAGGCCCGATGAAAAAATACCGGGAAACACTTGAAATTCAGATGGGTCGCGAAGACCGAGGATAATTGATCCGTTTGGTCCGTAAATTGTAAACAACGCCATGGTTCGTTTTCATTCGAGTCAAACATCTCTGAAAACGACGACATCGTCGTTCTTAATACATTTTCGCAGATGATATGAACTCGAACGACAAAGTAGACAGATCGATTCCCGGTTAACGAAGAAATATTCTATTTACCCGAGTTTAACCTATGCTGTAACCAATAAACCTTACGTATAGTTGTCCGAATGATATATCTATTCCCTGTTGAAACGAACTACCATATAGAGATGCTGCACGCTGTTTAACCTGCGGTGCATACCACAACGAAACTCTACGAAACCGATGATTTAGCTCGCCTATCCGGCTGGTACAAGCAATTCGATCCGCGCTCGTGGTTCGCGTGTGCCTCTGCAATTCGAATACTTTGTCAGAGGACAATTGTATCGCACGTTGGTCGCCTGACATTTCTGTTCAATTGCGAAATCACCGTCGGCCCCTTATTGTTTCGCGGTTACGGTCTATCGGAGTGGTTCGCCGTCAGCTTCGAACACGATGGAAACGAGGAGGGAAGGAACCCGAGTTGGCTAAACTCGGCTGTCCTTGATCCGGATTGAATACGCGCGCGGCGTTTCACGATCGCGAGTGAGATTCTCCAGCGATTCTCGGGACCGGTCACGTATTACTCGCGGCACTCGCCTCGTTCCCTGGACGTTTCTTCCGAGTTGTTGGTCAAAACGCAGCACGATCCCTCAATTATCGCAAGAAATGCCGTTACGATGATAATCGCGCTCGTGATCGACTCGCTTTCCGCCGTTTCATCTTGCTTTGCCTTTCTTTCCCCGTTAACGATCCCGTCCACCGTTATTTTTGCTCGCACCCCGCGCGCTTCTACTCGATCGTAGCCCTCTCGATCGTCATCTCGGTGGTTCGCTGAAATTACTCGAAACGCTCCCAGGAACGAAGTCTAATTGTAACCGTTGGCGTGTAATCGCAGTTTGACTCTTTTCTCGTATAAAACGTCCCTAAAAGTTTGGTTGGTTCCGAAAAAGATTGTCACGCGGCTAACTAGCACGCGGTGAGTCGGTCGTAAATCGCAAGTCCGTAGCTGGACAAAAAGAGGGACTGGAGTTTGCCAGGTAATCGTGGCATTGAAAGAAAGGAACGGTCGCTTTCCTCCTTGCCCCAGGCCGAAGGAAATCGCATTGCCACGGGGTTCGTTCACGCGGCTTCACTGTCGGGCGTATTAGGCGGCGACGGTGGCTGCTCGGTCTCGGTTGCGATTATTCCGCAAAAGGACAAGCACCCGCGCGCGAGGAGCGACTCTGCTCTAGGTTGAAAAGCAAACGGCACGCCTTGAAAACGGCATTTGAACCATGCAAATCGTCGTGATGGCCTCTAAGATCCGCGGCATCGGGGTCGTGCGAACCGTAAACTCCGATACGGACGTAAGGTAAGACTCGCTTTTCGAGCAGTTTAAAGACGGTCGTGCCGGCCGACTGACGAAGGAACGGGTCAACCTTTCCGATCTGCAAATCGACACGACTCGTAAAACTCGTTCAGCCGGCGTGAACGCCGTGTGCCGATCGCGAGAGCGGCTCCAATCCCGTGCAGATTGTAAATCCTAATACTCGTACGCGGGCGACGAGGGACTAAGGGAAGGGAGGGTTCGAAGGAGCCTCGTGAGGTCGTCGTAGGTGGCAAGACGATTTCTTTGTGGGTTCTTCCGACCACTCTTCTCTCCCGACTCTCTCTCTCTCTCTCTTTCTTTCTCTTCAAGTCCTTTTCCTTCGAGGACGGTGGCGGTGGCGGCGGCGGCGGCAGCGGCAGCAACAGCAACAGCCTTCTTCTGGTTCGGCCGAGCCGCGCGGCTCCGGCAGATCGCCTTTGATTTGCGAAACATCAATCTTCGTAATTTATTGCCGGTCGCCGGTGCCGGTGTGGCAACGTGGCCGCCTATCGACGCGATTCTCCGGCGAGTGAAACGAGCGGCCGCGTCGTCGCTACCACCGACTCAGCCCCGGACCGACTCGATTCCACCGTCATTTCAGTTACTCGTCGTTTACCGCGCGAATAATCGCCGAGCCATTACGTTGCCCCGGCAATTCGCAGCCGGCACGACGGCGTCCGTGCCACGGCGCATTAGTTAAGTAAATTTATTCACCGTTCACCGTTGCTGCAACTGTATTTTCGTCGGGGCCAGCTCGTCCAACGTCGCGGACCACGTTCGAGGATACGAACGACGAACGCCTGCCACCTTTGAACTCTTTTGCATAACGGTGACGAATTTTTGGGATTCGCGACGGCGACACGCGAGAGAGCGTCGCCTTGAAAGTGACAAACGAGTCTCGAACCGTGCATTTCAAAAGCGTTCCACGCTTCTTTTCTTTCCAAGCGTGGTTATTTCAAAAAGCGGCGACCTCGCTTCGAAACAAAACACGCCGAATGAGTTCGAATACGCTCGAGTAACTTTGTCGCGATGTAATCACCGCAGTGTAGCGTCAAGAACGCTGATTAGAATACGAGAATGAGTCAACGAGTCGAAAGGGTGGCTGTTCGTTGCAGTTGTTCTTCGATGGACGGGCAGCAGGATCGTTTCTGTCTTTCGTAGGAATTTCGAGGACCAAGAATGTATGTGCATGATTGCTGGTTACCAGGTGGTCCGTGGAATGACGCCTGGGCCTTACATTCGAAGGATCCAGTCGGGCAGAGTTTACCGCGTCTCGGTTTACCACCCATACATTCCGAGTACGGGCTGCTCCGTACGGTCGAAAAATGTGGAACTTTAAGAGAAAAAAAGAAAATGCCCCTGTGCACGTCCGCCGTGGCTGGATCGTCAGGGCTCGTTAAGTCACGTGGAAGCACGGTGTCGAGTTTCGAAAAAATTTTGTACAGGTGGTCCAACGTGCCCCTCGTTCGTGTTATCGTAAAAATTGTTTAAAGCACGGGGCTTTCTTTCGCGCGTGTACGTGTGCAGTATTTGTGTGCGCGTGCGACAAGGAATTCTTTCCATTCTTTTGCTGAAATAATACCTCTTGTATCGTACGCAACGACGTAGTTCGTTTTCAAACGAATATCCATTTCTGTGTGTCGAATCGTCTCCATCAGATGAGCGTCACGATTCGATCCGCCACTCTGGAATTCTCTTCCCCCGAGGAGAAACTTCCGAATGCATCGCGGCGACTCGAGCATTCGCTTTCTCCCTTTCTCCTCCCAGATCGAGTGCCAACGACTCGAACCGAGTCAGGTACGAACCGAAAGGGTTTCTCCTAGTTTCTCATCCTAGAATTATCTCTCCTCGCTCTGCACCGCCTTTCTTCCACTCTCGCGAGACACGCTGTTCCTGACTCGGATAGTCGGGATGATAATCGTTCGAAGTTGCAAAGCTGTCGAGCAACTAGAGTAGGATTGGTCACGACGGAAATCGTGGTCGTCGAGAGAACGACTCTAGATCCGGTCTAGGTGGAAATGACGTACATACAGGAATCGGGAAGAGTATCTTTTCATCCTCTTCGTGACACGCAATTCGAGCGCCGAGTCTTCGTGCAAAGTCGTGCGCGAAGACTACGTGTTTCCTCCTGCCTCGCTCTAAGCCCAAGTCGACTTCGTGTTTGCTACCTGGCTGCTGCTTGCACCGTTACCTAACCTCCAGCATTAGGACGCATATCCGCGTATCCTGCCACGCACGCGTCTTTCTCCGTCGCGTCGTAGCGTTGTTCGTTCGACGAGACGCTTGCAAGGCTATGTCTGGCGAACAACAGCTTCTATCGGTTATCTTGAACCTTCTGCGAGGGTTCGAACGGCTGGGGATCGTCTATCGTAAAAGACCGCGCGAAGTAGCCATCACTGTGATCGAGCGTTACCGCCTGAACGAGGTCACGGCACCTGGTACTGGGCCAGCTCAGTCAGGTTGTCCGTGTGTGGATTAATCTGATAATGTCAAGCTATTATGTTCGACGTATATTGTCGACGCGTAGTAGCAGGATCCTGCTTCTCGTTCCTTTTTCTATCTGTTTTCGGATTTTTATCCAGCGGACTAGTCCAGGCTTCGTAATCTCTTTTCTGTAACCTGCGAATTAAATGGCTCCCTTGAAAGTTTCTTCGAAAATTTATCGCCGTAATTACTACGCGAATGAGCAAGATAAAATCATCTTCCTCGTTAAGGTTATCTTGCGCGCGAGATTACGAGTTGCCGGGCCAGAAAGGTTGTTTCTGGTAAAGTGGTAAAAGTTTTCTTGGCTGGAAGGAGCCGAGTGGCATCGACCAAACGGTGGCAAAAGACTTACGGGGGAATGTGTATCGATCGGGCCGGTACCTGGAACGATAACCTTTGCCACTTGCGCAACTTCGCCCGGATTATACAGCCATTACGAACAGATACGCAATACTTGTCGGCATAATTACGTCGATGACGGCGTTTCGACGTTTCGCGTTTCGATCGACAAGCTGTTCTCTTGGGCTTGGAAAGGACAATGGAACGGTGGAACCAGAGATTGCGTAACGCGCCGCCTGCCTGCAGAATTATACAATTAACGCATAACTGTTCCTCGATCGATCTTCTTGGCATCTCAATTGACGGGTACACGTTTTATCCACTTGTGACACGAGCTACCGCTACACTGCAGCCAGTCGAGGCCTGAACCCGATACGTAGGAACGTAAATAGAGACGTCGACAGGTACCAGCCAGTATAAACTGTACAAACTATGGAAAACAGTTCTTCGAAAGTTCGAGCGTACGGACTTCAGACGCGAGTCGAAACTCCATTCGTCTATCGGGCACGAGAGATCTCTCTCGGCCTTTCTTAATGTATTTTCGATTAAGATCACGACAAAGTTCGCGGCAGGAAAGTCGAGCGCAACCTTGCCGAATCCACGACTTTGTAATTCATAGCGAGAACGATCGCACGCCGGTGTATCCGAGTATCGATTCGTCCGTGCCTTGCACGGCCCAGGGTCGGAGTCGTGCGAAAGATTTACCGCTCCGTCTGTTCGTCTCGAATCGGCAATTTCGTTGGGATCGACTCGACGGCAGACCGGATCTAATTTCCGTTCTTATTAACCTTTCGATTATTAGAAGCTCGTTCGACTCGGAGGATCACGGAGGAGATGATTAAACGTTCACGCTATTGAATTCGATCGTGCCAGCGGATGGAAGTACCGTTTATAAAGCGGCACGGTCTATCCGCGGTTGATAATTGCATCGATGATTCCGTAACGATAGAATAAGCGTGACGTGTCTTTTATCGTTTCTTATCTCCGTCTGTTGCACGGCAGTCGGATCGATTCGCTAATTGGACAATCACCGAGAGCGCTTTCGTTTCACAAAGCGCTAACATTTTTTGTCAATCACTTTACAATCAGTTGATTAAGCGATCGTGTCGAGCCAGTTAGATATTGTTACACGGTCTAATTAAGACTGTAATTGCAGATGTGATTTATCGGTGAACCTAGACTAGTATAGATGTATACTCTCCCCGGTGGAGAAGCATAATCGAAATAGTTGTCTATCGATAATTGCCGAGGAAGTAACGAGAGGTTTTACTCGTTTAAACATCTAGCGATTAACAGCGTATAAAACCATATTCCGTTCAAAGCTGTTTGCTTGATTTACGTACGTATTTGCTTGACATTCCACGAGCTGGAACTTACCTGATTGTCGTTACGCTTCCTTTTTCCTCTTTTCTGAACACGTTTGTATAACTGTATCGCGTTTTTTCGTAATTGCGCGTTATCTGGTACGTATCTGGTATTCACGGCGTTACGCGCCACAGTCGTACAACAGGCGTTACCATGTGTTGCCAAACGCAAAATCATTGCCAGACTTTCCTTCGTTTCGACGTGGCTAGATTAGCTACCGGTGGGTGAATCGGTCGTGCATTTCCAGCACCGAGTGTTTCACGGCCGAGTGTCCGCCGCCCACGCTTCTAACCTCGATGGATTAAATCAACGCCGTCTACCTCCGTTGGTAGAAAGAACGTCCCGTCGTGTCGCGACCGATTTTTTTCGGCTGGGCCAGACGATTGCGAAAGTAACCTCCGTCCCAGCGAGGTTTCCAGCAACGTGTGGCGCCGTCGAGGTGACGTCGAGGTCAGACCCTCGTGGCCGGATCGTGAGCGTTCTCGAGAGCTGTCTCTCCGACGAGAGACTCGAACTCTCCGGGCATCGTGCAAACCTAACCGAGCGTCACTCGGTTATCCTCGCTTGTCCGTTCTTCGTTCCGTGGATTATTCGAGGCCTCGGTCGGTAGTGGGTCACGTTAGGCGCCGTGTTCGCGGAATGTAATTATATTTTCGCGCTTCAAGGGCGAAAAGGAAAAGAGCAGTGCCGACCAGCAACTCCTTCCTCTCTCGCCTTTTCGCCGTCGTTCCGCTCCTCTGGCGTCGTTTCTTGCGTCTTTCTCTCGTTTCGTTCGTCCACGCTGCGAGCACGGTAACGGTAATGGTTAAGCGGCCGGATTTACGAGCGCCGATTCACCGGGATCGCGATGGCATTCGTGGAAATCGCGGGAACGTCAAGTTTCGTGCAGTTTTTGTCGAGCTCGTCGTTCGAACGAAGGCCGCGTAACGATCCCGCCGATAGGGACAAACGTTAATTAGCCGTAAAATGTTTGCCGCCGCTCGAGAGGCAGAGAGAGAGAGAGAGAGAGAGAGACTCGATGGGCCTTCGTTCGCTTGGCGTGCAATTATCCCGGACGTGTAATGGATGTAAGCGTTTGCCCGGCGCTGGGGCAGATAACGTTCAACGTACAATCGATAAACGCTCTGACGCGCGAACCTCTGTCGCGGAAGGACAAAAGTCACAAGAAACTGGTAGCAATTTGTTGATCGCCGGTTACGGCTAATCTACGCTGTTGAGCAAATTTCCGTGGTACCCGTGTGCGAGTCGCGCAAATCGCACCGCCGCGTGATATAGTCATAAAAGGTATCTTAAATCGAGCGTTTAAATACTTTCCTTGATCGCCCTGAACCTTGGTGATCCCTTCTTTCTCCGCTTCTTTCGCTGCGACAGACGCGCAACACACAAGGTTGAATTGTCCAAGGATCGACGAAAAGCAGTGCAGGTTTTTTAAAAGCTGGTTTAACGTCTTCTCTAGAACGTCGAAGATGTAACGACGTTCCACGAAAGTTCGTAGATTATCTACGGAGAGGTTAAGGTGACCGTACGGTACCCGCGTTTAAAAAGTATACTGACCCAGTAACACGTGGGAACATTTAGACACGCGAGCCCGGTTTTATTCACGGATGCGTCTAATGTTTCTTTGTCCAACGTGACACGGTGTCGCAATGATTTCCAGGATTTCTCAGGCTGCTTTGTGCAATTGCGATACAATTTTCACGTGCGAGCGGATGCCTTTTTCTGCTTACGCTCGTCCGTCTAATTGCTCTGTGGGCGCGTTGTGGCTTGAAATTAGCGCACATCTCGTGTCATTCTTACCTTGCGAAGAATCATCCGTTACCGCCCCCGTGCGGTGCTCATTTTTCAGCCTGGAATATATTCTTAAACGTTGTGTCGTCGGTGTTTTCTTTCGCAACGAGATTGAGACGGTTCATCGTCGCGTAAGTTTGAAAAGACTCGAGTAACACCAAAATTTAGAGAAATCCAAACGTGAAAGATCCACAGAAAAGATAAGTAGTTTCTTCTGCGAATCATTTGATCTTCCCTTCTCGTTTGCTTTTCTGTAGCCAGAACGACATTCTGGTAAGAAATCGGCACGTTCGTCATTGGAACGTTAGCGAGGCATGGCATGTGAAGATCTAATCGAGAAGAAGTAGCCAGGTAACGACAAGTATGTTAGAACACATCACGAACGAGACGTCGTTAAGTGCCCACGCAGGACAGCCGGCAGAAAGTCAGGATGCGGTTGTCATCTTGTTGTTTGCTCCGACTTCCTTTATACACAGGATGCTCCTCCTGGAAGAAATAGTCTAGAAACGATAGCGCCCAGAGGCGATCGAGCGCGGCAACCTCGAGTATAACGCTATCGATCGAACGCCTCGGCGAGATGCTCGCTCAGATCTCTCGTCGTTGATCTCTCCAACGATCTGACCTTCGAGGCCAGCGAGGGCATAAGTACACGTCCACGGTTCTCTCGAAGGGAGACCCGCATTTCCGGCTTCTTCGCTGACCTCACGGAAAGAGGAGACGATCGTCCTCGGTGCTACGTGTCGATTTACGACACGTCGACGTTCCATATTCTCGCCGTTTCCGCGTACGATGACAGCGCCATTCTTTCGGAACGATGGAATTCGCTGAAACGGTAGGGTGTACGGGATATGCTGTCTTCGGAGGCGCATACGGGCTGGAAATGTGTGACAAGATATCTCGATACATTGTTGTTGTTGTTGTTTATTCGAGACATGGAAGAATGGCTTCTATCGTATCTTTCTATATCTAAACAAATTTATACTAAAATTTAATTTTCTTACTAAGCTTCGGAAAGAATCGAAAGAAAATTCTGAAATATCTGCCAAGTATTTGAATTTTGTTTGTAGAGGTCGCGTACGTGTTGAAAATGCGCGACAAGATATCTTGACACGTTGTTGTTGTTTATTCGAGACAAAGAAGGATGACTCCCAAGAGACTGAATTAACCCTTTGCAGGCAAATCTTTTTACACCTCGAAATTTATGTCAAAATTTAATTCCAAGAAGTTCGAAGAAAATTCTGTGATATCTACTAGATGTTCTGTTAACGTTTGTCTAATCCGAGAATTCCAAAGAAATCCAAGACTCGGCAGTGGAGTTTGTTCATTGAGAACCAAACGTTTGAAACGTCATTGAATTTTGTTCAATTTAGTTATCTGGTGGTAATTGGATTTTGTTCTTTTGTTCTTCTCTGTCCCTCGTGTCCGAAAATGAAGCGCGTTATGCTAAAACCCAGGAGCATCTTCTGGCTGGGTAACAGAAGCGATTCCTCATTATGAAGTCGCTGAGGACGAACACAAAGAGCGAGTTGAACCGGTGATAAAAAGGATCGTCGACAAGGTCGGGCCCGGTCCGTTTTAATATTTCAACGTCACCGCCGTCTGAAACGGAGAAATGCCAGCGTGAACGTTATCTCCGTGAAACTAGTCCCAGAGCTCATTTATCCAGTGCTTCGAGTCTCGTTGTATTAATTCATGTTCTCGCCGCCGAAGGTGAATCGCACGATAGCGGTGTGTTTTCACGCTAAATGCAGAGCTGCCTAGTTACGCTAGAAAGTAAGGAGGAAGAAAGTCGAAGCCAAGTACCATAGAATTTTCAGATTCAGCTTCCTTGACCGGAACTGCCTCGCGCACGTAGCCACAGATTCTTCGCTTCTTACGTAGAATCTCAATCTTTTTTGTGCGTTCGAGAAGCCTTCGTTAAAAACGTGAAACTTCGCTCCTTGCGAGACGATATCTCTATATGGAAAGTAAAGATACTCACTCTTTCTCTCTCTCTCTCTCTCTCTCTCTCCGCATTCTGGACAGGAATTAGCAATAAAGCTACACGATTTATATACACATCGAATCCAATCGCCATTACGTTCCGTTCGTGTAGGTACATAGCTCTTGCGCAAATCGCTTTCGAACGTCAATCTGGTTGCTTCTCCGTAGGCGGTATCATTTCAATACCGAGATTAGACGAAACGCAGCTGCGTAATTCCGCGATCGAAGGAATCCAGATTTCGAACTCTCCGTATTCCCCGTAATAAGAGAAAGGAAATATAAATTTTTCTTCCGTCGACTGTCCACCAACTGTGTTTCTATTCTCGTTCCTCGTTAAAAGCAGCGTACTCCGAGGCTCATTAACCGACCGTGTTACCTCGACTACAACATCCTTTACCCGCGTCCTCGTAAAAGGAGCACTTCATTGCCAGGAAACGTAATCCGTGCGGTTTGCTATTGGATATCGATTGCAGGTGTACCTTACCATTCCGCTGATCAATTTCAAGCGTCCGGTTAACACATGTCACTACCGTATGGCCGTAAAATGGAGTCGAACTGTCAGTCGCGCGACACACACAGTCGTTACCGGTCCGCCATTAAAAAATTGTTAAATTCACTTTCCGTTTTATAATCAGGCATGTCCGATACGTCGCGAACTAGGCTAGGGAAGGTCTATTCGGTCATCATTTTTAACACGCACAGGTTTACGGACATTTCTTGTATACCTATTTGACGGGTAAAGGAAAACACGTATTTTCTTAAAAAAGAGAGATTAATTTAATTTAGAAACAATTTGGTTGTGTTGGCTGCATAAAACATGGATTTATTTGAAATGAAATGTTTAAACCATCAAAGAGGTAATGGCCGAAAATCGTGCTCAATTTAGACGCAGATATCATCGTGGAATTATGATTTTTATTTAGTGTCCACTTTCTGATTACTTTTACATTTGCTGCCGAATAAATAAGTTCACGAATAAAGCCGGTTTATTACGAAAATGAAAACTATGGAAAATTAGCCGGCCCGTCAATTTCACGGATATCAGGAGAAAGAGAAAGATATACATCATACAGAATTTTGAAATTACAGAGCTTCGAGAGAAATAGATTTGGGTACATACTCCAGCAAAAATTGCAAAGAAGGTTTTTCTAATTTTGCGCGTCAGAAATACGTTCGAAAATCTGGTGTTAACCGTAAAAGTTAAACACAGCGTGGGTATAATCGCGCGCACGTCGAGATTCCGCGACCGCTCGATCTCCCAGCGACGTTGTTTGCGTTAAATCGGCGCGCGGCAGACGGTTGGTTACGTAATTGCCCGAACGATCTCGATTTAACGTAAAGCCTCGATTATCCCAGTTCTTTCTCGTTTGAGTGTTCAGGAAGTTCGGCGAGCGTAACCATCCCAGGAATGCCGTCCAGTCAAAATAGGAAGCTTTCGATATCACTGACGTACTACGGCTTACCTGCCTTATTGATACCGATTACCAACACTGTGTTTCGACGTAATGATAGAACGTCGAGAAGTTCACGACGCTTCGTAATACGCGAGCTCGCGTATCGAATGTTGTACCCGGTCATCTTCCGTTCGTTTCCCCCTCCGCGCCGTCGATTAACATCTTCTTCGGTCGAGCGGATCGCAGCGTATCGACGCGATATCGCTTCGTACTACCGGCGTGTTTAATCTCGGATTAAGTACCCGCCACGAGATTCGTTCGTTTTTCCTTCCTTGTTCCACGGTACACGTTCAACAACACTCGAATGGAACGAACCAACGAGCCTACTTCCAATTCCATTCTCTCGAATCTGAAGCCTGGTTATGTTATTTACACGAGGAGTTGGACATTCGCGTCTCAAGAGCAATCGTTCCATTCGGCTGGTGGGCGGGATCGAGAGATCGTTTCAGCGAAGGTGTCGTTCGATCTCTTTGTCTGTTCTCCAACGTCCTTGCGCGTTTCGTTTTATCGGCGTCTGTTTGTGTTTTCCCTCTCGTCTTAATTACGAGATGATCCGCCGAGTGAGAAAACAGCCGTAACGACGGAGGTTTACGGCTCCGGGTTTCCTTCTTTTCGCGCGGAAAACGCACGTCGAGAGTCACACTTTCTCGTTCGCGAGTCACAAGTTCTTGCGTCCTTGCGTGGTTGCTGCTCCATGGGATTTCGTGGCCGCGGGCGTCGACGAGGAACTTGGGGTATAAACATTTCAAGAGGCACGCTTCTCCCCCGCGCTCGACGCTGCTTTACGATTGCACGGATATATCCCGGGAACCTTGAGTGGCGGATGTTTGAGCGTAGGCCAGGGAGGACACCCTGGCGTGCATTGTGTTTTATTGCGGAACCGCGTAAACGCGTGTCTCGTTCTGCCGTGCCGCGGCCAGCCGCCTACGCTTCACGGTCGAACTGGTTTATGTAGCCTGACGGTACCTCGAAACGAACCAGCTGGAACAAAAGCGAAATCGCGAACGCTTTCCTGTTTGTTTGCCGTGGACGTGTCGTGACAGATGGTTGGACGATGAGATTGCTCGGACTGTCAGCGGCTCGCTCGCCTCGAGTACCAGGCGATTTCCATTCGAAATTTCAATTCCTGGAGGCTGGCAAAGCAGTGCTTCTTCGTAGATATCGAACTGTCAATATCTTATATCTTGTTCGTCAAGTTGGAATTTTTCAGACGTATCCAACGTAGTCGCAACTTTTATCCAGAAAATCCATTCGTCCAAATTCCGTAAATCCGTCTTCGTACGATAATGTCTAGATTTACGATTTCTTTAATATTTTGAACTCGTTTGATTTTAATTCTGGGAACCTGTAACAAAATCTTCTTCGCGTGTTACATGCTCCATAAAATTTGCGACTAAGACTTACACGACGTATTCAGCTGAGTGACTTAGACTTCATCTAGACACATTTGAATTAAGATCCCGCTACAACGATCTAATAATACATCGTGGCAAGACGCGTCTTTCAAGGATCGATCGGCTGAATTATTCGAGAGAGTATCGGTCGATTCATTCTCGTACGGCCGACGCGGCACCAGCCAATTTCTAACATCGTAATCACTGGCAAAGTATGCTCTTACCTGTACGTTTGCAAAATGATCGTTAACGAAGATAATCGCGTGAGAACGATCAAACGAGCGTCGGTCATCAAACGATCCTCGTGGTCATCTATTTTCAATCGGCGAGTCCTATCGAGGAATTTTTCCGAAAAATTCCCAGTCTGGTGGAACGTAATATTCTTTCGACCGTAAACGTACGACCGTGCGATTGTCCTCTTTACTAATTAAAAAGCAATTCCCAAACGGAGGATTTCATTCCCATCGTCGTAACAGGCCTCGCGGTATTTTTCGTCGGGAGACGTCGTAAAGACTCTTGACTAAACCTCGAAAAATCAGCGAGGCGAGCAAAATTTCCGCTGCAACTCTCTCTGTCCTCGTCGCAATTAGCCGTCGTCGGGACGAGCGTCTCGTCGCATCGATCCGCTGTACGAGGAGTAAAGAACATATTTTAATACCGTATTTCTTGATGCCATTACCGCAATTATCGCTGTTCCCTGGCCCCCGAGGAAACGCAATTGTACAGTGTTTTATAACGCAGAATTGGCGGCGCTCGCCCAAGGGAAAGAGAGCGGAGGTCCGCTCGAGCCTCGGTGCAACTCCGCCGGGACAAACAGTAATGCGTTTCTTTCCCCCGCGTGTACTGAACACCGCGCAGGTGAACACCGGTGGACTTTTCTTCTGCAATTCTTCCTCGCGGAGAATTCGCGACGCTTACAATCGTCCCGGGCCCTTCGAGCTCTCGCCGAGGCGAGGAAAAAGCTGGAATGTCGTGGAATTGAAATCAGCATAGCTCGGCGCCGAGGCGTGCGTTCCTTCGTGGAAACGGCGCGGCGCGACGATTAATGGCCAGGATCGTTTCATTCATCGCTGCATCGGATGGTTGGGGGTGGAGGAGGGAGGGAGGATGGGATTAACGCGGAGCGTTGTGTTAAAGGTCAATGCCGCGCCGCCGGCAAGCCCCTAAACTCTTGTGGGAAGAATTTCTTTCTCTCTCCCTCTCTCTCTGTCTCTCTCTCTTCTCTCCTCTGCTGTTTGCCTTTCTTCCGTCTCTTTATTTCATTCGCTCTTTTTTTTCCTCTCCTCTTTTGCCTCCTTTTATTTATCGCCGATTAAAGAGCACCGCGTGACGGAATTATTCGCGGTATACTAACTGGTATATATTGGCATCCGCACAGCGGGCACTAATGGGTGTGAGTAACGTTGCATGCGAGAATTTTGGCCCGTGAGAACGTTACAAATTAATTTTCCTTCGCCTTTTGCCTCCAATTTGTTTCCAATTCTGCAAAACATTCTGTCTGAAAATTAATCTAGAAGAAAGATTTGCCCAATATCCTTTTTTTCTTTCTTTAAATTCTACTTTATCGACATTGTGACGTTCAAATTGACGCCGAATCATTTCGCGGCGAGTTTGAGAGCCCGACAACGCGAGAAAAGATGGACATCCCGCAGTCCGATGGCGGACAATTATGAAAAGAGCGTCTTCCCAAGATTCACGGAAACGTTAACTCGTCGTAATTACTGGCATCTGATACCCACGCGTAAATTTATTCGACGACTCGGCATTAGCGGGACTTTGTTACAACTGGAGAGGCCGATGCTCCCTCGAGCTGCACTATTTAATAGCGCATGATTGCTCGTTGCGAGCGTTTAGCCACACCTGCGTGCACGATGCCGGACTTGGTTCCCAAGTCTACCCCGTCAAGCCTGATTTCACGCGATCAGAGACCACACAGGGGAACGTCGAATCTTTGAATTAACGCTGTCATTATCCGTCATCTACCTTTCTCGCGTCGCAGAAGAGACTTCATCAATTCTCTCTAACGGAATAGGTTTTTACAGTTCTGCTCGTTCAAGTATTGGACTGAGTAAAAAGTAATCTCTCATTTCGCGGATTAATCTCGTTAACTGAGGAGGTATTTGAAACAATCTTCACTCAATATCTCACTACGTGTGTTTTTCTAAGAGATTATATTTTCCTGCGTATTTTAGATTGCCATTTTGTTACGTTGTATTTAATAATTTTTATTTGCCAGCATTGTCAATATGGAGCAAAACAGAAGCAGTATTTTCCGTGTTTAATGTAAATGTAACACAAATAAAAAAAAAAAAAAAATTTGTATGCAAAGAAGATGCCCTAAGCGAACATGTGTGTCAAAATTGGTTTGAGAAATTTTCGACTAACGATATGACGCGTGAAGATCTTGAGCGCTCAGATGAATCGTTGATGATCGATGACGACTGATAGATCAAGACGTCAATTGAAAACAGTTCACATCGTACAAGAGATATGACAGAAATGATCAACGTAACTCAAATGTGGCAAACAATTTGCACAGGCTTGGCTATGTGTCTCGGCACGATATTTGGGTGCGTCACGATTTGAGTGAAGAAAAATTTCATAGACCGCGTCTCCATCTGCGATTTATTCCTCAAACGCAATGAAAATGTTCCTTTTTTAAAACGGACGATGAAAATGAACTGTTTAGAATAATGGTAACCGCCGCAAACTACACCGAAGCGAAACATTCACGCGAAGAAAATCATGCTGCGTGTTTGCTAGAATTTTAATGGGATCGTATATTACGAGTTTCTTCCGCAAAATCAGACAATTAATTCTGACGAGCGTTGTTTGCAACACTCCGATCGTTTGAAGGAAGCAATCGATGGAAAGCGTCCAGAATATGGCTAATCGTATTTCATCAAAATAACGCTCGAACAATTTCATTTATCTTTGGCAACCCTCCTTTGGAATATTTTTGCGTGATACACAAAGTGGATTCGAATTAGAATAAAAATTGCTCACGATCGTTAGCAGCTCACAGATGTTGACTCCGGAGAATCGTACGGAAGAACTCTGTTTGCCGACGGCCAATTAACTCGTTCGAGATACCTGTCCAATCTATTTAGTATTTCGCAATGCGTCGTGTCACGATTTACAATCGAAATAATCCGTCAGCAGACGATCCATTGTTCCCCTCGCGCCAGAGCTGGTTCCGCGAACTCGAGGCTCGAGACAGTTTCTTCAAGGAGTGCAGGGAACGGTATTCGAAGCGGAGCGCGTAACGCGCGCAAAAAGCCGGCCGTTTCGTAAGCGAATAAATTGAAAAAGGTGATTAAGGAAGAACGAACGCGCGGTCGTCTAAGCGGGCTGACAGTCGGCGTACGAGCCCGGAGATTTATCGCCGGCCAACGGACATCTGTCATGCGAAGCGTTTTCACGGGAGAGGCATTCCTTCTCGTGAACTTCACGCTCTTCACGAGAAACCGCTCTTCCGCCTCGCGCGCGACACTGTTTCGCTTAATAAACACGCCGCGTTCCATTTATCTCTGCCTACGATTCGCGCACGCTCGACGCGATTGCAAATGGAAGACGTCGAAAACGGAGTTGTCAGGGAAGCGACGACGAGCGTTAACTTCTCGATTATCCACATCGAAATCGGGTCTGACCCAACTGAAAGCTGAGATGCTTTCCATTCCACGACGAAGAATCGCCGGCCAGCTGCCGTTTCGCGTTCACTTGCCAATCGATCGGTCACCGTTTACTGACAATTTGCAGGAAGTCATGGTCCTGCCATTTAGGCGGTTACGCCACGGCATCCTTTCCTTTCCTTTTCTCTTCTCTCTTTCTTTTTCGACCAGTGTCCAGACCAGTGTTTCACGCTCCTCGCGCGGATTATCGACGATCGACGATCCGAGCGTGGACAATCGCGTCCGAATTTATCCGTGTAGCCCGGTGAGTAACCCGTGGATCGATCGATCGAAGGTTTGCTCCCACGCACCGACCGTATCCGGCCCGGCGTGAAAAAAGTCCGCGCGTCGCGCTTTCTCTCCATTACCATCGCTGATGTATCACCGCGCCTCCGAGGTCTCCGTCAGGAATTACGATGTGCACGGAAACACGGGAGAGGGAATAATCGAAGAGAGCCGGAGAGCCTCGCCACGGTGTGGCTAATCGACGTCGTGGCGAATAAATTTGGTGTAATTGGCTGGCGAGTTTATCGGGATGTTGGTCGCCGCCGCCTTGCCTCTCCGCTCACCACCGTTCGCACGTTTTTATGGAAATTAATTGGCTCGAAAATATTGACCGTGTCGAGGAGATCGCTGGACGCTGTCACGCTCGACGTTCTCAATAGCGGCGCTGGAAGACCGGATGCTCGGTAGATGCTGTACTCTCTACAGGCCTACCCTGTTGCGTGTTTAGTCGCCCCGATGGTTGAAGAATTTCGTCGATTCGGCCCCCGGTTTCGTGAGGTAAGGGGATACTTGAAGAGAGTAAGCTTCGAGAAGAGAGTAAAAGACCCCGGGTCTTTTACTCGAAATATTATTTTCTGACGAAATGTCGAAGAAAACTGAACCGAGGTCCCGTAATTTATTCGATTTGCGAATACTTGGAATTCCGAGGAATTCCAAGAGTAGTACGGCCATAAGCAGAAAGAACGGACGGGAAGCCTTCAACCCTTTCGCCTGGCCGCTTTTGACTGGCACGGGTTCAGGGAACTTGGGAAAAGAAAAAGAAAAAGAAAAAAAGAAGAGAAAAGAGAGCCGGCGACCGTTCGATCGGAGGGAAAAATATGGGCATCCGTCGACAAGATATCAGACGAGTTCGTTCCGAGAACGTCGCGCGTCTCTGCTGGCGTCGTCGGCTCCAGAACAGGAAGAAACGAGGAAGAACGAAGACGGTAGCCCGTAGGATCGGCGGCTGGCATTCCACGGAACGACATCTGTTCACGACTGTTCCGCGTTCTCGCCGCGAACCGACTGCGGCTCGTTTTGTCCGTGGTGGCTGTTGGCTCTCGGCTGCGCGCCGGTAATTGCGATCGATACCGAGTCTTCCTCGGCTCTCTGTGTCCGTCTCTCCGTTGTCCCCCCCTCCCCCCCTCTCTCTCTCTCTTCGTTTTCTCGTCGTCCTCGTTGTCATCGAAATTAAACGACGAGCAGAGGCAGTTTCTTTCGTGGTCGATGGGAGGACAACGAGTCTTTGGCTCTCCTCGGCGTACGAGCTCGATGAGAAAAACTCGTTGCTGGCATGCGCGCGGATAGTCAGCCTAAAATCGCTCGTCGAACGCGTATCGAACCCGATCGCCGGAAATCCACGCAATGACAGAACGCTCATAACATCATTAGCAACGTGACTGCGCGCTGCGCGGGAACTGAAGCGCGACAAATTGGAGCGAATGAAAGAGGCGTAAGGGAAGCAGGAACGTCTGGTGCTTCCCCGACGCGCTAGAGACAACCATTTTTCTCGCTGATTAATCCCTTCCTCCTCTCCGTTCTCTCCGTCTGTGCAACCAGGGTCTGGCATTTGACGCTGCTTCGTATATCTTTACGGACTTTGTATTATTCGCAGGGGAATGTAAATTGCGGCGCATCAGCGATCCCGAACTTTTTGTTATCTGAGGAACACGCTAACAATTGACACGCGCCAACTACAATGGTACTCGTACGGCACATTTAACATTTGATTTTACCATTTACATTTTTAATTAATCAGATCCATGGCACGATCGATCGATCGACCGTTGGGAAATAATAGGAGAGCAATACGTTACGTTGATCTAGTATTGCGCGAAACAATTATCCTATCCATGATGACGGTGTGTAGGAATCGATCCACTTCCTTCTCGCGTGCAAAACTTTCTCGTTGCTCGGAGTTATCGTTATCCTACACCGGGTGTGCGTTTTACAATGCACCTTACGCACACGGCCGCGCGCGTGAGTGATAAAGTCGCCAGGTATTTATCCGGCCGGCAGAGATATCCCTTGTTTGCCGGTTTGCTCTCCCTTTGGATCGGCGTCCCGCCACGGAGAGGAGAGTCCTGCGGGTTCACGGGCAGCGATAAATCGCGGTTTATTCGTGGCGTGCGAACCACGAATCGTCGGCTCGGGAGCGACGACGATGCCGACGATGCGGCTCGAGTCTCGGAGCTGCGGAGCGAGAGATAGAACGAGGGAGCGCTTCTGTTATACACCTATCTGATAGTTGAGAGCGTGAGTTATTAGCGTATGGAGCGCGGAGCGACGTAAAGGAGCGCAACCAGCCAGCAAGCTTTACGCGGCTCGGGGTCCTTGAAGTAGCGCCGCGGAGATCCGGCGATAGCTGCAGGAAACGACGTGAAATTACGGCAACGGACTGTTCGCGGCCGTTTTAATGGAGCCGCTCGCGCTGCTCCGCCGCTCGATAGCGCCGCTTTTATTATTGCCCGTTAATCGCGCCCTTTCGCCGATCACTCGGGGATCGTTCTTTCCCACTCGTCGACCAGTCGATTGTTCCACCGCCCCGAATTCGCAGGAGTAGTCTAGCGGTGCTCGTTAACAGGTCGATTCGATACGCGTTAAGATTAATCACGCTAAGCGTTACGAAGTGTTACGAAGCGAAACGTGTATCGGTTCTTGAACAAACTCTGATCCGAGAACTCGAAACGTTACCGCGAACGTTCTAATGTTTTTGCAGAGCGGTATCTCTCGCTATCGACAAACGTCACAATCAACGTGACGTTCGACCGCGTATTATCGATCGTACCCACCGTTCGTCCCTCGTCCGCGGCAAGAAGCGCAAAACTTCTATTCGCCGTGAATCAATTCTGTCCGGGCGCTGTTCCACGCGTCGCAGATACACGATCCAGCGGAGCTAAGTAGACAGACAGGTAGCGGATAACGAAGCGGATCGACGCGACCGATGCTCGGCCGATCACCGAAATCCGGTCGGTCGGTAGCCGCGTGGTAGATCGCTAAAGATCGAAGTGACAGCGCGGAATTTCGATGGAAGCCGCGATACGTTGCAATTACTTTTTTACGAGTCGACCTGTCGCGCGGCTTTTTTTACGAATTGTCCGCGGATCGAGCGTCACGAGAAGCAGCGGCACGAAAAAGCGCCCCTGGCCTGTGTTTTCAAGGCAGTCGCGAGCGGACGAGCGAAGTTGCGCCTGCCGGTTCAGCGGGTTTTTTTTTCTTTTTTTTTCTTTTTTTTTTTTTCTTTTACTTTGGGACGCGATGCACGCTTTTTCCCCTCTCCGTCCTCCCTCCGATGCATTTGATTTCTGGAGCAGCACGTGTCGAGGCACGAAGCCGACGAAAGAGGTGTCGCTGCCTCATACGGCTCGAGCGGCCGTGCCTCGCTCCGAGAACGACCACTTCTTGCTCGGCCGTCCACCGTACAAGGGCCGAAACGCCTGGAAACGAATCGAGAAAGAGACGTACGCTGCCGATTGCATTCTTGGCCTTGCGACGTGACACGGCCACTTTTTGAAATAACCGCCGCCCATAACCCCCTAACCCACTTGACCTATCGTTTAACGGGTTGCGGACTCCCAATATAATCATCGCTCGCCTCGTGAAATTTGCCGTGAAGTTGTTCGAACATGGAAATAGCGAATGCTTGAAAGACCGTGGTGTCTTGATAATAATTTATTTGCTGTGCAATCGTCTGAGAACTCTTTGTTTCCTTTACTTGCAGCTAGTGGATTGCTCACTCAGTCGCTCAGATTCACTTGTAATTAGAGAGTATACTTCGAGAATAATCGTAGAAAGGAAAGCATAGTCTGCAGAATTGCCTCCTGAATTAATTACAAAATAGTGTAGAGTTGTGTGGAGGTTCACTCCTTTTGAATAAATATATTACGAGAATTAACAAGAAACTACTATTTATTTTAATTTATGTACGATTTATGTACATGATTAAATTTAGTTTGTGCCGATCGCTGTTTTATTTTCTTCTTTCTCTTTTTTTTGTGATCGTCGCTGTTAGGCTCGTTTTAAAAATGCGTGCGTCGCCACAGTCATTTACTGGTTAACCTGCAGAGTCAATCGAATAGAGAATCGAAATCTCTCTGTCTGCGAGAGTCTATTTTACGTGAGTTGGCCAATCATTTCCAACTATTCGAAAGTTAATTGAGAAAGGCCCCATTGACCGAAGGATCAGCGACCGATTTTAACAAACGCATGGGTGACCAACATCTTCGCTCAGATACGCCGCGTGCGGTTAGGATTTCTAGTCTTTCACAAAGCAACGTGGCCAAAGAAGACATAAACTGTCCACGACCGTATAATCTAAAAAATATTTAACGTATTGATCCGTTAACAATGACCATGAACTACAAACCTCGACACGGTCTTCGTTTCTTTCACTTGGAATTTACACGTCGATCCTCCAAAGCGTGTATAGATTTTTAATCTCGAAAGCTGATAAATGGCCCCTTAACGGCCTAAAGAAATTGGCGCACCTTCGTCAAAGAATCTGACGACACTTTGCGCGCGTCTGCCTACGCGTCGTCGACAAAGAGAAGCTTCGTCATCGCCGCTTTGTTTCGAAACGGGGATTCCCTTGTCACGAATCAGTCGCGAGACGTATCATTACAGCTGCGGTGGTTGTTGCGTTGCGAGTGACGTTAATTCCGAATCACGGAGAGCGTGTGTTCTTGCCCCGTCGGCAGAGTCCTTTTTTCCATTCTTGGCCGTTGAATGGATCGCCGTTGGGGGACGATCCCGCGTGCGTCGATGAAAACTGACAGCGGGAGGCAGGTGGCTCTCTTTGCCATGGCATTCGGCGACTGAAACCGATACCGTCGCATTAAAGTCGATGTCCTCCGGTTTGCCTTTTTCCGCGGAGGTTGCCTTGGCCGATGACATCTGGCCGACGGTCAGGAATGCCGAGCAATAACCGGTCTCTCTCTCTCTCTCTCTCTCTCTCTCTCTCTCTCTCTCGATACTCGCGGGGTGCGTTTCTGCCTAGGTGAAATTCCCCAGCAACAAGTAGGCTCGCGGCGAAACTCGTGCAACCCGCAAACCGAGGAACAATTGCGCCGCGACGCGCGGATTTAATTGACAATGGCGAAGTGGTCACATCCGCCGCTGGTCGGCGACAAACGAGTCCCGGTCGCGTCGATCCGCGAACGACACGCAATCTAAAACGATCGTTTGAAACTCCGTGGTAATTCTGACTAACGACAGCCAGCCGAGAAACGGTCTTTCTCTTCGTTTTCTTCAACGTTCGTGCGTCTCGCGATTTGTCCGGTTCTCGTTTACTCGTAATAAGGTGTTTTCGCTGATCGTTGAAAAATATGTAATTTCGTCGTTGCGCAGACTCGTTTCTAATTTCTGCAAGTAACATTCGAGTCCGTCCGGTCAAGCGTAACGCTCGACGCTTCAGAAATCGCTGATGACCGGCTGAGGCGCGCGCGAGATTAGCGGCGTTGGAACCCAGCCCATTCGTGACCTCGTCCTGTCACACGGCACGTCGCGTCGCGTCACCGACAGGTGGGATGCAAATTATTCAATTAACGTCGGAAACACCGGCGGCCTCGGACGGCGATACGCGCTTCCAACCTTCTTGATGACTGGTATCCTAACGGGCTGGTGAAGCGAAGAGAGAGAGAGAGAGAGGACTACCTGGAAACGTACTCCAGATAGCGTTGACACATTGATTGGCAGCGTAGGGTGCGTATCGGGTGGCTGTTGGTGGCTGGTCGTGGTCGAGTGGTGGCACGACGGAGGGAAGCGGTCGTGGGTACACGGGCTTCTCGTTTATCTGCGGTTCGTGAGGGACGAAGGCGGGTCGATCGACGAGCTTACGTCGTGGGGTATCGAGTTTTTTGCAGATCCGAGCCTTTTTCGTGACGCGTTTCGCGCGGATAACGCCAATTAACGTGGCCGTTGCCGTTGTCGTTGCCGTTGCCCGTGGCCTCGCGGAGATTTAAAGCGTGGCACAATGGTGCGTTACGGATACGGTGAAAGTGTTGGTGGTGTACGCGGGCGTCGTCGCGCGCGAAGAAGAAGGAAGGATCCGTGTCGCGTTACGGACGACGCGATCCCATCGGGACGCATAAATCAGCGCGCTGGGCGATGTAATTGCCGTTAATTAAATTACCCTGCGCGCACCACGGTAGGCAGCGCCTCGTCTCCCCGTTCCCGTTACTCGGATCACCGGCTATCTGTAATTAGTAATTGCACGTTTATCCAACGACTGCCCGCCGAGCGGGTCGAGCCTTCTCCCTCGACGCGCGTTAATTTGTCGCCGATATTTACTGTGTTCCTGGCCACGTCGTCGTCGAGCATCGCTCGTTTCTACCGCTGGACCATTAACCGGGTGGGCCTCGCTTGATTTTCGGTGACACCGATCTCCTTCTCCTCCTTCTCCTCTTCTTCTTCTTCTTCTCTTTCGTACCAGCTCGATACGAAACATGATCTTCGTGCATGCGTGATGTTGCGCGCACCGAGGCGAGAGGGAACTGCTACGTTCCTCGTGGCCTACTCGAGACGCGTATTTCTTTCGCTGATTTTAATCTATCCCGCGAGTACCGTAAACAGGCGCGAAAGGAGCCGCTGTTTATCTCTCTTACTGTAAATAGTAGGTAGCCGGGAGAGATGGGTAAGGCGGTAAGTACCGGTCGCGAGCAGTTCGATTGTACTGCGGGAACACCAAGTGGGACGAACGTTGAACGCAACCTAAAACTATGAATAGACGTGGCCACGTATTTACATACGCCTGTTGTTAAAAGAGCTTTTGCATCTCGAGAGCTGACAAACTCGACGACGCGCGCTGCGAGATCCGGCGTGTTCCTCCCGTTTATCAAAACACGCGTCAAGTGGACCATCTGCCTCTCTCTCTCTCTCTCTCTCTCTCTCTCTCTGTGTGTGTACGCTCCTTCGAAAAACTGAAACCTACCTAAGGCGACGCGCGGGTTCCCGATTCAGCGTACTCTGCGACGCTGCCGGCTAAACGCAGTTGGTGAGACGGTAATGGATTCCCTCGCGAGGGGAAAAATGAGCACCGACAGGCAGCCTGCGAAAGATGCAAACACCGATCGATCAGCGGAGATTACTCTTCGTTGACCTAGACGCGTCGTGGATCGCGACGATCCGAGATCTAGGCGATCGTGGTAAAAAGGGGCGAAGAAAGAGGAGAGACGGAGAAGGGAGGCTGGCAGTGTCTCAGCCGTCAGCGAGTGACAGCGGTTAACAGTATCTGGCCCCCACTTCGTGTGAATTATATGCGAGCAACGCGTGATTCACATCTCTGTCGTTTTGCGCTGCAGGTGGGTGTACGTATTGGAGGTTGTTGCAACGTGTACAGGTCGGTTGTCAGTCGCGCAGTACTAAGCAGCTGCGTGCGAAGCGAGGGCAGCCCTGCTTCTCTTGACAGCCGTTGACAAGAGGGTGGTGGTCTAACGGCACTCGGTACACGGATGTACGTCTGCTTCGGAAGCACCGATCTCCTCCTCTGTCGGTCGCGCGTAGGTGTCTTCAATTACCGTAATGCGTCGCTTCGAACGAAACGAACGAATCTCGCGATCTCGCCCGACGATTCGCGACGCGACGTCGCGTTCGAATTTACGAGAAATCTTGCTTTCCAGTCGACGTGAGTCGGCGGTCGTTGTCTTTTATGGGAGCCAATGTCAGTAAGTTATGTAATCGAATACGACGGCGCCCGCGACGTCAGGTTCTCTTTTTATTCCGTTGCGTCTACTCGGACGTTCGCGTCCATTTATCGAGGCTCGATAGTATCGGTGGCGTACGAAGCGGGAGGGAGGCATTACAGTTACTTATGCATTCATCATACGCTTACGTAATGACACACGCTCGCTCTGCGGGCTTTTTGTGGGTGTACGTGCTCGTATCACGCGAAAGGGCTTCGGGGTTAATGACCGGGGATACGGAGAAGGTGCACGAAGGGAGGTCATCGTCGAAAAAGTACTCGCTGCCTCGATTCCAGGTTTCAGCCGTGGCGTTCGTGCACGTTCGATTCATCTTCGGCTCGACTGTTAACCAAACGAACCTCGAACTCGATCATTTGTTATCGGACGATCTCTCAATCTTTTCGCGAGCCCCGCGCGAAAGAACTAGCAAAAGAGAAAGGGAATTACACAGGGATGGAGCGATCGCGCGAAGAAATCGTAATTGCGTTCGATTCATCCACCCACGGGAGGCCGAAAGAAGCAGACGCGCGCTTACGTTCCTCGTAAAATTTCCCTCGCCTCATCGTCCATACTAATCAGCAGCTAACGAGTGGCAGCGGTGCTCCGCCGCGATCGCGGCAAAAAGCGCGCAGCTTCGGTTAGGCACCCACGCTCGCTGTCCTACGCCAATGGGAGGGGAAAAGAGCAAGAGGAGTCGTCGGTAGAAAGGAAGGACCGGTTCTCTCTCCGGTCCTGCAAGATCCCTTCCTTCCACGTTAGCCCGTGGGTTCGGTCCTCGGGGCCTCCGCTGGCCCTCCGGACTCAACGTTGCATGGACTCTCGTTCGGTCGGCCCTCTCTCCGTGCCAGCGCACTAACTTTGCAGTCGAATAGCTTCCCTGCGAATAACCGACGCGGACCGCTCATTACTGCGTACTTCGTGAGCGCGCGCCCCGGCGAAGCACGGTCCAAGCTGAAATATCTCGCCGGCCGCGTTCGTGTCTCTGGAGACTTCAACGCCGGGCGAGGCGGCGCGTCGGTGATTTCAACGCGCGGAAGACACCGACTTGCCGCTGGTTTACAAGGGGATCTTCTTCGTTCGTTGCTTTTTTTTCAGAACAGTTCGCTGGTCACTTCGCAAAATGTTTCAATCGTTAAATCGCGTATATTTGGTAGGTTTGTAGGTTTGAATTCCCTTCTTTTCAGTTCTCCAGAACTGTCGTTGTTCCGTGTCCAGAATTTTTCCGTTCGACAACAAGGTCCAAAGTACGTATCAAAGCGGATCGACGATAATTATGTTCGTTCTCCAAGATACATGGCTGGATAGACGCTCGTTTCGAAGCGTTCGCAGATAGATTGCATCAGAATCGGGGCTCCACGGATCATCAAGGTCTACCTACATCGAATCGCTTGCTTAATTCGCTGAATCAGACGAACGAGAGCGTTCATGGCTGGGAATCGTGATCGCGTCATTCGTTTCATACGAGTCGCCGGTCCGTAACTCACCGATGCCCTGGTAAAACGAGTAACCGAGGCAAGAAATCCTGCTCGGCAGCCTGGGTCTCGGCAGCTCGAACGAACGAACGAACGAACGAGCGAATCGGCGTCCTTTGATTGCTCTCGCGTATAGAAACGCGTATAGGCCGCGGCAGGAGGCAGTACGGGCTTTTCCTCCCTCGGCATTGACGCGATGAAGCACGCAAGTAGCTCGATAACTCGCGGCTCCGTGGTTACGCAGCAGGACCGATTCCGTTCGATCGATATGTCATCCCCGATAACTCTCTCTCTCTCTCTCTCTTTGTCGATGAGGAAGCTAGGCCACGCCACGAGGCGAACTCTGCCGTTCCCCCGCCAATTAATAAACTTGCCCCCGTGTCCGCGTTCTCGTTCGAATTCATTTCTCCGGATCCGCGAAGCGTAATTTAAAATCGCGCCGGAACGTCGGACACGCGGTAATAGCAACATTACCGTAGACACGCATCGCTGCGTAATATCGCGTCCTTCTCATCCCTGCCTGCGGCTCCTGCTCGCTCGTTCTCCCCGCTCGTATTCCGCTTCGTTCTCCGCCGTGGTATCCGTGTACGGAAGTCTCACGCTGATAAACTCGATTAAGTTGCCTTCTCGAGCGAGTCCCGTGTTTGTTTAAACGATTAATAACGTCCCGCGGAATCTTAATGCAACGCGCTCTCGTCTCGTTCGTCGACCGTTCGTCTTCCTCTCGGCCGAGAGAAAAATCATCCGATGCCGGTTCGCCGTTCATTCCTATGCCTGAACGCTGCCGCGTTATTGCACGATTGTACGCGCGAGTTCCTAGGTACGAATACCGACAAGGTCGAGCCGCCCGCGGCGCTCCTTGCCCCTTCCCACCACCACCACCACCCCCGACGCCGCCTCTTTCCCCGTTAATTAATCAGTTCCCCTTCGTCGCCGACGGCGCAACGCGACGCTGCTTCCACGTGCACGATCCATCGACAGCTGCACCACGCGGTCCACGCCAATTACGCCCTTCGTACGCCGGATCGATTTGTCTATCCGTTAATTAGCGCCTTGCCCGCGCCAATAAAGCCGATCAATAAAGTTTGAAACCTCCATTGCGTTCCAGCGAATTTATTATTCGAGAGTAAACTGCGCGCGCAAACATCGCGCCGGATATCGTCATCGGCTCGATACAGTGCCGGCGCGTATTCTTTTCGCATTTATCAACAGGATTTACAAGAGAGCAGGAAGGGAGGGAAGGGAGGCCTCCGGAGCCGTTAACTCCAGGAAATCGTGCACGCCGCGTGTACGCATTTGCAACGCGCGTACCGAAGAGCCTGCTGGCCGGATTCTTTTCGACGCATCGGCGCGTACGCCGGACAGGTAAGGACTGCGATGCGACCCGTGGGAGGAACGAACCCTCGATCCCTCCGAGGCCACTGAGAGCCTTTCCTCGTTTCCAGCCGCGACCTATTCCGCCGGACGAATTTATTCGATAGGGGGCCCTCGACGATCCTTTCGCGCTGGCCTCTTCCGGATACACGCGTCCCTTCGAGGAAATCGCGCGATCGTGAATCTATCGAATCCAGGATGTGCAACGTATGTACGTACCAATGCATAGCAATAATCTCATGGAATGTTTCTTTATGATGAAGTTTTCTCTCTTTTCGAATAAAAGATCGTTAAGGATCGTTCACTCACGATGAGTTGTATCGATCGTGTATCTTTGACTGTTTCTATTCCTCTCGAAGGACCCCACCCAGTTGTTGTGGGAAATGAATTAAATCCTTACTCACTGCTGTTTTTACACGTGTCGTTTTTGCGACCTTTCCGTTCAAGCCATTTGGAATTTTCGTTGTAAGACGGGGAATTTTTTTAAAAATTTGTTACAAAGTCACGTAGCGACATCTTAACAACGTGTATACCGTGTATATTTCACACTCGGCGTGACGATCATTTTTTTTCGACTGCCTGTTAAGATCGACTAAATTTGATAAGAAGACGCTATAAAATTTGTTGTCAAAGTAACGTTAAAGAAAATATTATTTATTAATATTTAGTATTATTGGGTAGTACCATATTACTTTACCTTTATACAATAAAGGATTCTAAATTAGTCGAATTAGTTTTCTGTTTATCGTTTTACACTAATTTTGCACTAATATGCGAGCATATTTCGTATCAGGCGCCTATAGGCGCTCTTCACGACAGTCAAAGGGTTGTTAAAGTCGCGGAAATTTAGGAAGGTATTTGCCAATCGCAAATCGATCCAGGCGCAAGGTCGGGATCGTGCACCTCCGCATCCCAACGAGATGGCGATTAACCGGCCGCGGTCGACCGGAGGAGCGAATTAGAGAAACACAATGGCCTATCACGCGATCGATCGATCGAGGGGGAGGGGGAGTGGGAGGGTGAGCGTGCACGTTCGATTTTTCCCACTCGCCGGAGGATGTATGATCCGGACGATCGTTCGAGGTGTATCAGCCGGATCTCGCGGGCCGAAGAAATATGCAGATAGATAATCTCCGCGGCAACAAATGGACGCGCGATTCGACGCGCCGTAAAACTGCGCGCCGCCGCGCCGGATGAAAGTGCACCCGACCGCGTGCTATCGAGTCGCATCGCCGCGGAATAATTGCTACCGAACGTACGGAATGGTAAATAACAAATTGCGACGGCTCGTTTTTTTCTTCTTTCTTTCTTTCTTTCTCGTTCGACCTCTTCCTTCCGTCGTTGACTATCTGAAAGATCTCCACGGCGGACCACTGTCGAGCGAGCTCTGATCGAGGATCGAGGACGAATCCGGCGCGGCGTGGAATCGAATCGCGATCAACGTCGATCGCATTTCACGGTGCGACGAATCCGACTTGGTGGCTGATGTTCGCGGTATCCCGATGCGATCGTTTCCGAAATCCGAGTACCCGACAGCTTCCTAGCGTTGGATTCCATGTTTACGACGAGGCGCGAAATTCGCGATTGCAACGGCGATATAAAGACTGATAGAACGTTCCTTCGCAAGAAACGGAGTAATTGTTTCAGATTTTTGGGAAAACGATCGGTCGATCGGATTCTGGCAGGATATACGTGTACATTGGAACTAAATTGCAACATGTATGTACAATTGGATTGGAGCGAGATGTTAATTTAATCGCGCAGAGTGTCCCGAATATAAATGTGTCGAAAATTCGGAAGCGTAGAGAGGATCGATAAAGTTTTCTCGTTTTCGTTTCATTTTGAAGAAAATTCCGAAAAAGAATTTCCTGACTCATTGAATAAATTTATTCAGTTTCATTTAACTTGTGAGAATAACTGAGAGATTAATCATCGCCGGAACAATGTCTAGCTACAATCAGAATGGTCAACGCTCGATGAAATGCTTCCGTTCCTCGACGCAAATGGTCCAACCTTTTGAACAGTACCTTCGTTAAATAGATGATTAGATACATAGATAATTAGATTATAAGATGATAATGTGGATGATAAAATAGACGTCGATAAGTGTAAATAAAGAACCTTTTCATTTCTTCTTTCACGACTTTCTCCAAAGTGAAGCAGAAACGAACAAATCTCTAAGAGACTTGATTTATCAGTCCTCTATATGCTCCCGGAGTTTTGAGACTTAAATTCGAGACACCCTGTATGTAAATTTTTGACAATTAAATTCTAACAGATGTAGAATGTACTAGAACGTGGAATTTTGACAATTAAATAATAACATTTCGTTCGATGAATCACGCGCGAAGCGATTTGGACAACAAGCAGAATATCGTGTGTTATCGTTGATCCTGGACGCGATGGTCGCGTGAAAGTACGCGTTAATCAGCGGATGTAATACGGGCTTAATGTTTCATACGTATAACCGGGGGAACGAAGCACCGAGGCCGAGTTATGGCACGGACTTTCGAAAGGGAACACGAGCCCCTCGATCGAACCAGCGAGGAACCAAAGCGAAGAAAATTACGATCCGTTCCTTCGGGCACTGTTCGACCAGCCGAGCACGGTTTCGTCGTATTTCAACGCGTCGTATCCCTTCTCTCGTCTTATCCCGGTTCTCGCCGTCCTCCCGTCCTCTTCCGCGATCGTCCTTAAGTCGACTCGCGAATGATCGCGTTAATAAGGGCAATAAGTTTCGGACCGTCGGCATCCTGCTATTCCGCCCGGGGATAAAAGAGTATTTACGCGCCGCGCGAATGATAATTCCCGACCGGGCATAACACTTTTTCTTGGCAGCCCCGTGCCTTTTAGCTAAAATTGGCTTCCTATAAATTTTGGAAATTTAAAGCGTCTCGCGAGAACGCTTCGCCTCGAAGACGCTCGATTTTTCCCCGGAGGCACAACACTTTTGCAAACGATGCAAAAATTTCAACGTTTCGAAAATTACGAATGCGAGTTTGAAGCGAGTCGCAGACAATTCAAGTCTGATTCAATTTTCATGAAATAATCGCGGTGCTGTTGCGAGGCCGATCGTCGCGAAACCGGAAGACGAAAAAACACGAGGAAAGTAAACACGTCGCGTTACGTCAAACGAATGTTCAACGATCGACGCTCGTGGGTATCGGTGCGATAAAAATCGACATAACTTGTCAATCAACGTTCGGACGGTGGCAACGTTCTGTGACAAGCGCGTAAAGGTCTCCGTGTGTTTTTTTTTTTTTTTTTGTGCACGGACAGCGTGAACAAGTCTAGTTTCACGTGCAAATATGCGTGTTCCGAGCATTGAAAAATCTGTTTTCATTCTCGCGTGATTGAAATCGTGTTATCCTTTTCACGCGGTCTCGAACTCTTTGAAAAATCAGTCGGTAAGCTTCGTGCAACGGGCGCACGTCTTTGTTAGTTGATTGTCATTAATACGCGTGTTATCGTGCTCGCTAACGGAGTCGAGATGCTTTGACAAATGAACTTTGAAACGTTATCCTGTTACCTGGCTATAAACGAGAACTCGGTGGCACTCGCCTCGAACGGTTACGGTCACACCTGAACACGATCGTTGAGGCATCCTGGATTAATCGTGGATACGCTTTCCTCGTAACTTCACCCCTGAATCGTGCCTACTTACCTGTCTTACGAGAGAGTGTCGGCTCGCTCTTGCCATGCGCACACGCGAGCCCGAGTGGAAATGCCTGGTTAGAAATCCGTGATGAACGATTCGATGTTAATCAACGCGACGGGTGTTACAGAATTTTACGAGGGGACAGTAGTATCGTGAACAACCGTTTGACCGCGCTTGAATTCAACTTTCGCGAGCAAATCTCTCTGCCAAAACAATTTGTATAGATCCACAATATCCACGATTAGTAATTCGAAGATTTTAGCTCTTTTGAAATTCGAGATGACGCACATGGAGAATACTGTGTACTCCATAATTTAATCAACATCGAGAGTTATATCTTCCCATTGACTTACATTGTCAATTAAGAAACTCTTTTTCGAACGACGCGACAGAAATGAAAAATTCACTGTTCTATCGATAAACGAAAAAATTCTTCGTCGGAGGACATATCAACAGAACACACCGGCGCGCCGCGGCCTGTATTTTCTTCGAGACGGTGGCTACCGTTGGACGTTGAAAGCAACGAACCTGGTTTCGAGGGGCCTACGCAGATCCGTAGCGTGGTCCTGCCGCCAACGCTCTCCTGCCTCGAGGGCTGGATCATAATTCTGACCAGCAGTAAGAGCGAAGGGGAGGGAGAAGTCGAATCGCGGCCAGATTTCCATTCCGCGGCCCACGGATTCCCGTGAAACGCTTCCTCCCGGTCCTCTATCTTCCGTCTGCCAGCCGTTGCAGCCTGAATATTTATAATTCGCGTCTCCATGACGAGCGTCGTTGCCTGAATTAATAGGGCTTTTAAGAGGCGTCCCCTATCCTCGTTTCTATTTGAACTCGCGTTCAACCGACGATTGATATTCGCGATAACAACCAGCGGCCTCCGCGACGTCTACGACTCAAGTGGAATTAACGACGTTGATCAGAGCACGTTCTTAAGTTAAGGCCCTTCTCCATTTGAGAGTTTCTTGCGAGAGTCACTCTCCGTTTCTTTCTCTTTCCATTTTTTTTTTTTTTTCTTTTGTCAAGCAGTTGAGCAATGCTCTCGAACTGTAACTCTCAGAAGCAGTATTCATTTGCGAGAAATACTCTCGAGAGCAACTCGCGATAATTTTCACAAATTTAAAATTCACAAATGGAGAAGGGTCTTTGTACGTATAAATATCCGTGGGATTCACGTGCACGGTGATTTTTATGTGAAAGAAAAGGGAGATGGCCTCTTCCGTGTGAGAGTTGAACAAAACAAACGATTTAACTGTAAGATCCAGCACTGTCGTTATTTCTCGTTTTCGTTTCTTAGACTTTGGAGTTTTTTGAACGGGGACGTTAATTATCGATCGTTCGGTCGACAGAGCGACGATCTCGAACTCAAGACGGCAAGAACCTCACTTTTATTTTTCACTGGTGCGGTCGACGTTGCTCGTTCGTCATAACGAAAGCCCCTTTATCGTCCATCGATCCGGCTTTTTCGCCATCTCGCCGGCGGTAATTGCCATCCGTCGTGCCGTTTTGCTCGCTCGAGGACAGCGCTCGCGTTGAATTTACCGCTCGGAGCGATCGAGAAATAGACGCGAGGAGACACGATAAGCCCCTCTCGTACGTCGTCTCTGGTATTCTACGGCCGGCCGTTTAACCTCCTCCCGCATTCCTCGTCAATTTCTTTTTCCAAGGTCCGCGCTGCTGTCGGCGCGAGGAACGCGACCCGCGCGCGCTGACCTTCATTGTTTTTCCATCGGCCCCTTTGCTTCCTTTTACGATGCATCGTGAATCGCGCGCCACCAATTGCACGCCAGCCTCGCCGTCGGAATGAATCCTATCGACCAATTATTCCAGATCTGTGCGGATACCCCGACGCTCCTGAAAAAAATACCCAAATCGCCGGCTGTTTCAACGTTCGACGCAGAAACGCCACCACAGGGACGTTCTTTCGTTCACTTTTCAATTCGAATCTTCTTTCCATCGACATCGACAAGTTCCGTTTCTTTTTTTCCAAGTCCAAATTTTTCTCACCTTTCGTCGTCGCGATTATCCGATTATTTATTTCTCGCCTCGAGTTTCAAAACTCTCCGAGCCTCCGAGATTCCTAGTACACGACCGACGTGGTAATCCATATAAATAGCGAAACTCGCGGAGATACTTTCACTCGTTTAATCGCGGAGTTGGTATCGCACGATCCACCGTCATCGAAACGTCTTTATCTCGGCAGGCAGGTTGATAGATGCGTCAGTGCCGCCGTTAATTCCATACTGCGCCCGATTAAAATAGCGAGTGGATTAATCCGGCTCTCGAACGCTTCGGGTCTCGATCGTTCCAATGAATTACACGTGCGCGCCGACCGCATTAATTACGTGATGTAACGCGACTCACGTTCACGAGCCGGCCGTTCGATGCCATTTTTCTTCCCTCTCCTTTTCTCCACGAAACTTTCCGACTTTACTCTGCCCCACGATCATCGAACTCTGCTGTTCCAGCAGCGTACGAAACTCCGTGAGATTTGTTGCATTTCCTCAACATTGCTGCGTCCGCATATTCTAACGTTTATTTTTTTCTTAGTCAGTCGTGCTGTGGCCAATCTCGGAGAAATGACAGCGTGGAAGTAAATTCGTTCGATAGGACACGGCCGATGGTTATATAAGGAAAAATTTATCGTAATCACCGGTAGCTGAGTCGTACGCTAGATCAATCCAATGTTGGAAACGAAAAGACACAAACAATCTCGAGAGCATATTTAATTTGGCATCGTTTGAAAGTCGACCTGTTGCGCGCGATCTGGCGTTGCATGGCTAACCGCTGCTAAGCAATTACACGGGGATTACTATTCTCAGGGTGCGTGTACAGCGTGGTTCTCTCTAAACACCAGGTTCAACAGTACCCGCACGTGAAGATAAAAGATTCGTATAACGTTTGCTTCCTGATAGGAGCCACTAATCGAACCGCTACGTCTACAGTTAGACTGTCATAGAGGAAATTAACAGCGACTCATCTTTTCCGCGTTGAACGTGCGCCGTCTCTGCGAATGGCGTCGTCTGCGAAATAATCGTCGTGCGAATCAGGAAGAAGATAAGTGGTATTGATCTTTGAATTACCCAAGGCGAGTTGCTCACGTCCGATTTCAAATATATCCCCGGCTTTCTCTACGAAACACTCGTCGATCGGTTTATTCAAAAACTTCACGAGAGAGTTTCGTACTCTCGAAACGAAGACGCTCTTATCTCTCTTTGCCAAGACACTTAATCCCAGCGTTCCGCGTTTCTCAGCCTCGCGACAAATTTCCGTAAGGCCTGCGACGTCCTCCGGGGCGGTTCTCGGCCTCCTTGGAAACGCGATACTCCGCAGATTCCGCGAACTTATTACGCCGCTGGCCAGCAAATTCGTCGACAGCCACGTTGCCGCGTTCGCGAGTTTGCAATCCGACGCGGTGCGATAAAGCCGGGGCGAGAAAGAAGGCGAAGAAAGACGGAGCGGCGTACGAAACAGGGGAAACAACCCCCCCGAGGAGGAGGAGCGTGCACGCTGCGAATGAATCGTCGCGAATTTATCGCGATGAAACCCGAGGCGAGGCGACGAGACGCGTCGACCTCGCGTCGACCTCGCGTCCACCGGCAATCAACGCCAGAGATTTAAGGAGGTGCGAATTTGAACCCCGCCGCTTCCCCTTTTCCTTCGCACGCGCACAAAATTCCCTATCATCGTGGTCCATCTTCCTCTTTCACGGTTCTCTTATCTCTCTCTGTCTCTCTGTCTCTCTCTCTCTCGCAAGTGGTTTGCATCGCGCACGATCTTGTTCCACGCGCTTTCGTCACTGGTCACCGACGCAAGCTCGCTGACTCGTTCTACTCGATTCGGCGCGAGTTGCACATTCCATTCCCGTCTCGTTACCGTTCCATTCAGATTCGTTCCGTCGTACGCGCGACTTCAGCTCATTCAGCCACGCTGGAGAGCCACCGCGTCTCGCAATCGTCTGACGAGGCTCGGCTCGCGTTCTCCTAACCCCCGAGGGAGTTGGTTACAATTTTTCGCGAGGTTCTCGAATTAAACAGAATTTGCGTTTTCCATTGATGCGAGAAAGGAGAAGGACTGCGTGGGAGAAACGAATCGTGATATGCTGTCGAACCTTCCGATTGTTGCTGGTACCTCGAAGTTGCAGAGCCAGCGTTCGAAAGATCGCCGACCATTACCCGCAATGGCAACAATGTTGTAGAAGAAGTACGAAGAACGGTGTATTAGCACGTGAAATAACCGTGTGCCGCGATCAGGAATTGTTGGGTGCGCGAGCATTTTTGACGTTCCTAATTGAGAAAATTACACGTTCCACTGGGGATTTACCTACGTAATGTATTCGCCGTGCGTACGACCGAGAGACACGCAACTCCAAGAGAATTCCGAAATCTCACCGTCGTTTCTCCAGCGTTCGGGGAATGTTTCCATTTCTTCCAAGCGACTGTTCTCCAGAGAAGGCAGAAACAACTCGCTGGATGTGTAAATAGAATCGTCGGCCTACTGGCCTGATACTCTCTCAGCGTCGCCTATTCGGCGCGTTCTCCTGCTTAAAGTTTTGACAGGTCCCGACAGGGCAAATTACACGTTCCGGGGCCGGAACACGACGTTGCGTGTTCGCCACGGGAATCCGGTAGGATGTGATTACAGCTACTATTATTAAACTATTACTGAGAAAACCGGTGCAGAGGAGCGGATATCTCGTTGTCAGCCGCGACGCGACTCACTCGACGGTACACAAAGGAGCCATCGTAATTGCGCCTCGTTTCTACGAGTTTGCGTTCAAACGACGCAATTTACCTGGATGGAAAAATAGAGTGAGCGCGAGCAGCGCACGTTCGTTCGTTCGTTATGTTGACCTACAATGTGTACCCACTGTGTCCACGGTTGGAACAAAGAAAAGGCAGATTGCTTGGAAAATCGTAGAATCGTTGCTGAATATACAGGAATTCGCGGTGTGTTTGCGCGAGAACGACAGGCATTTCGAATCGCAAAGGATCGTAACTCTGTCACGCGCGACTATTCAGGCTCGTTTCTTATTACGCGAAACCACGGCGCCGGCACACCCACCATAACGAATTTAATTTAACGCACGCTTTAAAGATCGTGAGTTCCTGGTGCATACTCGGCGAGACTCGATAGCACGCTCTTTTACGTCCAATTTATTAGCATTAAACGCGCGAGCTGTTTACGATTCCTGGCCGCGAAATGTCTGCCGAATTCGTATCCCCGCGTTTTGTTATTCAGTCGTCATGGTTGTTAAGTGTCATTAGCTTATTATCATTTGTCGGTGCTCCGATTTTGACCGATCGTTCGTTAAAGAGACCAGCCTCTCAAAACGTTCGCGTGTTATCACTTTTTACGATCAATTTTAACTCTATACGGCGTACGCTGTCTAACAATGGCGGCGACTTTCGCTTGTTACAAAATCGTTTCGCCGCATTTTGCAATCGTCGAACCGGCGGAATGCGCGTAGACCGGCTGAGAACGCGTGGATCCAGCCGAACCGTGGTGAGCGTCGGTTCGCGATCCAGGATCATCCGCACCGCGATCCAGTAGCAGGAAAAATCGCGGCGGCTCGACTTGCATCGTGATTCCTTCGATCGTCCTCTTCCCTTCCACCCAGTCGCACAGTGAGCCGGATCGTAAATTTACGCGACATTTTTGTATAACTTTGGACTCATAAACAACGTCACAATAAAAATTTTGACACAAATATTTGTGAAAAATATTCCTGTCCAATGATATACAACATGATATATTTCATGTCCGTTTAATCACTGTTTTATAAACAAAATTTTTTAAACAAACTTGTCAAATTATTTGTACATTCTATTTAATATATTTTTTAATCAATTTAGATCGTGTATTGACAAAACTTTTAATTTTAGTTAATTCTATTAAGCATAAGGAAATGAAGTGTTCAAACTTACATTAGACGTATAAGTCCCATTCATTTTTTATTCGTGGTGAATTGATAAATAACAGTTCCATGGCTTCTGCATCTAATTTCTTACATTACGTAGAAGAAGATTTACTGAAAAGATTCCTACTTGTCGTGGGACTTTGAGGGACTTGAAAGATACTGCTTGTCAAAATGTAAAAATTGTTTTTAGTTTCTTCCATTCCGTTTAATATTTTTTACGAATATATTATGTACTATAATCGTCGATGTAGTATAATATGATAGAAATATGATTCGGGACAAAAAATTAAACACAGTTGTCAGAACATTTCAAAGAAGAAGAACCAATTTATTTGATTAGAATCGAGATTTTCAAAATGTCCAACTAATTTATTTTGTTAATTTTCTCATTTTCGAGATTGGTGGACATTTAGAAACCAATATATATAAAAAAGAAAAAAATATCAAAATGAGGATGTTGGTATTCTTGTGAAATTTCGCGTGAATTTCCGATCCGGCCGCTCGACTCGTGCGAGTGTACCGGTTTTCTGCGCGCGCGCAGCCATAAATATAAATGGTCAAGAGGCATCGAGCGCGCTCGAGAATTCACCGAGCGAATTCCTTGTCCGCTCCTCGCGTTTTCATTCGTACGTCCAGTCCAGTTGGAAACGTCTTGCGGATTCTCTCCATAGAAACGTTGGCGCTCGATGGAGAACGAGGCAGAGGAAACACGGCGGATGTTCTCGGCGTTAGAGTCGTCGATCTCGATCGTTCTCGGACGCGAGCGAATCTGGAACGGACGGACTATTCGTATCGTGCGGCGATCGCAGGATACGTCGCGATAACCGATGATACATGGCCGATTGTTCGGTCGGCCGTGGATCTTCGGGAGCATTCGGCTGACCCAGATCTGGCCGCCGCCGGATGACGGTCAATATGACGCGTTCCCGTTCCAACGAAAATGGTCTCGCGGCGGAGGCAATTTTTCATCGGCGACAAATGAAAGCAATCCTTTATTCGGCCTCTGGCTCGGGCTCAACAACGTTGCGTTCGAGGCAATCGCTGTTTGTCCTTTGTAGCGCGACTTTCGCGAGATCGAGCGTGCCAAAGTTCGTCCGGAAATGTCGACGCTTTGTTTCAGTCAGTCGAGAGAGAGAGAGAGAGAGAGAGAGAGAGAGAGAAATGTTCGCCGCTCGCGTGCTCGCGATAAAACGCTTATTTGTCATATTGTACACGGGGTATATTCGACCCACTTCTTGTTGTGCTAACGTAACAGGATCAACGTCCCGATAGGTAGTTGCGAGCAACGCTCAACGAGCGTATTAGCAAAGATAAAACGCAATTGCCGTAAATCTGAAAGCTACCGCGTAATTTCTCCGCCGTCGTCGAATCTCCCCCCCCCCCCTTAATTCGTGTCTCGATCGCGATCCATTCATCCTCGTTAGCAAGGTGCTACCGAGGACACACCTTCCCTGTCCGTAAAGTTAACTACGCGGCGCACATAATTCAAGAACGACGCTCGATTCGCCTGGATAAAGCGGGGCACACAGTACCGCGACTCATCGCGCCTCGTTCACCGAGTGCCGGTGATCGCGAGCGAAAGGTTAAAGCGAACGCGAAGGCTGGAAGGCTCGTTGGATTTTATCACGGACACGCCTGTTGCGCTCGATTCGTCGAGTTTGCACCTAAACAATGTACTTTCCGCGCGCGAACAAATTGATTAGCGTGTATCGGCCGCGGCGGTCGTAAAAGGCCCGGCTCGATCGAGTCGCGATCCGATAGATCTCCGGGGATCTAGATTCCTAGGAATCTGTGTATGTATGTACATATGTATGTATGTATGTTTGTATATACGGTGCGCGTGCACCGAGTGAAAGCAACGCTGGCCTGGCCGTAATTTACGCGCGGCGGTGGTGGTCGATCAATGGTTATATACGCAGGGCCGAGACTAATCAGCAACCGATTCGCGTCGGCTCCGCGGCTACGCGTTGCTGATTAACGATTTTAATTTCAATCGGTACCGTTTCGCGATATACACCGCCGGCATCGGCACGATCACTGTCTTAATTAACCTTCCGACCGTTCAATTAGATGCCGTCTGCTCGATTTATTCCCCCTCTAAAAAGCGGCAGGGTAAGGTAAAAAAGCCGCAGGTTCGTCAACGACGACAAAGAGAAAGGGAGACTGGGTTAACAGATAACGCTGGAATAATATTGCTGGGTTTTTTCTATAGATTTTCGCGTAAATTCGAGACGTAATTTCTTGGGAATGTGAACGCACGTTGCTCTTGCGACGCGATAAACTCGACTCCGAAGACTCCGAGGAGTATCCGGAAAAAAGAACTCGACGAGAGAGGATAGAAAGAATTCCGGTTGATTGAAAACTCGGAGAGGAAGGTGCAATTACCAGCGTGGATCGTTGAATGTCACCGTAGGGGAGAGCGATAATACTCGGATATTAAAGAGGAAACTGTCTGGCCTGGATGTTTCAATTGACAAATGCACTGCGTGCGCGACGAAAGGTCCAGGTTCAACGATCGTTCGACGGCCTGACAAATCGATTCTTTTGATATATCCTACCTATGCGTCGGGACGATCGGGGCAACAGCTAACGAATCAACTTTTGTTGGATTGCGCAGGTGTATCCCGGATGGCGGGGACGTTGGTTACACGATGACGGAATTGCAGCCGTCGCCGCCAGGATATCGAGTCCAGGATGAGGCCCCGGGCCCACCTTCCTGTCCGCCGGGCTCCTACAAGTACGGGAGTCACGGCCATGGCAGCGAGACTGCCAATTTCAAGAGTACCTCGTCGTATCCTCAGGAAAGCTATGGCCTTAAGCAGAGTCCGTCTCGGACGGTGCCTTCTAACGAGTACTACCGGCGTAGAAACGACGGCAGGAGGTCCATGGAGAGCGAGCACGAGGCTAGCAACGCAGTCAAGAAGGCCACGGCTGCCGGTTACAACGAAAGTTACAAAAAGAATACTGCGGGCTACAAGAACGACAGCGGGTACGCTTCGACGTTCGATGATCACAAGCTTCTGATCGTTTCGTCGTCTCTGTCCGTCGTTTGGTCGCTCCTCTCCTCTCTCATCTTCTGTTCTCCGGGACATTTACGTACATCTTTCTAAAGGCTCTCACATACACGTTGAAACATACGACGCTGCCCGCGTCGATTTCTAGGTTTCGTGATGCCTTTCGTGTTGCAACGTATGCAGCTCGGCATCTGTGAATCTGTCAATAGGTAAACTCACTCTGATGCAGAAACCTCGATGTGCGTGCATGTTTCAACGTATGCGAGGACCTTAAGGATGTCGCGTCTCTGTGTTTGCACAGTTTTTAAATCCTCGAACTCTGGATACTCGTTCTGTGCCTGTCTCCGTCGCCACAATCCCAAAGGAAATACGATTTCGAGTTTCTTTCCGCCGATTGTTTGAGAATTCATCGAGGACTCGGTCCTCGCCGGTGTTTCACCGAAACGAATTGTTCCTAACCACGTGTACATCGTGAAACGAGTTTCCACGGTCAGCTCGCGCAGACTCTTTTATCGGCCAGCTTTTTGCTCGGCGCGATAAGAGATACCGTTTGGCAGCCAATTAGACGGTCGCTGTATTAGTCTCGACACACTTAGATTTCGCGATAGGTCGAACGTGGCGCGTTCGGAGCGACGCGGCGTCTCGTCGTTACCGGGACATGATCCGCGTACGACGACGTCGCAATTATAGCCCGATTATACGCGTTTCCAGTTACGTTGAACTTGTTCGTCATTCCATAAATTACGCGGCGGCCACGCATCCTGTTAATAAAGTAGTTCAATGACATTGACAGCGAGGAGAGAAGAGACGCGTGGTCACCTACCGTCGGGATCGTCGAGAGTCTTCGCTGCTGATTCATCAGGCCGCGCGCGAGCGCTAATCACCGGCTATTTGCTGGCAGATCGCGTATAATTGCTCCCACGCGAACGATTCGTTCCAACGTTTCCGATGGTACGCGTATCATCGTGCGGCGATCGAGCGTCGAATGTTTCACGGATACGTACATTGTACATGTGCATTTGCTTGTTTGCGCGTGCAGGTACAGCGAGAGCCTCGGATTCGACAGTTACACGCTCCCTCTCAATGAAAGAGACGAGGCGTCGCCACCGCCGACGCCGCCAGTCAGAGACGCGTCCAGCCTCAAAGGCGTCTGCTATGGACCTGGCCACGAGAAGTATCCCTCGTGGCCAAGCGCGCCGGAGAGGCACACTGACGAGGACGTTCACAATTCAGGGCACAGCGGATCCCATCGTTCCAAATCCTGGACCGATCATACCAACTACCCGAAGGAGAAGCCTGCCCAGTACACCAGACCGCACACGAAGAGGCCCAATCCTACGTTCACGCAGCAGGTGACGTATCCATCTTTGTCGTCCGCGTGAGAATTTTCCCCGAATCGATAACCTGCGTCCCGATTCATCGGATCTCTATGCACGTACGTACGTACGTATGTTACTTGCCCGCAGCACACGAGCATTCCCTCGCGTCGCACCGATTACGAAATTGTAAACTCATTTGCAAAGAGGCGAAGCACTTTCGGTGTTAACGAGTCACGAGCCACACCGGCCAGTAGTCTGGCCTTATCGTGCCATTTTCAGCCTGCTCCGTGCCCGGTTGCACGGGAAATGTTGCACGAGAGGACAGCGGCGACGTGCGTTCCGTGCGCATGCAGAACCGACCGGTCGAGGGAAGCCTAATTGGACGAACGTGTCGCGTTAAAACATCGACGGTAGGCTTTGGTAAGACGGCGGAACCTTGGTAAATCGCGCTACGCCCTAAAACGACACGTATAATTAATCTCCCACACCCGCACCCTCCTTTCTCTCTGTCTCTCTCACGGTGACATAATCGCCGCCGTGGTTGCGCCGACCACTTCCTGAAAAGTAGGCCAGCAATTTCGAGAGAGAGAGAGAGAGAGAGAGAGAGAGAGAGGGAGAGGGAGAGAGACGAGGCGCTGTTGCGCCCCGACCACGGTCTCCTCTCGAAACTCTCTCGACGTTCCCGTCTTGCACGCGAATTCCAACAAATTCCCGCTAACGCGCCGTAATTCACTCGAACTTTCCTTTTGCTCGATTTAGGACTTCCTTATTAGCTGGACATGGTTTTTGCCGCGGTACGGTAATTAGCTCGTTGCCCGGTGGTTTATTTTAAAGCGAAACGCATTAAGCTGACACTCGATGGGAAGAGCGGCTCGCCGGCGGTAAAAACGCGGAATCCAGCTTAAGTTCAATTACTCCGCTCCGCTCCGGACCAGGCAAATGCGCGCGCGGTCTGCGCTGATTGCGCAATCGATTACGCAGCTACTCACTTGGCTCGTTCGTTCGCTGGACGCGCGAACACGGACGAACGAGAAAGCGTTTCGAACTCGTCACTCGGGAGGAAGAATCAACCCGTCTCCTCTTCCTGTTGCAGTTGAAAACGGTGATGGAACGCTGCGAGAAGATCCCGGCGGAGACTTTCGAGTCGCGGAGCAGAACCACCGTGGAGGAGGAGCCGAGATTGTGGCCTCGCGTGGACCGCGAGGGCAAAGCTCTGGGCGATGCGGAGTACGTGGTGCCATCGCCCCCTGAACGCGAACAACAAATCGCTCAGACCCTCAGCCACGTCGATTTGGAAGCCTACGTTAGGAGCTATCAAGATCCTCAGGTGTCCCAGGTAACGCTTCGTCTTTTTCTTTTCTTTCTTTTCTTCTCCTCTTTTGTTGTTCGTCTCTCGTCGACGGATCAGTCCACTGATTGGATTGCCCTTTCGCAGGTGGACATTTACAGAGAGGCAACCCTGACGCAAGCGGGTCTTGAAGAGTACACGAGGGTGCAGCATTCTCAGCAAGCTAGCTACGCACAATCCGAAGGTTATCACAGTTACGTTTCCAGCGTTGACTCGACGACGAACACTCCGTTCCTCGACAGGTAACGATACCGAGTAATTACAACGACGATACTTGATGATTATTCGATAGTTCGTTTGCCGTGACGTTTGCCGGATCGATCGATTCAGGTTGAGAAGAGACAGCGAGGCAGTAGCGCAGAGGCCAACCTCCACCTGGGAGGACACGTCCAGGGAAGGAAGAGACAGCGTGGTGACGACGTCCAGCGGAAGCGCCTCGAGCAGCGAAACTCTGAAATGGCACGGGTCAATGTCGGACGTGAGCGTGTCCAGTGGTTTGCCAGCTCGACAAGGCGCCTCGGATCGCTGGCACCACGGATCGATGTCGGACGTGAGCAGCATGAACGGTGGAATTTTGCCTCAGAAGCCCAACAACGGCTGCCACGACAAGTGGCAAGGATCTATGAGCGACGTCAGCACCAGTGGCCTGTCCCCGACCACCAAGGGCAGACACAGCGAGAAATGGCCGGACAAGTGGCAAGTTTCGATGAACGATCGCAACAAGCAGAGCCAGGGCAGATCCAGCTTGCCGGGTGTGATCAGTCATTGCAACGCGTCGACCAACCTGGTGGACGTTTCGTCGAGCGTTCGAGAGAGCAAGTGGCAAGAGTCGAACATCGACGAGGAATCGTTGGTGGATAAGTCTCAGTCGGGATCTCAGTGGGACAATTCGGTGAGGATCGTGGGTGACAAGTACGGTTCGTTGGCTCAACCAATGCCACAGAGTCCGATGCGTCAGCACGCCGGTGCCACGACACCTCAGAGTCCGGAAAATTGGAATCCTATCCACGGATCGATGTCGGACGTTAGCCAGACTAACGGACATCCATGTAGCAAACAGTTGATCGCTCACAGCGCCAGAGTTCAGACTCCGCAGAGACATCATTCGGAAAGTGTATTGTACTTGGATCCTGAACGAAACCAACGCAAGCTGTATCCTGTTAGCACTACTCAGCCTCAGGAATCTACGCAATCCTCGAGGTATTATTTGTGGCATTCCGCGTGTTATCATCCCTAGGATTCCTCGTCGAAAGTTCTTTATCGAATTTGTGTCTTTTCTTTCAGAATGGCGCCAGTATTGTCTCAGCAGCCACAGATATCAGTGGCGGAGCGCATAAACGAGCTAGAGAAGCAACAGCAACAGCAACAGCAACAGATGCGTTACACTTATCTGGACCCGGAAAAGCGCCACAGAGTCTCCGATCCAACGTTGAAAGCCATACAGAAGAAAGCTCTACTTTCCTTCTACGAGAGACATCACCAGGCATCGTGGAGATCGGAGCCGCAATTGGCCCAAGGAACAGCGCCAGCGCCTCAAAGTCCTCCGCCTCAACCGCCACCTCGTCCTAGACCGCCTTCCTCGAGGCGAGCCAGTTCCGCCTCCGATTACGCCAGTGGCACCTGGCGAGAAAACGGGAATAGGAATCAAAACCAAGGTAACGGAGAGCTGTCGAGTCCGAAGCATCAGCACAGCAACAGCTGTGGTAGTCTTTCCACGGACTTGCTGGGTCCTGTAATAGTTGGGCCAGCTATATCGATCGACGACTGGGTGCCAGAGAGACCACCGAAGAAGCCACACTTGAGAAACGTTTACAACGATCGCGTGCCCAGTCCCGATTTACCACCGCCGTCTCCTCCAACAGTGACCGAGAACGAAGTTCACGATTGCGACGATCCGTTGCCGCCTCCTCCGCCTGAGCTCAGCGAAGACTGTTACACCGAGAATCAGCGCAAGCTCACCACTGGCAATGCTCACCACCAGTCTGAGGAGACAAAGATTCGCGACAGATCCTGCGACAGACACAAGTTAGAGAGACACTCGGTGAGAAGGTCGAAGCACGGTTCCAAGAGAGATCACGAGAAATCTGGCAAGTCCTCGCCGAATTCGCCGGCGAAAACGTCGGTGTCCCAGGAGCAGGAACAACATCAGTTCGTCAGAGCTGCCGTGGCACTGAAGCACGTCGATTCCGAGATGGTGTTGGAGAACGGTGTCTCGGCTGGATTCGCCACGCACAGAATGGTGGCTACCGGTCGATCCAGTTTGCGATACCCGTCGACGCAGAAGTTGATGGTGAACGGAAGAGTAACGCCAGCCAGGAGAATATCGGAGGAGCGACCTTTCTCCGGCAGGCCCCCAGCTCAACTACCTGATCTCATCTCGCAGCGGTACAGCGACTCTGGCAACCAGAGACCTGCCCCCCAAGTACCCGTGGAACCGAGAATCATTCGGCAAGAATCGATGCGAGTGGACGGCACGCGAATCGACGTTTCCGGCTTGCTTAGAAACGACTCTGCCCAGAGATTGGAGTCCTCCTCTGGTCAGAGACCTCAGCCACAGGTGCCGAAGAACGTTGACAAAAATGGCTCGAGCGGCAATCAGTCGAATCAAGCAACGAGACCCAACTATCTGCCTGTTTCCGAGAGTTCCAAATGCGCGTCCAAGTATCTGGAAGGCGGAAGCCACGGTTTTACGATCGGTAGTCCGGTAAAAACGGGCTACGAGGCCAATTCTAAAATGTTCCCGTCGGAGTCGAGTCCTCAGAAGTACCACGAGCCGCCGAAATACGTGCCCAATCATCACCAACGTCACGGAGACGTAACACAGAGGAACTACTACGCCCTGCCACCCAAATACATGGACGCGCCGAAGCAGAAGCCACAACCTCAATGTCCCACGGACAGATACGGCGGCAGTGGATCGCCTAGTTCACCTCCTCCGCCACTGGCGCCGCGACAAAACACACCAGGCAGAAAATCGTTGCCACCTCCGCCGCGGCCGGCTCCTCCACACGCGCTGCAGGGGTAAGTTTGATGGGTTACTTTTGTTTTATTTTTGTTTTGCAATCTCGTTGTTTCTCTGTCACGTCATTCTTCGTCGCTGTTGACGAGTTTGACGATGGTTGGTTCGCGAAAAGGCGAACTGCCGCGGACGTTACACGTTAATCGTTAATTTTTCGTTGCGTTTCGTAATCGCGAGGATCTCTCGCGGGCCGTTCGTTTTACGATCGTCAATTAAAGATCTCGAAAGAGAGGGTCGAAACGTCTGTCGAGGAAAGGCACACGGCATGCGATCGTCGAACAGTTTGAGCCACGGAACGCACACGATCCTGTAATTGCGGCGTAATTGAATGGTAAATGGCTGCCGCCGCCGCCGCCGCCGCTTGGCGCTCGCTGGATCCTCGTCTATTATACATATACCGTACAGTGTCCCATCGTGCGTTTCGCTTATCCTGCGATCGATCAGTTGAATTAGAGGTAACCGCGGGTACACCTTACCCTGTGCTGTCGACGGGATGCTTATTAACGGCCCTCGAGTATCGATAGATCACTCGTGAACCCGACGCGCCACGTCGCGAAAACTTTCGGTCATCCCTCCGGTTTATTGCCGCGTCGTTTCGTCGATCAAAGCTACGAACAGGGGTCTGCTTTCTTTTCTGGTCATACCGCTTCGAATAAAGACGCGAAACGATTTTACTGAAATTCCTTTTCCTCGAGAATCGGCGTTAATCGCCAAGTCTAACTCCCCGAAACGCGATAAAAGGCCCGTTAATTTACGAACTTGTGACACAATATCCTTGAATTGGCCTAAATCCGCAGGCTGCGTAATTGGATTTTGCTCGCAAATTCTCATGGATTGAAGTTAAAAGTTAGAAAATTTGCGAACCAGCTTTAAACATTCGCGCTGTAAAGAAACTAGCTCGTACGAGCGTTGAGCAAGAATTACCGACGGATTATCAACCTACGAAGCCAGACGAGATCCCTCGATGCTCGTTTTTGCGCCGGGTTTAAGTCCGGGAACTCGTAAATCCCCGGGGATCAACGCCGGCGATGCCGATAGTTCGGCTCGCTCGTTAATTATTTTCTCGTTCGTCCGCTCGACCGAATCGTATGCATTACCATGAGATTATCATTGCAAATCTAACGGTGCCCATTACCGCCGTTGATTTACGAGCGTGTGACTTTCCCTGAATCGCGTCCGGTGAGAGTCTTAAAACGACATCGTCGTGCCAGGCCGGCGAATCGCTGCACGGAACTCTTTGCATTATCTCCGTTCATCAAGCTCCAGAGAATCGCAAACTCCCTCTTTCCGACATTTCTCCTTCCGCGGCGAGTTTCCTTTGTTTCCGCCGCGTCCGTGACGCAGAACGTTCGTTGCTCGAAAAATCTCGCGCAATTGCCAGAAGAAGCATAAAGGCGGCCTGTCGAACGTTAATTTGCGGATCGGTTGCCCAAGAAACGGAAATCGCGAAACGAATGAGGTTTCAGCTCCTCGGAACCAGTCGAGGTCGCGAGAAGGAAAAAAGTCGTCGGTGGCTTCCTCGCGTTCTTGAAAAGCAAGAACTCGGGCAAGGTCGATCGCACACGAAGCTCCGTGCTTCATCGGCGGTGGCAGGAACGTGGTAGCGCGTTTCACGGAAGCGGCGATTCTTCGTGACCCAGCGCCTCTTTGTCCATCGATCCGTGATTTTTTGGGTCACGGGACGGGTCTTTGACCGATCGGAGAATTCAACGGTCGCTGGCTGCACATCGAGAAGGCCGAACGACTCCGTTAATTTTCTTCCACGCGATGGAAGAGAATTAACGACGGACTAATAATAATTGCACGGTGGCGAAGATTCACCGGCCAGACAGAGTCTACCTCGCGGAGAGGGCGCAGGATATAGGCTCGATCTCACCGAGCGATAAATCTTTTCACCTTTCTTTTGTTTCGTTCTCGCTCTGATTGGATGACCAGGTTGGCTTCTGTGACGGTCGAGCGATCGTCCGACTGTCGACGAAGGAGATTCCGACCTCGCGACACGGTTCGAGGAGCAAACGCTTCGCTCCGCTCTGACCTTCGACAGGAAGAGACCAGATAAAGAGAGAGAGAGAGAGAGAGAGAGAGAAATCTTCTCTGTACAACGTCGCTGCCGATTCTCCTTGCCTGCCGCCTCTCCCTCTTTCCTTCGTTCGGGGTATTCAAGCGGAGGCTTTAACCTTTCGGCGAAAACCGAAAGCCACCAGGCAGAAATGTCAGAAAAAAGGTTACCGCGTGGCACCACGCGGGCGTGTTTGCTTGCCTGTTCCTCGGCGCTCGATTATGCTCGCCGTGGCACTGCTTGTGTTCGTTTCACCGCGCGGATGGAAGAACGCGTGAGAATTCGTCGACTATTCGGCCTCGTTCAATGAGATGCCCGTGTGCAGCGAGTCAGAACACGACACGGCGGATACTCAACGTTCGAATCTTCTCTCAGCTGTGCTCTTGCACGTTCGGGGAACGGTAGTGGACGATGTTGCGCGAAAAATCGCGCGAATTTATTTTTCTTCGATAGTCATCTGGATAACCACCGGGAACCGGCGTGAAAAATGTGCTGATTTAGATCGCGGATCCCACTCGAGGCGGTGTAATCTAATCGCGCGATTGCGATTACGTACGCCACGGCCTCGCGCTCGACTCCTCCCGAGTGCGTAGAAAATATGTTTACGTCTCTCTCTCTCTCTCGGTTCAGTTGCCGCAAATTGAAACAATCCCTGGAATAGATCGACGTTTCACTTGGTACGCGAGCGCGAAGCCGTTGGAAGGACGTTCTTCGAAAAGAAAAAAAAAACTGTAGAGACCACTCTGATCGAGGAATTACGTGACTACCCGCAGCTTAGTTATCGATACTCTTTATGCTGGCGGTTTCGCTTTCCGTTGCGAGTTCGATGCTCGAAGAGATCACGTCTGCGTATCGTTCCATGCAAATAGACTTTAAAACAATCGTAACGTTTCAGAGGGAAACGAACAGTGAATTGAAACTGTTGTCCAAAACTTCGAATAAAAGAGCCAGAATTTATTAGAACCAAAGGTGTAATAATATCCAATGTACCACGCTCGACGATCTAAATTACGCGTATTTCTTGGAAACAATGTTACTTCGGAGACGGTTCCTCAGATGTGGAACACGATTGATCCACACGACTGATCCCACCTTAGCCTCCGGTTGTTTTAATAAGCAATGTTTCATTCTTTAAGCTGCAAACTCGGGCGGAACTCGTCTGGTTAGATGTCACTGCGACCACGGTGTTCGAACCGAGCTCTTCGAATCGTACCTTACTCCCTTTCTTTTCGTCGGTGCACAAGCAAAACTCGTTTGATTCTGCACCTGAGGTTGCACGGAGGCAAGACCGCGACCTCGACAGGGTAACCGACGAGTACGCCAGGTATCGCTTAACACCGGTTACCTGTCGTTGTGTGTTGTCTCCGCTCTTTGCCACGTCGGATGACACCGCGTAAGGGTATAGCCGAGGAGAGAAAAAGAAACCCACGTTGTATCGTATTATCGCGAACCGAGACCATTCTCTCATTTTGTCGCCATCGCGCTTCGAATCGAATACTTGCTCGCGTCGAGGAAATTGGATTAACTTTTTTTTTCTCTCGAACGCTGACACGATTCTTAAAGATAAACGAACAAACGCGTGCAATTATATGGATTTTAATGGCACTGAGGATTCTTTTAAAGACATTCGATATGATACTGCAGTGTGAAAAAATATTAAAATATTATTAAAGGGGAAGTTACGTTTTCTGATAAACCGACGGTCGTTATCAAGGTGTGTATTTAATCAACCTTTTTAGCAACGACAGATGATAGATATCCGAGAACGATTTTAAAAGTCTTTATAAGATATAAAGACAAATATGAATTATTACGTCACGGCTATAGGCATTGCTTGATTTCGATTAAACAATCTGACCTCTAACCGCTAAAGAGAGTGTTCAACGGTCGATCGTGGAAAAATTTATCGCACGTTTCTTCTCAATATATTCAACTCGTTCGATAAGGGAATTTCGAAACTAGAGAATTTTATTTGCAGTTCGAGCGACGCCGGATTGGTTATCTGCAAAATATCTGTATTTATCAGACGTTAGTTACACTTATCGGTTCTCGATCTCGCGAGAAACACGAAAGCGCATCATCGTTCGATATACCGTATGTACTTTTAATTGAACGCTCTATCTCCACGGATGTGAATCATAAAGATAATCCACTCGTTCGATAAAATTAATAAAAAAGAAAAAGTGCTACGTCGCTGAATGATATTTTATTATCGACAACATATAGACTTGTGTGCCTTCGAAGCACCATTCGATCGTTCGCACGATCATCCATGCAAGAAGGTGCATCGTAACGCGTCGTGTCTGCTAATTATCGGCAGATAATTGAAATGAGAACGACGCCAGTCGCGTTCTGGCGTGGCGGCAGAAGTACTTTCGTCGAACGAAAAGTCGAGCACGACGATACACTCCTTTGAACCAGCCTTCCATCAACAACTGGTAACGTCCTCCCTCGCGTCTTCCGATGCGTGGCAAGACTCGTTTGACGACTCGCCAAGGAACGGGGTCAATTGCATGCAATTCTGACTAATTCCAAGCGGGTCTAGGAGCGACAGTTGTAACACTGGTAGCGTACACGCTTTCGTTAACCAGCCGTTTACCATCCGACGAAAAGAAAGTGCCTCGCGTTGTTTCGGGATTTCATAACTGTACGCGGCAGTTCGGGCAAATGTGAGACTCGTACACTGTGTAACGTGCAAGTGGCTCCATTCGTTTTTTCTTTCCCTTCTTTTCTCTTTCGTTTCACTCGACGCAGCTGACCACACTGCTGTAACGTTATGAAATCTCTAACGTCTGGTTAGATTGATTTTTTTTTTAAAAGACCGAATTGATATATCTAATCGACGGTGTGCTTTCTGCTGTGCGTTCCGAAGAACGGAAACGCCTACCGCGGGAGCCTGTTCGACATTTCTCAGATAACCCGTCATACATATTGGAACAAATATATGTATATATACGCTGGTCGTGATATAATGATTACAGACTTTTCTGATGGGTCGTTTTACAAGCAGCTTTTACGCGGATAGATATTGATTCGAGCGATTTATTGCGTAACGAGTTTCTTCTTGTTCCTCGTTAACCTGAATCATCACCACTTCTACGCGTTTCCCTCGTTTTCCCATGTCCTCGAAATTATCAGCACCCTATCTCTTACGATTGTATTAATCGAGATCAAAAGTCTAGTCTAGTTAAAAAAAAAAAAATAAAAATAAAAATATATGAAACAGTAGATTCAACGTAATTCTACTTAGAAATATAACAAATCTTCCCAAATTAAATATTTCCTTTACTCAAATTCCATAGAAATATATAAAAGGCTGATAGATCATATCACGATCTAAATTGTCGAAAATCTAGTCTGTTCTCAACGCATAGTTATATAACGTAATTTGCTGGCTGATGGACGAGCGTTCACGTCTCGGCACCGACTTCGTTCCGAGCGAAGCGTCGCTGTTCCGTCGTTGACGAGGAAATAGCTGCGCCGGAGAGAGCCCCGGGAGGATAAGGAGCAAGTGACAGGGGACAGAAATGACAACGACGAACGGAGAGACAATGGGCAGCGAGTCGAGACTGACGGACACCGGACACGGAGTCACGGGAGCGTCTCGAGGAACGGTATCTTCACTCACGACACTTTATCTCACGAGTAAATGGTTAAATTGCTCGACATTATTAACCAAGCTCGATTTACCGTTAGAACACGTGGACCATCCGACGAAATATTCGAGCCTCGATCGAGGCTAATTCCATCGTAAAAAAAGAAAAGAAAAAACGAAAAAAGAAAAAGGAAAAACATATCTACGTGTCCCTCGCACCTGGGTAAACACGTGTACCACCTACGTTCGAACGAAGCCCGCCTTCCATCGTTCCGTTCAGTCAAGCAGTCCAGTTTCGCTGGCGTTCCGTTTAATTGGCTCCTGTTAACATCAATTCACCGTGTCGACGCTCGATAAGGCCCACCGTTACCTCGGAGGTGTTTTGCTTTCTGCAGCTTTCACTGCAGGTTCGCTGGTTTTACTTTTTTTCCCCCCTCCCTGTCCTCTCCGTATATCCTTTGACTCGACAATTTATCCTTGTGTTTTCCGTTAACCCGTCGGGCGAATCGTTTCCCCGCGCAAACGCGAGGAAAGGAAAATAGCGAAGCTAAATAAAACGTCATTATCAACGCAACAGCCAAGCGTGTCTCGCTTATTAAACGACAGGTCAAAATCCGAAGTTCCGCCGCGAATATCTTAATAGATAGAAAAACAATTTGATGATTCGTGGAACGAGCCCTCCCCTGTTTCCAACTGAAGCCACGTGTTTCCAACGAAACGGCTTTATTATTACGATGGATAGTCCAGGAGCTGGCAAACGGCCGGGGCAAAAAGCATATTAAACCTGGCGGCTTCCGAGACCAACGATTGTTCGTGAAGCCACGTGCGGTTAAACTGTTCTGCAATAAACGCTCCGGATCGTAAAGTTTCTGGCGCGTTCGCCGGAGTCGACCGATCCGGCGATGAACGAGCGATAGAAGGAGCGCATAAACGTCCGCGACGTTTCACCGACCTCTCGGAGAAAATCGTTGACCGCCAGTCTCTGGAAAATTGCCTCCCCAAGGGTCAGTGACATCGGTGGCCAGGAATATAACCGCGACTGTTGTTGCACCTGCAGGAAAACCAGCCGTCAAACCGCAGAGAGATCACGGGTCCTCCCGCTGGTCTATACGGGGAACGTTGCTCGTCTTCTTCGCGTCGTAAGAACGAAACGCGCGCGCCGCGATATAAATAGAATGACGCGATTCCGGAAATTCGAATTCCAGAAGTTCAGACGAGAATAACGAGAAATGACGTGATTGAACGTTGGAAGCTCCGAGGCTGGTGGTCGACTATTTCTTGCGAGTCTTGATGAAGCTCAGGCGTGTGTAATGCGAAGAAATATAAACAATTATACAATTTATACACTCGTATATTTTCGACGTTTATCCAAAAGCGTCACAGTTCGTCCGATCTTAAATTAGATCTCGATCGGTGCTTCCTCTTCTTTTTCTTGGTACCAGACGAGCGACGTAAGCGAGCGATGCCATCCCATCGTTGCGAGTCACTAATTTGTGTATATCTCATCACTATTACTTGTTAAATATAGTTTATTTCACTTAGAATTAGACGTGTGAGTCTTATCCCACCTCTGATATATAAAGAATTAGAATACAAGATTCGTGGAACAAATTCCACGTGGAATTTGCAAAGGTATTTCAGAGTATTCGGGATATGAGTAACAGTGTGGAAGTGAATGGGGAACGATAAATATGTCGGTTAGAAGTTTATTCGAGAGCGTAGATTCGGGATAAATTAACCGCGGCCGATGCCAGCGGGCAGAATTTAAACCAGAGAGATGATAAATTCCTCTGGTTGGGACTTGAGTATCCTCGATCCCCGAGTGTTCTCGCGAGACAATCTCCAAGTATGATGCAAATCGCGGAACGACCCGCATAAACCCGACCCGAGGGTTGTGGTATTATCGTAATAGAGTTTGCAGCAATCCGTGAGAGTCGAACGTGACGAGAGCTTACGCGTGTTTCCTTCGTTCCGCTGTCTGCGATGTGCAACGTGTTGGACACTCGGCTGTTTGTATTACAATTACCATCCAGACCCGTGGCTGAACTTGCAGATTTCAGTTCGAGAAATAACACGACGGATATCTCGTCGGCTTGCCGGACGTTTAGCAAACAGATGGCAGGCAAAAATCATCTGGCGAACAATCATTGTAAATATGTATCGACGATCTCGACCGAAGTGGTCAATGGACCAACGAAGATTCTTTGCACGAAATGCAGCTCGCGATACAAAAAGAAGAAAAAAAAGAAAGAAAAAAAGGAAGGAAAAAGCAGATGTGCAAACGTGAATGGAAAGTCCCAAAGCGAGTCGACGAGAGACCAGATGTCATCGACCAGATCGTAATGTTCGACGAAGATCTCGATCTGATCGACGGCGCAACGTGATGAACGTCGTCGTTCTGCGAAATTACACGGCGCCGTCGGTGAATTTGTCTAAAGACTAAAAATCCGACAAATGAAAGGACGCTTGATAAAATTAATGGACGTGTACGCTAACGTTTGATTCGCAGTTTGTTTCTCTTTCGTCTGTTCGCCGCCTGTTCGTTAGGCATCAATAGCAGCTGAAATGGACGATTGAGCCCGCATGCGATGATCCAGGGTCGCGAGTCGACCGGAATAGCGACCGCGCGTGCACGACAGTTACATTAAAAGTGTTAGCTAGCAGCGTTCGGAATAGCGAATGACATCACCGAGCAAAAGTCAGATGGTTTTACCTGTGCTCGAGCTGGCTCGAGCTGTATTAGCGGTTCTCGATCGAGTGTCTTGCAAATATTCGTACGTCACGTCCATCACGAGGGACATATATCGACTAATTCGTTTTGAAAGCGTAGACTCGCGAAGATCGACCGAGGGCTGAATACCTATTTTGAAATTGAAGAACGCCGTCGCGGAGAAACATAAATTTTTAACGTGATGTTTTTCACGCAATCTCGATTCTCGGTGGATCGAGGAATTTATCTTTTTTGGATGCCTATTAGCGGTTTGCCTCGAGGAGGCAAACTTTCGCCGGAGCGTCTCCGCCTTCGACTATTATGATAAGAAAAATATCCGCGCGAAGAGAGGTAGGCAGCGTTACCCTGGTTCTCGTAATCTGTCATTCCGCTCGCTGCGGAACGAGAGCGAAGTATAAACGCACTTTCTACCGCGTCGTTTTTCCAGCTGGTCGCGGAAGTGCACCGATAACCGCTCCATTGATAAATGGGTACAAGCCTCGCCACTTTGCAATGTGTCGTGCATTTCAACGACTCTGGTTGCCCTCGCGGCTCTTCCCATAACCCTGCGCGCGTAATTTTTGCACAGATTCTCCACCGCCAACGATACATTCGTCGCATCGAATCGCGAAGTATCTCTCCGATTCCAGATATTTGGCTCGCGTCCAGCGTCGGCTCGAGCACAACGTTGAAAATAATACCGATTTCCTCGAGAAACCAGCGAAACTCACGTAGGTCGTAAGCTCGCCCGCTGTAACAAGCACACGCTGGCTTTTATTCATAGAAACGTTGCGTGCAACATTTTAGTCGTTGAAGACGTCAGCGTAATAACCACCTCTTTGTCAAACGTTCTTCGCTCGCACGAAATGTTCCTTCGCTCGGGACTAGAATTTGGAAAGTTGCCCGACTCTCCAGACGAGCCTTCCATCCGAAACGTCCGCGTCGACCCACGGACCCACTGGCGCCAAAATAGAATTCCAGACCGGCGCGGCCTGTCGGCTGTCCCTTGGACAAATACACGTGGCCGACGACGACGACGCGCGCTCGCCTCCGTGTTGGTCGAAAAATCGTATCTCATGGAGTTTCGGGCCAGGGCGATTGTGTTCGCTGGGGAGAAGAGGAGCGAGCAGGATAAAAAGTAACGGTGCACGGTACACGAGCACACCTCTCTCGATATTACTCATCGCGCTCAGCTTTTGGTCAGGAGTGACCATAAAAATCAGGTGAAACTGGCTCGCTTGGTCGCGTTTGTTTCGTTTCTTTCTTCCTTCCTTCTTTTTTGTCTGCCTTCTTTCTACTTTTCTTTTTACCCCCTCCCCTTCCCCTCCCTTCTTTCGTTTTATCCACGACCCGTTCCGTCGTCCACGATGGATCTCGCGATGTTATCGTGGCTCACGTTCCGTCCCCGTGAATTCCATTCGTCATCGAGAGATCGTGGACAGGATGCCAGCCAGCGTGGCTGTACGCGCGATAAGTGGAAGTCCTTATTTTGACTCGTTCGACTGGCCACGGCATTTCACCCGATCAATCAAATCGGACGCGAACGTTCGATGCTTTCTCTCTTTGTCCCTTGTTATTTCTATCCGATACGCGTGTTTTTCCCGTGTCTCGTGATTCCCGCGAAGCGTTTCGGGTGAATGGTGAGGGGAGGGGAGGGGAGGGAGGGGGGATGGAAAACGAACTAGGAAGAAGGAACGAGGCCTCGTATTTTCGATCGATCGAGCGTAAAAGAGAAGAAACAAGCTGGAAGTGTGCGCACGGTGGTGGAAGGAGAAAAGAGGAGAGGAGAGGAGAGGAGAGGAGGTGAGGTGAGAGAGGTCTTGGCCAAGTATACAACGGCGTTGTGCGTCAAACTCACTTACCTACGACAATCGCCGCGGGCTGTGCCGGTTTTCTGTCTCGGGACGAGCTGCGATCCGCTCGATCTCGTCGGGCAGGCCTGTTATTACACGGGAATGCGAAAAAGGAGGACCGGACCTTCGCAGATCGAGGAAACTGTTAAAAATGTACGGCCGTAGCTTGAACACGCCTGACCGCCCTTCGCTTCTAATAAACGTGGCTAACGTACCGAGGAAGACGTAGACGTGCCGCGTATATAGAAAAGATTCAGCGCGTTGGGAGGCGGCCGAGTCAGACGTCGATGGAAATTAGATCTCGTCTAGCATCGCTAATAGATCAACCTGTTAACCGGCGGAGACAAGTTAACTCGTCGTACAGTTCTTGGTCATCGTCTCTTGGACACTGTCGTTTCTTCGCAAGCTATCTCATCCCGGTTCGTCTCTCGATGAAGAGGTCGATTTTGTCAAGAGAAAAGTGTTTCAAATAATTCTGAATACTTTTGACTCTATGGATAAGAAAAAAGAGAAAAAAATTCGTATTTCTCTATTCGTCCATAAAATTGGCCAGTATCGGCAGCGGCGATCGTCCAGGTTAGCTCGCCACCCCTTGTCGACGCTCCTCGCGATCTTGTATCATCGGGACGCATTGTCGAAGATCGAAGATTGCACGAGGCTCGTGTAAATTACGAGGCGTGTGCGTGGACCCGACGTGGGCTCGCGTTCAAGCCCGCGTGGATGCCGCGGAGATTTAATCGCGACCTCGAATGAATACCTCGGCCATGTTTATTACGCGAAAAGGATAATCACGCGGCCGGTACAGATCGACGGAGATGACGTTTACAGCGTTCTCTTGCCGGACCGGCAGCGGCGAGAGAGTCCTTTTTCCGAATCGTCGTAAACTCTCGCTTCGCAACTTCGGCAGCTGTAACATATAAATTACAGCATTCGCGGCTTGTGCCCCCGCCGTGGCCGTAACTTACGGATGTTGTCCTCCTAGGAAACGAGTTATGATTCGAGATGTTGCAACCTGCGAATCACCGGTCCGTAGCGTGTAATAATCCGTGGACCAACCGCCCATTTAAGAATTAATTCGTAAATGCTTGTTGTTCACCGACAAGCTGAACGATGTAAGGTAGCTTCCACGATTTCTGCAACGTTAAAAACCAGTTCGATATATTCGTCTGTATATATGTATATACAAGTAATTCGACTTTTCGTCAGTAGCATATATTTGTGTTGCTTGCTCCAAATCCAAGTTAATAGTTTATACATGTATATTATCATACAAACTGTTGACTTGGATTTGGAGCAAACAACACAAATGTATTGACTACTGACAAGAAGTCGAATCGACATATACGCACAATGTGATACATACACGTGTATCGAATATGATGTACGACAACCAATACGTTAAATTCCGCCATCTCACTCAAGTACCCGCTTCATCCCGCGCTCGGAAGATTCGAATTCGAGGCACGGCACGGCCGCGTCATTGCCAAACGAAAGGCAATCGAGAAAAGAGCGAATTACACATCTCCGAGTTTATTAGTCGCTCTCTAGACATCAAATTAAACCGGTTCCCCAGCCAGATACATCTCGCGCCGTTTCCACCGTAGCACTGTAGTAGTCAGCGGGTAGACCTGTCAACGGCGTTAATGTGATTCAGGGGTGCGAGCATGAACGTTCCCCGTACTATTTACATGCGTACAGTTTGCCGGTTCAGATCACAGGGGGAAGATAATGAGACACATTGACCTGTCGCGGCGCGTTCGTCCCTCGTTTGGGCCCCTCGATCCGCTTCGTGCATCTTCGGACCACGTCGCCTGTTCCGTCCTTGTCCGCCGCTTCGACGCCTTTCTATCTCCCTCTCGCTTGCTCGCCTTTCCCCACTCTGAACGCGGCGTCGACGTTCGCGACCCGTGACTCCCCAGTCATTCCGTTGACAGCGTTCGTGGCGTTTGTGTCGTGTCGCGATCCTTTCCTTTTGAAAAGTCGATGACAGCTGTCAACACTCTCGGCAGAGAGGCAGCGGTATCGTCGTGTACGCGAACGTGATTCGATCGTAGTTTGTCCGTCGTTCTCGTTGCTTTCCGCCCTGTTCGAAACGGAGTACCCGAAGAAAGTGAAGCGGGGATTAAAGGGATGTTGACAAATGTGTGATTGGTTGTACGGTGACGAGGCACAAAGGAAGGCGAAACCGCGAGTGGATAGCATCACCCAGCGAGCGGGAGATACGATGACCTGAGGTGTTTGTAACGCAGCCACACGAGCACACGGCCGATGGACAGATGTTGAATCTGAACATTTACAACGTCGTGGGCAGTATCGGCACGATGGTCTTCGGGAGCAACAAATTTCGGATACGGAGGTACGTGTCCAAATGTCAGGTTCGGTTCAACGAACCCCCTACCAATCTCTCTCGCTGGAAATGTCACGTCCGTAGAGAAAGGAAGAAAATAAAAACACAGAGAATACGCAGAGAATAGAGCTGTGGACGTATTAACTTATAATTCCGAGCGAATGCTCTTTGGTCACGTATATCGTTCTCTTTGTAAATACAACGTACAAACCCGTAGAACTCAATCTTATCTCAGACTTTGGATTTCACTCTGATCTAACATACCATCGAACCTCATCTGTGTATCTTCCGTATCTCTCGACGTAATCTATAACACTTGTGCGTTGGGATTTCGAGAAACACAGTTCGCACAGTCATCGGTTTGCACAATCCTCGCGCGATACGATTCAAGTTGAGAAGTGACAGGAAGCGAAATTTTGCCGATTTATCGGGCAAAGGAGACGTAGGTTGCACGTAGGAAGCGAGAGTCGGTTCATTAGAGCGCAATTGGTAATAACCGTGGACTCGATGCTTCGTTCGTTCGCGATTCAAGACACGTCGAAGGGGGTCGTGGGTTCACGCAGGAAGAGTAGTCAAGGAAGCGTGGACCAATAGAAAAAAAAAAAAAGAAGCAGTTATCAAAGTTATCGCTTCGTCCATTTTCACTTGATAAAAAGATACAGAGTGGCTTCACTGATGCCTTCTATTTGCCTGCGTGTATTGTACGATAAGTAGAAAGTTTATCGGCCAACGAGCTTTCCGCTTGACACTGATGGATGAACGCGTGTACGGTTTTCTTGTCGCGGGCCACGGGTCTTGAGTGATCCAGTCGCAAAAAAGATCCTCGGAACGAATTAACAGGGGACATGGTTCTCTAGGCGATCAAAGTTCACAATTGATCGCCATCACGACCGATTTTCGACCGTGACCTGAACATGCTCTGCCTAACGTGTTGGTTCTACGGGCGAACACGTATTGCAGAAGAAACGATAAACTCGGGACCGAGTTCGAAAACGATTTCTTTGCATCTCTGCGATGCTAGTGGAGTGGCGGTAGATCGGAAAGTAGAGTCATCGAGAAAATATTCAATGTTTTGCCGGGGCAACGTGACAGACGAAGCTTTGAGAAAGAACGCGTATGAATATCGAGGCGTTAGCCGTTCGAAGGCTTCTCGTGTCCACCGCTTCTTCTGGAAGCCTTGCAACAACGTACCTTCGAACAAAGAGTCATCTACTAGTCGCCGTTCGTTGGGAAATAAAATGTTGATCGTTGCCTCTGACGCAGCAAACCGCTCGAGAATCGTTCCGTTTCTTCTCGACAATGTCCATCAACCGACCGGATAAGCGAAATTAGCGACGCCCATTATACGCTCGAGCCCGTTGAATTTTAAGTTTCACCGACCACGAGGATAGCTCGCGTGGAAAAACCGTTCGACCCAAGCAAGTGGACTGACGTCTCTGGCTTTCCACGTGTACCCGTTTTAATTAACCCATCCATCGGTCGTGCGCGTATGTATATGTACAGGCGCTCGATACGGTCTGTAGATAGGTATAGGACGGCTAGTTTCAGGGGAATCGGTTTACGTAGCCTAAGAAGTAACCGAGCAAGCGAAGCCTGGGAACTATCCGTTCGATACGGCCGCAATAGGCAAGAAAGAACGACAAAGCGAGCGTGTCTTTCGTTCGCCGACTCTCCTCGCGGGCTCGTACTCTATTTGTCGTGCTTCGTGATTCTCATAGAGTATCGGCGCAAGGACGCTTTATTTATCGGACTCGACGATCGAGATTCGTCGCCGGGTTTATTGGCGATTCGCGGTCGATCTATGAATAGTCGTATTCACGTCCTAGCTATTCAGTATGTAACGACGCGTGGTCGTCTCGTATCTTCCTCCTTCTCTTCACTCTTTCATCCTTACTCCCCCTCCCACTCTCCTCCGCTCCCTTCCCGCGAATTCACCGCGTACGCGTGTTTCTTCCTTCGTCTCTCCCCCCCCTCCCTCTCTCTGCTTTATCCAGTACGCGCGCTCTTCCTCCCAATCTCCTAACTACATTGTATGTACACCATGTGGTAGGTTGTTATTTAACTGCCGGATCAAACGAATATTTAACCGGTTAATTTAACGTTTACACGTTACAACGCGACGGCCGTATTTATTTCCGCTTCTTGCCGCCAGCAACCGGTGCCTCGCGTATTTACGTGTTGCAGTATACGTTGAACGTGTTAAACTCGAACGTGTTTGTCATTCCTCCCGCCTCCTCTCTTTTTTCCCCCGTCTTTCATTTTTTTCTTTTTTTTTTTTTCTTGATCGAAACTTCTCTTTCACTTCGTTTCACAGCCAAAGCACGGTAATTAAAGGAACTTTATAGGACGTTTCCATTTCGCTGGATTCGGCTCGAGGTACGCGCCACGAGCTGAATTACTGCAAGAAAGGTGAAATGCCGATGTCGTATCGCGACGTTCGACTTATAATTTCAAAACTTCTCTCTCTCTCTCTCTCTTTCTCTCATTTCGTCTTTCTGCCTCGTGGACACGAAGCACAGCTGCTACACGCAAATTGCAAACAAACCCGTCGGCGATAAACAATTATCGCCTCTTTCGTAACGATTAATTTCTACAACGAAAGATGTACGACGTATTTTCAAACGGAAAATTTGCTCGAAGTTATTAGATCGGTGGATCGGCGAAAAGATCGGCACTCGATCGTACGATAATTTTGTCCCGGTTTTCTCGCTTCGACTGACGACCGATCGGTTTCCTTCAGTCATCCGAATCTCCTCTGTCCTCTCGCGAAGCGCCCCCTTTCTCACGTTCCACTTCGATCGATGAAAAGACGGAAAAATTCACGGCACATAGCATCGGTGCTCTTTCGAGTTGGACTTTTCACCGAGATATCTCTAAATCAGCGCCCTCGCGTCTGCGAGAGTTCATTCCGGGCGCCGATCCGGCTATCGACGATCGCTTTCCCCTGTTGCTGCCAGCATCATCGAGACCGCTCCCGATTATCACGTGCGGAGATTCTAATTGCGCTCGCCGCGAGATTAGCAGAGTCTGATCCGGTTTCGATCAAAATCACCGATCGATTAATAACGATTAACAAAGAACCGGATGCTGAGCTTGCCATCTACCTATCCGGCGTCTCGGACTTTAGAGCCGAGGACTCTTCCGGTCCTTCTTCTTGCGACACGCTCCGTTGTGTCTGACATAATGGACCGTTGTTCTCTCACGAACGAGACCTCAGCCTTATAACCGACTCTTAGCTGCTGATATCCAGTCTCCGCTCGTTCTTTCTTCGCTGCAGATTGCGGTAAAATGACCGTGGTAAAATATGTAATGGAGCGATCGTGATTGGACATCTAGTTTGTAACCTTTTTTATTGAGTTATCGGCCTTTTGGTTTTTTATTCCGATCCACTGGACCGCGGATTTTTACGCGTTTATGAGGAATTTAGAAAACGCGGAAGGAAAAAGAAAACAGAAATCACACGCAAGTTTTAATTATTTTATACGATTATGTGTTAATATTTTGATATGGTTGTTCCAGTGTTAACATTTCCGTTTCTTTATTTTATATTAATATTTTTGTTAACCAGCCAAAGTCAAGTATACCTATGTATGTATGTGTGTCACACCCGCCGTGAAAGTATACATAATTGTATACGTGTGTAAAATATAAATGAACAGATGCGTGTAGAAATATATAAAATGTAGAAATGCTTATCTTACGATACGTATGATAGAAAGCCCACTCCTTTAAATGCGTTCGCGAAAGTACGAAACTGCGTAATGATCGGCGGTCTACTAATTGCCTCCCTTACCTTTTATTGCAATCGTGTAGAAAATAGAATACGAATCTGTCTTCTGATTAGAATAATATTTTATTTCATAATTTTCCAAGTGTAGTACGTGGTCGTATAGCTACGTGGAAGCGAGAAGATTGATATAGACGTGTCAGCAGGTAGAACTCTATCGCAGGTGAAAACGTAGAAAACAACGACGATATAAATAGTACGAAGTGTGTACCTGCTGAAACGATATCGGCTGCAAAAAAAAGAAAAAAAAAAAATTCAAATTGCCGCGATATCGCGCGTATCGTGGTGGCCAATTGTGTGTACAATCGCTCGTCTATTAACTCTGTTTCCCGGTGAATACGCAGACTAATGTGTCATCGGTAAACCCCGTATCTCCGTTTCAATTCCGCGTACAGCTACACCCATTCATTCCGGCTGGCTTTCAATCAGGATGCCTCGACCTCTCCTCGTGCAAGATGAAATATCACCTCTAATGGGCTGTTCAATTAAATCGCTCTTCTCGGTGAAAATAAATCCATCAGCGAGAGACACGCCTCGGGAGCGAGTTTAACGGGTAGACTCGGTAGAAAAGTCGTTCCACGGTGGATGAATGTGCATTTCACGCGAATTTTCCAGCCGTAGAAAATGAGCGTGTCGAAACCGATCCGAAACCTCGATCGAAACTCCCGTATCAGCCCGTGGAGAGGATTTTCCATCGCGGCGAATCGGATCAGATATGGACGTACGCGTCGTTAACATGGCAAACAATGCACGAGGAGGACGCGGCCACACGCATCCGCTGCAGACGCGGTACTGCACTCTCGGGCGTAATGAGCCGTCGCTCGTTTCCCGACGAGATCGCTCCGCGCTGGCTCATTAGCTTTCACGCCGAGCCCGTACGTGTTCCGTGCATACGGCCCGGCGTATAAACACTCGGGGATACGCTTCCGAGTTAGCATCGCGAAATATTAATTACCACGTGCTGTCTAGCAGCCAGCCTGACACCTGTTCTGATCTTCGATCTTCCCATCTTCTCGGCGTGCAAGGTTCAACAATGTTTCTCGGAACATTCGTGCTCGGAACCGGATAACAGAGGGCATTGAAATTGAAATCGCGATAAGAATAAATCTCGAATCTCGTGATTCGAAGGCTTTGATAAAAATAGGAATACGCCAAGCGCGTAACTGTGAGGACAGAACATCCTGAGCTCGGTGAATGAATAAGTATCGCGTCGGTCAGTCGAAGGGAACGGAACGGAGCGAGGCTGCTCTGAATTCCTCTGTCGGCTGTTGGCTTCGAGCACGTTCTCCAGTGCGCGATGAACGATCGATAAAATGATTTCGAGGCATTTATATCGGCGGTCGGCGACGATCCGTGTCGGTGAACCCATGTCACCGGCTGTCAATATTAGCTGAGCGGTCGAGGCACACGATCGATTCCTCGAGACAGGCTCGTGACGCGGAGCGACAGGATATCGGCTCGATAAGATCGCGCGGCGCTCGATCATCCGTTCGATTTCCTCGGGTTTCCCGGCGTAATTGGAGAAACGATTGAAACCGAGCAGAATTAAGCGGTCGAGAAAAGATCGCGTTCGCGGGATCTGAAGCCAATTAATTAGACGGCGTTCGATCTCCTCCGATCTCCTTCGTACGGCGATCGCCGGGGAACGATTGCAACAGTACGGAACGGAACGAAGCAGAATTGGAAAATATCGAAAGAGAGGAGAACGAAAGCGCCGACGATCGAGGATAATAATTACCTAATCGACGCATTTGTCGTCGCCAGATCCTCCAACCAGAACGAGACGAATCGTAAGCAAAGATGCTCTTCGATGGACACAGAGTGCATGTAAACCACTCAGTCAAGAGTTTTGACTTTAATCAAAGATTGAGCGAGCCAGAACTATTCCTGCTTTCGCTGGGAGAACGTATTTAGATCTCGGACTTCTCGAGTAGGAAGGAGATTGGCGGATCAGTCCGAAGATATCGCGACGTCACTGGCACAGAACTGCACTGGATTATTCTCACGACCGAACACAAATATTTACTCGATGTACACTTTGAACAGACTCGTGTCTTTTTGCATAGAACCTCGTTTCATTGGAATTTTATTACCAAACTACGATACTTCGTTTCGATATTTCACCATTTGTACGTCGACTCCTGGGTTTCATGGAACCTGCATCGGAGTCAGTGCGCCTCCTCACTATCGATTCTTCGGTTTGTCCTGCAATATCACGTTGAAACACGTGCTTCAAGATTACAAAAAGTAAGGAATTTTAAAGAAAAACAAAGAATTAAGTGGGCTAAGAAAAAAGGCGCAAATTGATGGCTAATCCAAGCGTTAAAAGAGCCGAAGACGCGAGTGAAAATGCGCGAGCGTGTTTCTGCGTGAGGCTAAATCAACGCTGCGAAAAGAATCGCGTGAAACGAAACGGTGATAAAGCCCTGGAGGCGGAACGTGATGCCGCCGGTCTCGTATCCGCGAGCGAACGCGGATAGAGACGTCTGGCGATTTACGGTTCCCTCGGGTTCGTCCTATGAGTCGCCGCTTGATTTATGGACGCTCTCCGGCGATCCCTGGTACAAGTAATCGATTCAGCGCCGGATAAATCGTGCCGGAAAAGTCGCTACGAGGCCCTTCGCGATGGGAGAAAGCGGACGTGGATCGGGCGAGAGAGGACGATGATTGATCGTGGCGACGCTGTTGGGAAATTGCGTGCAGTCAAGTTCGGTCAACTCTCTGTCGAGATCGCGAACGACGGCTCGACGTTTTCACGACGGTGGAATCGCTGCGCGAAGCGAACGCGTCGGGGTCAAAGTTCCGACCGCGTTGCCATTATTTTGCTACTATTCAAAAGTGACTTTATTGACTATAAATACTACGACGAGCGCGTTGGAAGTTTCAAACGAGCGTACGCGTTTCGACACGGCAAACCGGCATGTCGTGTATTGTATGGAATTATTAACAGCCTTCTCCTATATACTAATAAAACACTTTAATGTTGCGAATCTAATGTCACTCGATATATCATCAGCCGACTTTTAACGTGCCACTACACAGACGAGAGATCTTGGTCTCTTGACAAATGCTTTTCTACGTGTTTCATTAGTCTTTGTTCCGTTGGCATTCGTTTTTTTTCAGTCTCTCGAGAAAAAAGGCCATTCTGCTGACACTGATCTCACCACGTTGAACCTGAATTTCCAGCAAGATGTCGCTCCATTCGACATACAGATCTGTCGTTTTTGTCGTTTCGATGCTTGAAAAAGAAATAATTATAAATTTTCACAGACGTATTTACGTGAATTACGAAACGCTTGTTAAAGGTTCAAAAACTCTCATTCTTCGTATATTCACTCAACGCGATTATCCACTTTCTCATAATTCTCATCGGTTTCAACTACTCGATCATCGGACCCACTCTTAATGCCACTGGCCAAGCAGCTTATTTCTTCTCGTCGTCGTTGTCGTCGTCGTTGTCGACAATTAATCGCGACTCGTCACCCATCGAGTGGTTATCGCGGCTTGCCACGAGTTATCACAAGGGACAGCACGCGAAGGACACTGAGGACCAGATGAATATCAATATTCTCGTCACGATCTGTACCATTCTCGAGTGAACCCATCGGAATTTAAAGTCGGTATTTACCTTGAACGAGCCCCGTGTACACGGTAGCCGGACTCGTAGGCGGAAGAAACAACGAGCCCCTTTGTTTGGGCACCTCTATGACGAGTTCTGAGAAATCGGTCTTCTCGAACCTTCCTTTTCCCTCTTTCTCTCTCTCTCTCTCTCTCTCTCTCTCTCTCTCTCTCTCTCTCTCTCTCTTCTGTCTGGCTGTGTCTTTTGTCATTACCGTGGAATGTCAGCTGAGAATCATTTACAGTGGTAATTGCTCCGGCAAAATTGAGTTCTCGGACGTCGGGACTGGATTAATCGAAGTCTTGCAGTCGCCGAGCGAAGTTCGCCTTTCTGTCTCCATCGACGTCTCCTGTTTTGCTCGTGCATCTCTACCCACGAATATCCAGTGAAAACATCCTTAATCTACCCCTGACGCGTTGAACAAACTAGATTTATTTGTTATTCCTCGCGGTCGAAGGCACGGCCAGGCGTCAGACACTGCTGGTAGGCTTTTACGATTAGGTAGAAATCTCCTTCGGAGTTCAATGTTGCGAACATCCTGTTCAACTTAATGGTCCAGGTGGACGCGAGCTAGTCGGCTTTTTTTGCCGACCGATCGATTATCATCGTTTACGCGCGTCAGATTGGATCGTTGACGGTGTTTCGCCGTTTTGAACACAACCGCGAAGATAAATAGTTCCGAGGGAGCTTCGTTGCCAGCCAGGGGAAGAACATTCCGACGTGTTTCGTAAAATATCGGAATATTTCATATTCGCCGGAAGAATAGTAATCTAGTAAGGAACGATATTGAACTCGGAACGAGTTACACGTGCAACTTACGCTGAATGGACTTCTGCTCGTCATATTTGGACGATTTCCGACATCTTTGCAATAACTCTCGTAATACCGGTCCAGCAAACGGACCTTTAACGTCAGCAGTCGAGACTTCTACGGCGTTTAACAGTATGCCCTTTCGCAATTCACAACCGTTAACAGCATCGAATTCTTTTTTCTCGCTCGACGCCGCTCTTTCCTCGCCTCCTCGTAGTCACCGCGCTTCGTAGTCTCCATTAACTTAAGTCTTAAAAAAATCCCATTTTCCGTTATCCTTTGTCTTCCGACGCTTCGAAATGACTATTTAGTTCCCACCATTCGCCTTCTTTATTTTGCTTCATTACTTTTCCATCCGTGGTGGTTGGCTCGCAATCTACCTCCCTCATCTATCTTTCTTTCTCCCCGTTCCCTTCTTCGTCTCCTTTCACTCCCTCCCGTCCTCCCGATTCGTCTCTTTTCAAGCCTTTATAATTACCGCGCCGTCTACTTCTTTCTGTGTTCTCTCGTTGCTCTCGTTAGTTTTTCACCTGCGTGCACATCGTCTGTATGCTAACGACGCTCTCAAAGATCGTTCCCGCAATCGCGGGTTCTCCATTGACACGGTTGAACCTTTCGGAACTGGATTTCTCGTTTCGAGAGTAACGGCGCAACAACATGTTCGAGAAGAACGTTAGCCTGTTTCTCGCGGGGAGAGGATTCTCGTTAATTTAACTGCATTGATTAGAATCTTGATTTAAAAAGAGAGAGAGAGAGAGAGAGAGAGAGAGAGAGAGAGAGGGAAAAAAAGAACACGACTGATCGATTCGTTTTCTTCCTACGTGTCAAGCTATTGATTATAGCTCGGTTCGCCATCTCGAACGAACCGTATTGTGATAAATTACACACATCAGGCCAACTGTAAACGGCATTACTCCCGACGTGGTACTTAATAACAGTCGGAGCGCCACGTTAATTAGCATTCGGTATCAATAACCGATTATCGGATCAACGAGTTAGAGTCCGTGGTGTCACGGTGGTATCTGGCAACGTTGCCAGATACCATCAATTCAATTCTGTCGGTAGCTGTTTAAATCGACGAAACTAATAATGAGGCGTGTTATGCAACAGAACGCGGTAGACGATCTCACGGATGAAATAATAACCGGTCGGTGGCGATGGCTGTGCTCAAAGGGAGTTAAGCGAGGCCTGCCGCCTATCCGCCGATCGTTAATTATCCTCGTGGCAGATATTTTCCGTGGAGTGTGGCGCGGCGCGTCACGTTGCCGCAACGACCGCTCCATCAAATCGACGTTTCCTAATTCGTTCCGAGGAAATCGTTAAATACGTCGGTCGTCTGGACGCCGAGTGTTCGTCATTTCTCCTACGGCGGCGGCGGCGGCGGCGGCGGCGGCGGCGGCGGCGGCGGCGGCGGCGGCGGTTGCTGCCATTTAATCAACGCGCAAATTCCCACGGATTGGCAGCACCATTTACAATTAGTCTTCGTCATCCGGTTCGGCATTAATTTCTAGAACGAGCGTGCTCGCGCGCCGCCGCACCATCGGGCAAGGAGAAGCGTACGCGCGTGGAGGCATCGCAGTGAATTTCATGCCTGTCACCAGCGACCCGGAGACGCTGCAATTCCTCGCTGGGACACGGGGAACACGGTCCCCTTTTATCACCGTGGTTGTTTCCGCGTTATCGAGCTACCGAGCCTTCACACGGCCATCGTGATTGAACGCTTTGCGCTTTTATCGGTAACGGAGGCAACGCTTTTGCTACGTGGAAACGGGGAATATTTTTTGATTACACAGAGGCAACGATAAGTCTTTCAGTAGGTGAGATATTTTTGAGAAGAAAATTACGTGTTTGTTAATTTTTTTTATTAACGCTTCTCTGTTGCCTGTTTACATTTTTCTAATACTCTCTGCTGGATGTTAAATTAAGCTTCTTCCTACCAGTAGAACACGAAACAGAAAAGCAATATCCTTTTCGAAAAAGGACATACTTGCTACGGTTTCTTGCTCCCGCCTCCTGTCCCATTATCTCATGTAGTTTCACAGTCGTACTCGTCTATAAATCTCAATCACTTGCCACGTGAGATTGCATCCTGCGACGATGTGATACTCTCACCCGAGCGTTCGTTCGTTCACGGTTGGATCGTGTCGCGAGGTACAGCGAATGGGAGCGAATGGACGAAACGAGGAGACAGCGAGCCGCGGGAAAAGTAAAATTGGAACGCTCGGCACGCGAGGTCTCGAGATTGCCATCTACGACGTGGGTATGTCGATTTTCGAGCCGTGACAAAACCTCGACCTGTGAACTTCTTAGACGCGAGTGTGCCCAACAATAAGAAATAAGGATTCCGTAACTCGATTCCGTCACCGCTCTACTAATGATGTTTTGCTGGCTTTCAACGTTGTCCCCGTTCCCTTAGATTCGGTGTTTGCTCTCTGTCTTCGAACGAAATATATTTATTATATTTTTGACGTTGAAACGTTTCTATATTGAAAAAGCTGCCAATAGAAAATGTTTTTGCATCGTTACATAGAAGGAAGAAAGTATGTTTACGTCGGCTGCAAGTGGAAAGACATTCAAAGAGACAAGTGCAGAGTATAGACGGAACAAAACGTCGGCCTAATGGTTCAATTCTACGCTCGGTCGAACTCACCGCCTCAGTCACAGATCGGTTGCACTCGCTTACGACGATCGTAGTACCAGCAATTAGCTATTCATCGATCGATCTTTCTCTACTGTTCGAACAACCTCGTTCCCCACCGTCTTCTCCGTTTCACCGTGCCGATCGGCGGTCTCGTTCTGCCAACAGTACACGCTCTTCCCCTTGTATCATTAGCGTGCATCTTCGCGAACCTTTGGAAGACCTTGTCTCCGTCCAGCGAAGCATGGAAAATGAGAGTACTTCTTGCGGCGAGTTCTCGCGGCAGTTTGTTTCGTCGCTTTTTTTAACATGCCACCGAGAGATCTTGGTCTCTTGACAAATGCTTTCTACGTGTTTCTTTACGCTCCGTTCCTCCGCGTTGGCCGTTGGTTTCTTCGGTTCGGAAAAGAGGCCAATCTGCTGACACTGATCTCCTTGCCACGTTGCTCCGAACCTGAATCTCGCGCTCGTTTCCTTTCCTCGACATCCTCCTCCGTGTCGTCGTTGTTCCTGCATGCCCGATCGATCAAAACTCGCGCACTCTGGCAACACCGTTTCCAAAACGTTGCTACATTCGACGCATCGACGTTTCGGTGGAAATCGACTCGCGTGCTGCTTCGATTGGCGTGGGCAACAGATGCGCAAACGTTGAAAGTATCTCTCTTCGACACGTGTGTCCCGTTGCACCTTTCTCAGCTTCCTGCTGTTCCACCTCCGGCTACGTAGATGATTCGCGCGAGGTGGATACGCCTTAATCGAGCCTGTTATTTCGAACGAACTGTCTCATCCGTTGCAACCGTCACTTTTGTACGATTTCCATAACGTGTCGCGTCCTTTCTTGAACGATCCTTTTAATACGAGAATCGATCTATACACGGTCTATATACGGTTCGCTTCCTCTTCTCGACGGGGACCTTTTATCTTGATCGTTATAATTAGGTAGAGTCGGAAACGAACACGTTCGCGTGCCCCGGACAGGTGAACACGCGACAAGTTCACACGACGCTCATTTGATCAACAGCCGTTGGGTTTTACGCGCAGCTTGCCCGCTCTGCTTGTCCCCATTAGCTCGCGCTAGCCCGGTGATTTACGTTCTCGATGAAGCAAATCGGTTCACTCGGTAACCTCGTAGTTTCGTTCGAGTTTCTCGGTGGAGAGGCGGTTCGGACAGAAGCGCGGAGTCGAGTGAAATCGATCCGACCGAACAGGTTGAATAATTCGAGAACCGAGCCGCAGTCGAGCAACGAGCGTCTCGAAACAAACATCATCGAATCGTCGTAGAAACTCGAGTCGGCTGACGCGTTTCAAGCAGCTTCGAACAGAGATCGAGATCAATTGGATTGGCTTTTGCAACCAGCACGCTCCAGGCGTCGCTCGAATGACCGGGAAATCGATCTGGATCGATGTTTAGCTCGACTTCGATTTCGTATTTTCAAACGTTCTTTCGCCGGCTCGTCAATCGTTGAACGACGCGTGCTCTCGTCATGCTTCGCGCTTCAGTTGCATCGCTCATTGACTAATCGTGAGAAGCAGCCGCTGTTTACGGAGCAGCGAAAAATACGAGATTTCCGGGCAAATATAGAGGAAAAGGCCTCGCGTCGTCTGTTAAGGAGCAATTAATTCGACGCGTGGGAAAGCGGACGACCGCTTTGCAGCCGCGACTTCCGCGATTTCGAGGCGCGGAGGCACGCGTTACGTGTCGTCCAGCAATTACAGTGTCCATTACGTATTAATCGGCGTTGAAACCGTTATGGTGCACGAACGGGTCGAGGCATAAATCACTGTAGGCACGTCGTTCTGAAGCAGAACCTGGTAACAGACTTCTCTCCACGGTCGTTCGTACCTTTATCAAGGACATCCGACCGATCATCGGCCATCGTTTTACTTACGCGCCGCATCGCGAATTTTCGCAGCTGAATGAAATTACAGGCGAATCATTTCGCGAAAGGCCTCGCGACAGTCGACTAGTGGCGGCCACCTTTGTTCTTCTTCTTGTCCTTGACGTTACTGCGTTGCGTTGAAGCGCTATGACTAACGCATAATTCCAGGCGCTGTTGTTTGAATGTTATCGAAACATTGGCGACGAATAAATAGAACGAACAGAGATAACTGTTCATCGGTAGCGCGAACGAATTTTATTTTCTGCGGACAGCGTTCTCGAGGTTGATTTTCACGACGAAAATATTTTCGAGTTATCGTGAGCTCGCGCTTAGACGACTCGAAGAATCTCCAAATACCTGGCTTCCGTGATTTTATACAAATTCGTGGCGTATGTATTTCATCACCTGTCGCCTCGTCTGGACGGACGAATTTATCCGACGTTTCGCTTTTCAAGAAATTCGACGCTTAGTCTACAGTTTCGCTTCTCGCTTCTCGAATCACGCGGTGTCGATTGTGCGCTTCTTCTGACGAATTTCAGCTTGCAGCGTTAACACCAGCGGATGATCGGCGCGAAGAATCGCAGAAGCGAGCAGAGCTGCTGATCGTTGCGATTCGGTTCGTCTCTGATTTACAAAGAACCTGTGAAAGTCGACCACGTGTTCATGCTGCGTGCTCGCCGATCGATTCGTAAACGCGTGCTTCTTTTTTATTACGATGATCTTTGCGTCAGGCTATGAAACGTAAAGTGAACTGAGTTAAGCTAACGTCGTTTTTGTAATGCGTGTCAAGTGCGCGGTTTGTCGTTTCGGATCGTGTCGCACGAAATTTCAGTATTGCATTATTCGCCGAGGCATCGAAAGACGCGCGGCACAAAGTGTCGGATTAACATGCTGGCGTCGACTATTCGACGTTGTATCAGGGATACCCATAATGTCAATATGATGTCGTTGTTTTTCAAATTTCATAAACATTGCCATCTAGTGACAATAATTTAACTTGTAACATAATCTATGTTCTAGTTAAATATATTGACATTTAGTGTGCTTAGCTACTGTTAAATTTTGAAAAAGTTTGAGTGAACCCTGTTTGAGTGAAATTTCGTATTAGACATTTGATGCTTTATGGGTTTCGAAAGCAATGCAATTAATACTGTTCATCCTGGTGTCTTCGATATCAGAACATGTCAGCGTTGGTTTAAAACATTTAAGAACTATAGTTTCAATCTTTTCGATGGTATAAAATCTGAAAGACCTGTTTGTTTTTCAAAATCGCCCTCATTTTGCAAAAAGGGAATAGAAAGTTCGTCAGAAAGATGCACGAAGATTGTCAATAACTGATTAAAACTGTATTAACTCTTAAATAATATAAAATTTTGTGTGATGGCGAGTCAGTATGAGAAAACGACGTTACTTATGGCGTGTTTTAAAGGACAATTTCTGTCTACGGGTAATTAGCCCGTAACATTCAAGGATCATTTCCCTTTCGTTGGTCTCGAACGCGGACAAACGCCTTAATTACCCTCGCCACCAGCTGTTACAAGATCGGTCATCGTGCACTTGCCATCGTGAGATATCGTGCTTTTAATTCACGAGTGTCGCCCGTAGGGTAATTAACGTTGCTTGTACAATTAAAAGAGAGAGCCCGGCCGAAGCGCGGACCCTTGTAGCAAACGGCTCCTCTCTTTTTACGGCAACTTCCTGCAAGGATCCTCCGCAGGTTGTGTCAGGGCGTCAAGGACGCGACATAATTGATCGAGGCCAGAGACGAAAGCGTGGATCGTTGTTGCACGATCTCCCTGTACGTACAGTTCCTCCTAGGGGAACACGCACCCAGAGGGGAACCCGGTGTGAATGGTGAAAACGCAACGCGTTGGAAAGTCGGGACGAAATATATTACCGAGGGCGAGCGATAAGTCCACAGGTTAACGCTGTCGTGCGGGCTTGATAACGCCGATAACGCACTTCCCACGCGAAGATACGTGCTTTATCGTCAGTTTTCACCGAAACAAAGGCAATGCTTGTCCCGACTGTTACGCCAAAATTACCATTTAAATCGTTGCACTTAAGTTTTCTCATTTCCTTTCTACCTTTCAATGTTTCCTTGAGCCAGATACGCTTATCCTGTCTCTGAAATGACAATTACGGAAGACACATATGGAAGTATGTTTTGTTTCAATGTTCGACTGTTGACCACTGTCCCATGCAATTCAACGTCCTTTTCAAGGATGGATATTTTCGTGAATGACGATGTTTTATTAAAAATTAAAGCTGTCCTGAAATAATGTAATGGTCCGTTGATAATGAGAAGAGGCGTAGATGAGGAATCGAGCGATTAGCCCGAATTTTTGATTGGTTACGAGAACGACGCAACTCCTCTCTCGTCCGCGCGTGCATTATAATAAATGTAGGCTATTACGAACTGCAGTAGGTTGATGACTGTCGTGCGTTTGTTCGCAGTGTGCATACTGCATTTCACAAACGCGTATGAATCACGGGGACCTTGAATGGAAATAAGCGTCGGCTGACGCGCGAAAGTGAATCCCCTGTTCATACAAGCGAGGTTTACAAGCCGAAACGACGCATCTGCTTTCATTAATAATCGCGAGCCAAGAAATTCGCAAGGTTTCTTGCTAAATGCGGAAACGATAACCGCTCGAAGTTCGAGTTTAAATTCGAGTGGAATAATCGTCGCGCATCTTTTGTGACGCAAGTCGACGAAACGTACTGGACAATTTCTGTAGTTAAATCGACTGAGAATCGAAATTGAAATGCAGGCGGTGGTGTTCTTCGAGTGATTCACGAATCGTTTGAATCTTTTAGTCGTTGGGACGATCGACAGTTGATCATTGGGTGTGGTTGCCAGACCAAACGACAAACGGGTGATTACGTTTCGAACGTAATGAACGATCGGAGCGAAGGACACGTCTCGTCGTGGATTCTATTTATGATAAAGATGCAGATACTTTCGAGGCTGGTTGCTTGTTTATTTAAACTTTTACCTTCGAGTCTCTCGCAATTATTCGAACAGAGCCGTCGTTCGAACGAACAAGTTGTTGCCAAAGGTGCTTATCACGGATGATACTTCGAGGTTTCTCGATTTCTGAAACCAAAGTTGCATTGTCCACGACACTGTTCACCTTTCCTCCGAATATACGAATGGACGTAAATTCGATATTCTTCGCGAATAAATTTCGATCGGTCGGCGAAAGGGAAACGTTTACATAAAGCACTTCCATTTCCTATTTTTAATTCAACGGGCGCAAATCTTTCCGACAAGATCGCAGGCGCTGATAAACAGCGGCAAAGTAGGATGAAAGTGTGGCAGTGGAAAGTGAGCAGAAACCCACTCTTCAGCTTCCGTTCCTCCTCCGGCTTCTCTTCGCGCCGCTTCTTCTCCATGAAAATTCACGAGATGCCACGTGATCGACGACGAACGAACAATCGCCGGTTGTCCATTTTAATGCCATGCAGCGCGATTGCGCTATTCAGATTTCGCGTCGAATAGTGTTACAGTGTTTGATCGCGATGCTCAATGTATATTGTACAGTGTGTTGCTCTCGGTTTCGATTAGACCGCCAATTATTTTCTTTTGTGCATAAATAGGTAATTTTTACTTTATCTACTTTTATTGCGTTGCTTGGCATCAAAAGGAAGCGCTGTCGCGCCGCGTGACGCTATCCAATACGGTTTTTTAAATAGCCAGTGGCTATTTTGTCCCACGACGCGATGATGTAACGCGCTTCTCGCGAGACTGACTCGGAGGATGCGTAAGGTGGTAGCAACGATCGATCCCGTGATAGCCGCGCGCCATGGGAAAACAGCAAAGTACTACCTGGCTGGTCGATGCTCATGGCGACCCGCTGTTCAGCCTTTCTGCCACTCATAACAGTACTCTACGGTGTTCGGAGCCGAGTAGGAGGAGTGAAGACAGGCAGGCAAGTACGTTGGCCGCAGGCAGGAGAGCGGGTTCCGCGAAGCTGAGGTCGAAAACCGTGGCTCGCGACGCGAGACCAAGGGCAGACGATGAAATTCGAGCGAATCGTGGAAAATTGCTAATTGCCGCGGCCGGAACGATGCGTCGTGCTCTGTTGACGGTCGTTTCACTGCGGCAAGGAAAATTGCTCGTTGCAAAGAGTTAACGTAACGAGATACTATCTCGCGTGTGGAATATACCATTTGGTCTTTCACCAGTTGTTACGATTCGACTACGATCATTGAGTGTGTGGAGGAATCGGGCTGGATCGATTGCGATATCTTCAACATCAGGCCTCAACGGGTGTTTTGAAATCCGACGATTATTTCGTGCAAGAAAGTCAAAGACCGTTTCTTGGAAAAGCGATCCAAGAATCGAAACGACGGGCCGTGAATTTCAATCGGCGAAAAATCGGCCAAACACGGCTCGCGTCCTCGACAGTGTGGTATAGCGGCCGGCGCGTTTGCCGGGGCAACGAGACGCACTTACTTTCATCCGATATCCCCAAAGTCGCGAGGCATTTTTCGAGATCGCCGGCAAACGAAGGTTACCTACTTTTCGAGCAACGCGAACAACACGAGGTTTCACTCGCGTCGTCGCCGTTGCGTTCCTCGGACACGACGTCTCCCCATGGAAAATGAAACTGGGCAACCGAAACACGAACTCGAGCTCGCTTAATTTCCGTCCACGTCCTCCAGTTTGCCTGGACGCAGTTTCGACGTCAAATTAAAAGTTCCTCGGTGGAAAAAAAGAAACAACACTTTCGTTTTCGTTTTCTACAACCGACCACGTACGTCTTCATTTAATTCAACGTATGCCTCATCCGGTGACGTCTTTCTCTCGAGCGGCTTGAAAGGATAATTGGCTTTTCGTGTTCGAAATTGTCGAAACGAACGTTTGTTAGTTTTTGGCCTCGAAGGAGAACGCTGCGCATTTGCACAGCATTTGTACCTGCGTAGATATCACGGCCAGGTTTTGAAACTCTTAGCTGTCGACGTGTATTCGGTTCACACCTGCGCCATGCCTAAAACGACACTCTCACGGAAACAATAGGCAAATCGACTACGTTGCGCTTCGCCTGACACGCCGAACAAAATTTTTCGACGTAGAAAGCGAGTGCCGATCGATACCACGACCGCGATTCCGTGGAATCGGCTTATAGTCGTTGGTCGTTTTAAGGCTTCGCCGTGTTTCGACCGTAAACGAAGCCCTCGAGGATAAGGTACGATAACGGACGGATGATAATTCGAAACTTCCGAGCACCTCCGAGGCAGAGTTTGATGTAATAATATTGATCGAGATTTTTCGAGCGGATTACGGAACGATGACGGGTATGAAACGCTCCGTATGGTTTATATTTGATCGGAGGCAAGTGGCAAGTGGTACGAAAGGAGACAGATGGTTATGAGTTTACAAAGTGGGATTAAAAACGTCGGTCATCTCTAATGGAATTCGATCGCAAGTGTTTTATAAATTGGCGACAAAGTGTGTGAAGGGAATAAGCTGGCAGATTGTTTGAATTCCATTATGTTTGTCTCTGTCACGATCTTTTATTTCGCTGTTCTTTCGTCGTTGGAAAGCTTCTTTTAACGAAAATACGACGGAATCTTGTTTGCTAGAAACGAGAACGAAATCGGGGATTTTATTGTTCTTTCTGACAAATGAAAAAGTATCTCGAAAATGTGAACTGCGTGAACTGGCTATAAACAGTTAAATTAGTGGGTTACATTGTTGACCCTTTGTTCTCGGAAACTTTATATCATCTACCAATGATTTATTTAAAAATAAGCCACAGCATTGGGAATAATCATCCTGTTGAAATGGTATTTAGCATGAAATTTTGTTGATTATATCTTTCTAATATGTGATATCGTTACTTAAAACAATCATCAACGTGCATTGCGGGCTTGCTAGAACAGCTATACTATGTAAGAGTTAACGATACATGCAATACTTTCAGTCTTTGAAAAAAAATAATCTTCATTAGTTTGTATAATGCCGCGAGAAACAATAAGAAGTCTATGGTTCATATGAATTATTTCGAATGAATGTCAATTGATTCACGACTGCTTCTGTCCTCGGGAATACTTTCTTCTTCTGCTACTAAGCTACTATTTATCAAGCTACTAAGCTCAATACAATTACTTGCAAACTAATATTCGTACAATACGGACGTTAAACGTAATAATACTCTTCATGAAATGAACTAATATTTTCAAATATTTCTTTAAAGTGTGACAACAACTCGTAACAATCACTCTTATATATAACAGAATATTGCAAAATGTACAGCTAAAAGATGTTCTGTTTCTTTTTTTTTTTTTTTTCGATGCACATACTCTACAATGTCTTTGGAAAGTTTTCTCCCACTAGTCTTGTGATGATTCTTATAAATTTACGATTCTTTGTACTTGATAACCGTAAAAAAGCCGATAAGTAGACTTCCTGTAGATAAAGTGTTAAATAGTAGAAACATAATATAATTTCTATTTGGACGGGAGTCAGCCGTTTAAAAACAGCAAGTGATATTGGCCGATCACAGTACAGACGCGTCAGGGTTCGTAGCGTGAAAACGTAGCGTTCCAGATGATTCTCTCGAATCGGTATCCTTTCGCGTCACCGGATGCGACGATGGTCGCCGGCAGCGATCCGTCCGAATGGCTAAACTGTTGCCCCGACGCCCTCATAAATATTAAATTGTTGCACTTCCTTCTTTCACCCGTCCCTCTTTTTCTCGGTCGCGCGGCCAGAGGACGTCGTGTCCGCGACGGAGTATAACGCGTGATCAAACTCGCCTCGAGTTAATTAGCGAGGTGTCGTAATAATTGTTCGCCGGCTATCGCTACCTACGCTTGTCTACGTCTACCAACTATAAATCCGCCTTAATGACTTTAATCGGCGAAATCTCGGCGAAACCTGCACCATCCGCCGTGGGGTTTCGTTCCGTGTTTTACGAGCCTATTGAACGATTGAGTGTTAAAAGTTTCCACTTTGGGTTTTCCAATGTTTCATCGATATTTGAAATTATCGAGCGATCGGTACAACCGAGTAGACGCCGCTGATGGCGAGATACAAGATCGAGGTAAAAGCTATCAAAGCGATGTGTTTCTCCCGTTTAATTAATTGTTCGTGAGTTTGTGCATTTCGCAGCCACGCCCACGCACAAACAAACGATGATAAATAAATCGAGTTTAAAGCACTGGCAAGCCGCTGGCCAATAAAACTCGGTGGTGACCACGTTTCTTTCATCTCGCACGAACTTAATTGGACGCGTATTAAATTGACGGGGCGATCAATTTCGAGGTCGGAATTCCCGCGATTCGCAATGAACATTTCAACGACGCTTATCTCGCAACGCGGCCGGATTCGTTCTCGTTCGTGCACAACGCGCGCACATCGGTATTTCCCAGGAATTTCATGTTTTCCAATCCGCGTTCGGACCGCGTAAGGATCACATCGATCCACGAGCAATCGCGTCGAATAAAGCGAATCAAGAGGCAAGGAGAACGGGGAATCGCGATCGATGACGCGACAAAGCTATAGCAACGAACTCGTAACCGATCAAGCGATATTATAAACGTTAATTGCTTCAGATCGAGAGACGATAACGTTCGGGAAACGTTGTAGGCTGCGAGTAGAAATTCGCGTGCAAAGATTTTGTTCGACAGAATTTTACTTGGATGCCAAAAGGAAAATCGCGACGAGTTTCAGCGATCGTCGAATATCTGTTGCTTGTTCCATATATCGTAGCAATTTACCGTGGCGTGTAAGTGTCACTTTGCGATACACGTGGTATTCACTCGCTCTTATCGAGTACACTGATTTCTACGTATGCATGAAACTACGTATAAATGAAACACAGATCGGAAAACAACGCGTCGCTGTGCAGTTTCACGCGTTAACGTTCTTAGATCGCTTAACATTCCTCGAAAGCAAATCGGAACCGCGAATCGGCCTATCAGATCTCGAGCAAGTACAGAGTGTTTTTTCAAAAAGTTGGAAAATTAATCATTCGTCTAGTCAACCTTTACTATTTCTTCGGAATGAGCCAACAGCGCGAGCGCGTGTATACCAACCAGTTACTGGGAATAACTTCATAAATTTTCATTTTTCGAGAGCGAACATCGAGAGGCATACGGAGGGACACACATACGACGTGAAATCTTATCGATATCGAGATCGTGGCGCGTGTCAAAGATACATGATGAAAAAAACTAGGGTGAATCATGTTTGCATTGGCATTGCCTGCCAGCTTGTTCAGAATCGATATCGTTCGCAGAGATAAACGGCCAAACTGAGCTCACCTGTAGCTCGCAGGCGACCGGCCGTGAATCGCGACGCTAACCATCAATTATCGTGATATATACTGGCTCTTGCCGCGACTACCTGACGAAAGAAGCTGCATCCTGTCGATAATTCGCCGACTTAACTCCCGCCTCTCATATAATCTGGCGCTGTTCTCGTTTGTCCCGGAAATTTTTCGGATCGCGGCCGTCCGGCTCGCGATTTATTGGTAATTTCACCTTAATGATCGAACGAACCGCGCTGCCTTGCGTAACGTTGATCTTTTTTAGACGTTTTATCGATCGTTTCCTTGAAGAAAAACCGGCTTCTCGATTAGACAATATCGGACGTAATCAAAGAGGAGGGAAAAAAAGAAAAGAGAGAATGTCGACGGTATTTGGCGACGTTTTTATCCAAGAAATTTACGACAGAGGAATTTCGAATGGATAATTTGTAGGAAATCCTATAATACGACTTCCTAATGTACAGTTTGATATTACGGCGAGATAAACTGGGGCGATAAAATTTGCGGTAATTGGTCGGTTCTACTTGATCTGTGCATAAAACTCAATGAATCGTTATTTTTAGATATATTCCACTTATCTTTCCATCCTTTCTTAGTAGGAGGAAAAATACAGAAAAAACGTGGAAAGGCACAGCTCTGCCAGTAAACAAAAAAAAGTCTCCAACCACCGTCGTAACCAACTTCTTTCGCGCTCACGCCTACTTAATTAAACTCTTGATCGCCAGCAGAACGTAGAACAAACCTGCGGATACACGTTTCGCTAAAAAAGAGGAAAAAGAAGAAGAGACGCAGGCGCGTCGACAGTTTCCTCCTGGTTGCTCGCGTGCGTGCTTTATCCCTGGCGATAATTATCTGCGCCCGCGACGGAAGGAAAAAGAGGAGCCCAGGAGAAACACGTGTCGTGAAAGGGGTCCCGTGCGTGTACCGTCGTTACGTACGGTCGTTACCAGGAGTAACTTTTAAGCCTGATGTGTTCGCCAGGCTTACCCGGTGCGATCGGGGCCCGCGGTCGACAAAATGCCTCGTTACTTAGTTTACGGACAAACCTTGTTACCAGTTCTCGTTTTAAAAGCACGCCGCTCGCATACATCTCGAGTGGCGTGCAATTTGTAAGATACTTTCGCCGCGACCCGCTGTTTTCCGGGTTCGGACCTTTCCGTTAATTCGACTGAAAAATCAGAGAGGAAGGAAACCTGACCTGTTACACCGAATCAATTAAATTTCTTCTCGGGACTGTAGATCGACTCGAGATGCAATCAAAGAAGAGCTCGATGGGTGACTCGCGAACGCAACAGGAAATCGCGGTCTGCTACAGTCGCGGCACTTGTCTCCGATGTCCGCTTACGTAATCGTGTATTGCTTTTATAAAATTATATACCCGGCGTTATCACGCGTCCCGCTTGCACAACGCGCCCAGTTGCACGGCCACGAGTTGCGTAACGAGCGATTTTACAATGGGATCGTTTACGGTAAGCGGCCGTTTCTGGACGATTAAGCGAAGAGCCGTGGAAAGAAAAACGAAAGGGGGGCGAGGAAAAAAGAAGAGGAAGTCGAAGCAGCAGCGCCGAATCGGGCGGTTAGCCAGAGGTCGAAGCACCGAAGATACGCCGAGCACGTGCAACGCTCGCGGAAGCGATTCGCGTGCTCGAGGATCCGGGACGGTTGATTTTTCTTCCAGGTTCGTTCTCACGCTGAACTATCGCGCGCTTCGAAAATGATAGAGCCAACGAACCCGCGCCGATCTCTCGCGAGATTCTCCATTTTATCTTCTTCTTCTGCTTCTTCTTCTTCCTTTTTCGGTCGACCAATTTTCGATCTGTTCGTTTTAGCTCCCGACGAGGTCCAAGGATATTTTTGTGCGTGACGTAGGTAGTGCGAATTAATGGTAGGTGTTCGATGCGGGTCTCGTGCACGTGCTTGGAAATTCGCCGGTCATTTTTGTAACCGAACTAATCGCTCGTTTCACTCTTGGCACACTTTCTTGGTCAACTGAAATTATTACTGTTAAAAAACGAGGCGAGTGTCGTTCCGGCGGACAGTCGTAAAGATGGTTCAGAAAGATGGTTGATGGAAAATTTTAAAAAGTCGGGACGCGAGCCGAGTCGTTTAACCCGTTTCTTCGTTTTTTCTTGCTTTTTGTTGACAAAATTACGACGAGCCGGTCGGTTGGTTCAGCCACGAGGAAATCGTGTCGAGTCGACAACGTGATTAGACTCGAGACGCAAATTTTACTTTCGTCCTTCGCTCGGAGCACCTCGTTACGACAAAAACTTTCTTTTCCGCCGGCAGACACGCGCGTTCCTAACCAGAACGAGACAGAAATCCGGCGCGAGATGGTCATGTGAACTTCTAGTCGAGGAAATGTTTTCGTTTTTATTGCGTTCCTTCTGCTTGGAAAACCTTCTGTAAAGTAATTCTGTGATCCACCCGTGTGCCAATTCTTTAAGATTAAGACTTCTAATCATTTAGGATTTTCTGCCTGATCGTATTGACAAGGTATTGACGATCGGATTAATTCATGAAAGCGACTCGAGGCGTAGCTATTTAACCGTGTTTCGCGCTGCTCTTGTTACATGTGTTCATTTCAAAGTACGCAGTATATTTGGGTCGTAAATCCGGCACGCGATGACGATACACTGACAGACGAAGCATGACAATATCAGCCCACATTCGATCGAAACGAGGAAATTTGACGCAGATATCGCGCCGTGGTAACATCGATCGTCGAAGAAATCATGCTTGCCGATGACAGGTGATCGGAGATATCGTTGATTTCGTCCAAACGACTGTAGCGTGTGCGAGATATTACAGTTGCATCGACGAGAGCAACGAATCACTTTAGCTGGATGTTCAGATCCTTCCCTAACTTCTTCTTTGCCTGACGTCGAAGAAATATTACAACATCTTTTCTCTGCTCTAACAAAGAAATTTTCACATGCCAGATCTGGCAACAGGCGTTACACTTTCCTTCCGATTACGATGACTTTCGCACGGGACGCGACTTACGTAATTCCGTCAGACTCTGGACGAGCAAAGAGAGCGGGATGATCGGATGGATCGCTTTCCACGTGCACGCGTCTTCACTGAGAAAGGAACGAACTCGAAACGGAACGCTCGTTGAGATTCACGCAACACGCTCCCACGTCGTATCCGGCCTTCGTCGAGTCCCACTCGCATTACAATTTCACCGTCGTAGGGGCACTTTGTACCCTTCGAATACCCCACCCTACACGCGTAGACGATAAGCGAGAATCGTTCGCCGATCGATCAATCACGATCCAGCGATTAATCAACGCGGATGCGTTGCGGCCAAGGATTTCGCAAACCAACCGCCCGAACAATGGATCACTTTTACTCGCGGCACGCTCGGCAAAGAGCACTTTATGATCCGTTCGGGGAATCGCGAATGAGGCAAACTCGACAAACATCAACGCCAATCCCATTGGCAGCCGTTGGAAATACGGGAATAAATTACGGGAAGAATAAAAGGGAATAACGGATAACGAGCTGGGTTCGACATTTCGTTCGTGGACGTGGGCAAACGTGGGTTCCGTTTCACTGACTTTGTTGGAACTCGCTGGCGTATAATTGCGCGTCGACTACGCGGAGAAAATAACGCAAATATCGCGGCGAGCCCACATTAAATATGAGCGTAGAAACGGGATCGACGAAGAGAATTTCCATTCTATCGGCTGACGTGCTTTTTTTTATTCCGCGTGTTCGTGCGTAGAGCATCCTCGTTCCGATTCTATCGATGCTCGAAATTCACCGCCACGCGATAATTACGCTCGTGAATGTACGGTATATAAGTACGCAGATAATTCCTATCGAGTATTGAAGATAGAACAACTAGTCACGGCCCCTCTGGCTGAACGTAAACATCGCATTCTACTCAATTGCCTCGTATTTCAGAGATTATTGCCGGTTGACGACCAGCTCTCGCCGCTATCTACGATACGTACGTCGAAATAAATAATTCCGCAGGTCACGCGGCGAAGAATCTAAAAGTCTCGGCGGTAATTGCGCGTAATTTTATCCCCCTTGGTTGCTTTCTAGCTCTCTCGCCGAGGGAACCGACAAGAAACCGCGATTCGCACGAGATACAGCATGAAATCTGAATTTCGAGGAAATCGCGTGTTTACGAATCGTCCGCTTTTTCTCTGGCCGTCGGCCATGTCTGGTGTCTAGAGAAAGAACGCTGCCTCTCGCGTTAGACAGACAGTAGCGAGTTCGTACGGACGAGCTCATCGAAATTCGAACGAACCTGCCTTCGTGACCAGAACGCGGACTGGAAATTCAAGTGTAACCTTGTGGTTGTGCTCGCCGAGTCGCACGATCAAAGCGAATAGACGTGTAACTATTTGCGTTCTTGCCGCATTGCCGTTCTTACCACACACGTGGGTATTTTCCGTGTCGCGACGCTCTATTTTCGCCGGTTTATTCTCGACGTCTGAGCAATAACGCAAATTTCGGGCGTGGTATCTTGGATCACAAGCGTGGCGCAAAATTGTATTTGCCTTGCTGGATGATGGATCAAAAATATCCTTCGTGAAAATATCCCACGGCAGTAAAAGAAAAAAAAAAAAAAAAAAAAAGAAATAAAAGAAACGACGATAAGAGAACCGTAGGAATTTAGGTCAATGCGTGTCATTATGTAATCCAGGAATTCCTGAGCATTGCGTCGGCTCTAATCAATAACGTCAATTGTCTCGGTCGTAATAGATTACGGCGCAAATCACACGCTGTGTAGACTTTTCGAATTACCAGCGTTGGTCAAATAATTACGAAGCATACGTTCAAACAACCAGATAACGCGTGACGGAATTCAAGAAATATAAGATTGGCACTTTATGAAGTAATACATCCATCCATTTCTTCCAGCGACTCCTTCATGGTCTTCTAAGTAGTTTCGTAGTCGTTCAATTTTTCACTGTCAAACGAAATTTCGTAATGTCCAGTTCAAACAACCTCTTCTTTCTCTAGAAATACAGATTCCACTCGACGACGAACATTTCCTTTCTCGATCTGATCTTCTCCGATTGAATTTTGTCATGATTCTGTCCTAATGCAAGCGTGAAATTTCCTGGTTCTAGGAGCCAATCGAAGGCCTCTTACCTGGCGTATCGTCGAGAACGAGGAGCGCCCGACACCGAGGGCAGTTACAAGAGAACCATGTCACCGACGTCTCGGCTAGAGGACTGGCCACCGCCGCGGGATCACGACGATCCGGTTCTTCTGCGCGTCACGCCTCATCATCCGTTGCAGCACCATCACCATCACAACAATCACCATTCGCAGCAGCCGGAACTTTCCAAGTCTCACAGCGTGGACGCTCTTCATCATCGTTTGGAGGAACGGTCCGCGCAGCAGCAGCAACAGCAACAGCATCAACAACAACAACAACAGCAGCAGCAGCAGCAACAGCAACACTCGACAGAAGTGATCGGAAAATTGTCGCACGATTTGAACAAGAAACTGCAGGCAAGCGAGGCGAGATCGCGAACCAGCGAGAATAATAACAACGATAACCTGGAGGATCGGCATCAGCAGCATCACCACCATCATCACCACCATCATCATCATCATCATCAGGAGAAGCGGCAGCAGGAGAAGAGGCACGATTATGAGCAACGTAGGGAACGGCTGTCGCCCCAGAGCGTCGAGGTCCTTAACGACAGGAACCGACAGCTGGAACGCGAACGCAGGAAGCTGGCGGCCAGTTGCGAACCCCTACCTCACAACAGAGAGGTAATATTTCTTTTCGGTCGTTTGGCACGTATTCTGCCGGTAGGTTACTTTCCTCCTCGCTGCAGTACCGAATTATCGATAAACGCAGCGAGTAGTGTTCCCTTGAAATGTTACACTTACTGTTGAACAAATAAGAAAATAGAGAAAAGTACTCTCTGTATTTTTAAATTTCGGGAAATTCGAATTTTCTACAGGCAGTTTAGTAATTATCGTTGAAACATCCGAGTCTAGATGCAAAAACTTTCGCCGCTATTGACGTTTCGACTAGTAAATAAGACTAATCGAATGAATTTCAATTAGAAACAGAGTCGGAGCATGGACGTATCCTCGTCGGTCGAAGAGGACTTCTTCCGCGAGCGAAGCGCCACCATCGAAATGACCTCGCAGAACATCGAGCTGCTGAATCGGCGCAACGAGAAGAGAACGAACGCCACGTCGACGTCGACCAACGCGATCACTGCCTACATCACCACGTCGTCGGCGTCTACGACAATGGCGATCACGACGGACAGCTGTTGGCCGCGAGGTCACGAGGTTCACAGTTCCATCGAGGCGTCGCCCGTGTCGGACAGGCCTCCAGCGCCGACCAATTCGCCGCCGAGGACGCCGGATCAGATCGAGAGAGACAGTTCGAAAGGCGCGGTGCGCAGACGATCCGGAAGCTGCTCCAGCTCCTCGTCCGGTAGATCGTCGGATCCTCGAGTCTCGCCGAGGATTCTGTCCAACAGTTTCTCTAAGACCGAGAACTCTTCTCCCAGCAACAGAAAGGTCTCCAGTCCCACTCAAACGGACAACACCGGTTCCTCGAACAGAGGATCCAGCCCGCCCGTTCGTTCGAGCCAAACGAACGAGATCGAGCTGAGAGTGGACAGGACTTCCTCGTCGAGTAAATCGAGATCCGGCGGCAGGTCCTCGACCTCCTCGATCTCGAGCGCGTCGAAAGCTTCCTCGTCGTCGTCGTCGAGGAATTCCCCGGTCGAGGAAGACGGGCCTTCTCCGCCGGTGTCGCCGTGCATGTCGCCTCAACCGGGAATCGAGGGGCTGACTTTGGTGCAACGTACGGAGGTTGTCCTTCGAGTGAACGCTGCCACCAGCGACGCTGCCTCGCAGACCGACATGTTGGATCAGACGGAGCCCGAAGCACAGGCCAAAACTCAGGAAATTCCTCCCGCCAGGAAGAAACTGCCGGAAGAAATCGAATGCGAGGAACTCGGCAAGGACTTGGCGAGCCAGCTGAGTCCGAACGACAAGCTGGTACCTCTCCTAGGTGAGCCGATGTCACGTCGATATCTCGTCGATCGAACAGAAACGACGTTTTAAAGAACACCGTTAGTTTACGATCTAACGTCAAATCGTTTGGATTAGTTACGTCTCGTATCCGTCACGTTCCACACGTTTTCATCAGCGAGAACTTTGATCCCGGATTACTCGCGTTCGATACGATTACGTCGAATAAGAAACAAGCTGACGCCGACGTTAACGATGGCTTCTCTCAATGGCTTATCGAGCGAATTTACCTCGGCTAGTGTCATCGTCAATGTTTCGATTTGCTTGTCTAAACTTTTGTTACTCGTGCGACAGTCGCGAACGCACCGATAAGAGGTATACTACAGCCAGCTTGTAGTTACACGCTTGTAATACCACGCGTCCGTTGATGCGCTGCTGCGTCATCCGCAACGAGGTGGAGCCCCGGCTGACCGGGCCGACGACCTTTTATTTTAATAAGCGTTAAACCAATCGACCAGTCAACCGTGTTATTCAATTACGCGTCGTTGTTTCCCGCTGGATCTTTGTTCCTCGCCATGCACAAAACGGCTTCCACGTGGACTCCAGGCGCGCAGAAATCTACCGAACAGAGGAATCAAGCCGTGTAACGATTTGTTCGTATCAGTTCCAGCGCCGGAGCACAAAAAACCTACCGACTACGTTACCGGTCTGTTCAGGATGGAGGCGACCTTGCAGCCGCGACCTAGGCGCCGACTCTCCCTCGAGGAACCAACGACCCCGTGCTCCGACAGCGGTGACGACGAGAAAAAGTGAGTATTATTATTGTAATTCGAGTAATTGAGGGTTCTTTGGAAACTGGTTATCAAGGAGATTCCCGTGTGTGTTGTATCCAGATCAAGTTGAAAATGTTAAATCTACACGATACAAAATCCGTGTGTTTATCGTTCTAAACAATAACGATAACTCAGACGATATCGCCGAGTCGTAGAAAAAATCGTACTTGGCCAGAGCTGAAAATTCACGAGATCCTTTTAACCAGCATTTCGCCTAATAGATTGTTACTTGAACGCACGTAGCGAACGACGTTCTACAAGTGTAAAATCCCTGTAATTTCCATAACTCTGCAACTATCATTTGCGTGTTCTCTCGCGACTGGCCGTGCGCCGTTTCCTCTCATTATCGTTACATAAATCGTTAATCGATCGTCCCGAACGATACGCGACGTCGATATTTCATACAGGTTGCTTGCTCCGCGCGAGTACCTGCGACTACCACTTTCACCGAACACCTCGACCACGCAGGATTATCAATCGAGACGTGCCTTCGATCGTCGACGTGGTCGATACGAGGTCCAGTCGCAAGAACGCGCGCGTGTCTTGCGAATTTTCGCGAAATCGGCGATCGATTCGATTCGCGACGATTTCAGGAACCGTGTCAAGGGGATTTCCCCTTTTTCACGGTACACTGCGAACGAGAACCTCGGCTAAAGGGGTCGTCGTTCACGGTGAGGTCCTTTATTGGTCGTCGAGCAACGTTTAACGTGGGCGTGACCGCGAGATTCCTAGCCAGGCATCGTTAAACGAGCTCCATTAGCGTCGGGATATAATTGTCGTTCTTCAAATGGACGGCTTACGAGTCGATGACACGGACGAATCGCCTGCAACATTCGTACGATGTACAATTTCCTAATTGCTTACATTCGTCGTTTCTTCTTCCGTGTTCTTGCGTCTGCTTGCTTGTTGTACGAGATCGCGGGAGATGGTGACCGTCCTCGCTGTTATTGCCTTTGGAATTTTTACATTTCGATCGAGAGAGAAGCGGAAGATATCTCTGGACGACCAAGTTGGATCACGGGAAAATAGACCGTGAACGTTTACACGGTGTCTTTTAAAATCGTCGCCGATGAGATTTTCCCCTTTTCCCTCCGCCAGGAAAGGAACCACCCGATCGACCGAGGACAATATTTCCGCCGGCACGCGCCGGGAGAAAGTACCAGAGGCGCAAGACGGTTACGTAACTAGCCATAAATGATATTGTTAGGTTAGCTACTTGGTGGTCTACGCATCATTTCGTTCGCCAGTCTAGCACGGACGTGCGGTGACATCGTTTCGCTCGATCTTAGCTCGCCAGGAGATCGGTCGTCGCTGCACTCTCCACATCGCGCGAACGCGTCCACCATGGAGACCAAAGGCACATCGGAGAAGTAACGTCGCAACTCGTGTTCGATTACTTTCGTAATACCTGTTCCTATTGCGTACTCGACTAATCCACCGACTTGAGGAAAGTCTCTGAAAGTCGTTCATCGCCGGTTAACTTAACTACACGCCCTAGAGTCGTTCCGCCCAACTAACGTTTCCCCGTAGGCTAGGAACTTTACGTTTGCTTCGTTAACCGTACGGAGAACTCGAGCAACAGACGAGCAGCTTCCTACCACACCCCGTGGAGCAGAGAAACGCTTTCGAAAGTGGTCACGGGTGGCTTCTTGGAGCACGGCGCGCAAGATCAGCCGCGTGCTGGTCATACTCGCTGCGGCATCCACTTCCGCTTTTCATTAATTGCCTTCGAGTTCAACTCGAGCGTAATAGTTGCGGCTAATCAACGCGGTCTTGCTCTTCCAACTGCGCCGCAAACCGCGCTTTCCTTTCTTTATCACTTTCTCCTGTTTTGCAAAGTTAAGATTAACCCCCTTGACTGCGCGAATTTTCTAGTGCATTTCTGTCGAATAGAAAATTGATTAAACCAGGAAATTTCGAAACGAGAATTGAAAATAACGTCGAAATTTGTCTTTGTCGGATCGTATCGCGAGAGTGTCGCGCGATATTACAAAGCAAGGGGGTTAATGGTTAATGAACGCTAGTATCGTCTGTTGTTCTCCACGAAAATCCCTCAAACACTGACGCGAGTACATCGCGAGGTAACACGTGTGACAAGGGATGCGTTTGCATCAGGGCACTAAATCATCGTCGTGTCGTATGACGTTCCCGGTTCTACGAATCGTGCCGATCGATTCGATCGTGAGTCATACCACAGATGGTGCAATCGTCCATGATCACGAGCCGCACTCGAGGATTTTTGCGTCCAGCCGCCCGACCGAATAACTTAGATGGGATGGAAACTACGTTTGTTGCAGGCACGAGACGATACCCTCGACACCAGTCACACCGTTATCGGCGGACTCGACCAGTCCTCTGTCCCCGACGTCGGCCTACTTCACCACGTCCGAGGGCAAAGCGAGGTTTCTCACGAGATACTCGCGCGAAGTGACGATCGAGGGATTGACGCGGCAGGAAGACTCGCCGCCAGTCATTCCCACCGACAGCCTTGATCTCAGACAGAAAAAGGTAAGGAATTTCTTGTGGAAATTTTGTTATTTATTATTTTCTAGAATACGAGTTCTAGATCGATGCTACATCGTTTAGACGGATAGCTTCTCAGTCGGGTAGCTTTTCTGGTGAAAATGACAAACACACAGCTGTCGAGTATGTTTTTATCTGTTTAATAATCTATTTGAACATTGACGAAACAAAGTTCTTTACGAATCATTCGTGTTCGTGGTTAATAAGCACGTTCTTGAAATACCTATTGGCTCTTCAATCGTTGAAACTTTCCTTGAAATTACCGGCTGCTAGCGTATTAATTTGTACCAACGATTCCCGGAACCTTACTCCTCTTTTCCTTTTACGTAATCATCCTACACCTAAACTGAACACCTTCTCCTAAACTGAAACATCTGCTACCATCCCTTGCTTTCCTTTTCGCGCCGAGTCATCAAGACTCGAGCTCCTCTGTCGCCTAATGTGCATGCCTCTTCATCGATCAAGCCACACAGCTGTTTTAAAAATGACTTCGACGACGGATCACTTCCGTCGTATTTCGTCGCACACGTTCGAGGAGGAAAAGTCCGTGAAACATGGGCGATTGTCTCCGCAGGAAGAGCTGATGATGAGGCTGGACAAGAAGTTGGTAGTCCTAAGAGCCGAGCAGGAAGCGGTGCGCGAGGAGGGAGAGGTGAACGAGGCGTTAGGGGCGCGAGTTGCCACGAAAATCTCCGCGGTCGCGAGACCAGCGGAAGCTTCCAAGTATCGTCTCCACGTGGAGGAAGTGGGCAAGATCACGAGTCTTCTTCTTGGCCTGAGCGGCAGGTTGGCACGAGCTGAGAACGCTCTTTATGGAATGCCGGCTGATCACGCGGAAAGGGTGAGTGCAAATGTTCAATTTCAATGCGTGAATATTTTTATTAACAGTCGATCTTTGATCGTCAAGTGGATTGGCATTAGTACAAGTATTTCCATCTAACTCTAAACTAATAATTTAATAATTCAGATGATAAAAGATAATTTGTACAATCCTGTCTTATTACATTTCAAATACTTGAGAGGGAAGTTAATTTTAATTCAGTGTAAGTTTTATTATTAATGGGATTATCGATATTTAATTCTCAAGTAGATCAGTATTGGTACAAATATTTAGAATGTAACTTTAAACGAATAACTCAATAATTCAGATGGTGGAAGATACTTTATATAATCCTCTTATTACATTTCAAACACTTCAGAGGAAAATTAAATCCAATCCGTTAAAGTAAAATTAAAAGACCTCTTGAAGGTCTTAATATTTACTTAAATATTTCACGTGTAGTTAATTACAGTTGAAGCAATAAAATAATTAATAAACTTCGATGTTACTTGTATATTTTTATCCAGCTCGATGGGTTTAATGTTAAACGAGAATCAAGAAATGGAAAACGATGGAAAACAATTTAATCACACTCGTGAATATTAATATTCAATTTTATTTCTGGAAATGAACGCGTGATTTATTAACCGGGCAGAACGCAAGGTCGTTTAAGATCGATCGAAGCAAGCGAAGCGATTTGTCATCGAAGCAAGATATTTCTCAAACAAACATAGACCGCGCTGAAACGAACATGCGTTTATTGAAAATCTACCGGACGTCCTTGCGTTGGACGTCGTCGACTCGTGGTGTTACGTGTCGCAAGGCGATTTATAATTGTTGAACAGGAAGGCCGGGGGAGCGCAGGCGCGATTACTCATGTGACTGACAGAAAGTCGTCTCGATTTATCGACGAAATCTTGCGCAATGCGTTTCATTACACTGAGGATTAATGTCGGTAGGAAACTTTAAAGTAAATGTAACACAAATCCGTTTATTGGAAACATTAATCGGCACCAAGATTAGTTTCATTACGTGAATTCCAATTATGTAAATTGTTCTCCAATGGGTTCGGTTTAAATAGACTTCGTATCGTAGGTCTTCGTATTTGTAAAATTCAGAGATAACGAGGAACGTTCCATTTTGTCGTTTGCAGAAAATCCTGGAGGGCAAGAGGGACAAGTTGCTGGATCAGCTGGAGGAGGCGAAAGTTCTGAAGAGCAACATCGACAAGCGTAGCGTGAACGTATCGACGATCTTGTCGAAGTACCTGAACGAAGAGGAGTTCGCGGATTATCAACACTTCATCAACATGAAGGCGAAACTGATCGTGGACGGCCGTGAGATCCAGGACAAAGTGAAGCTCGGTGAGGAGCAGCTAGCCGCGCTGAGGGAAGCGATCGACTAGTCGTAAAACAAACGCCAGCCCTCGGATCGCGATCTGAGCAGGGACGCGTGATTATGCCTGGTAACGCGTGTTCCCTCGAGCATGATGTGGTTTCTTTTTACGATAAGAAGGGGCACGTGAACAAGATCCAGCGGATCTTGCAACCATCGAATTTTGTAAACGATCCTGCGAACGCGTGTGTTCGAATCGATGAATGGAACGTGATATCCCTAGCGTGTAGGTGTATCGGTAGCTTGAAATCGTTCTTTTTCCTTCTCCTTGGAAGCACGCGTATTCGTTGTACATATCATTCGAGTCCTAGCCGGACCAAGCGTCGAGAAAACGTCTTTTCGTCAGTGCAAGAATACCTTTATGCGAAAGTCAAGTCGATGATGGCACGACGACAAATGATCTTGAAGATTCAGAGACGGCCTCGAGTGGCTAGTCGTTGCTAAACTCTCACATTGACCGTATCGCGTGGCGGAGGTTGAGAATCGAGTGTCGAAATAGGTGCCACGAATAGGTACACACGTTGCGTTGATAAAACAACGAACTGAGAGTAAAGATTTGTTTTTTTTTTGTGTATTTTTTTTTCTTTTTTTTTTTTTACGTAAAATTATGTGATACAAAATTGATCACTAACGATCAAGTTTATTCGATCCGAGTGTAATTTCCGGTTAACGTGGTTCTTTTTCTTTGTGATTCGTACACAGATATATTGGGAAATTTTAATATATTGCAATTATACGTTATTTCTCGGTGATAGAGTTACAGAGTATGTGAAAGGAAAAAGAAGCTCGAAGAGCGGGTCGCTCTACAACACGTCCAGACATGTTCCGTTCGCGGTAGAAGCTTGGACGAACGCCACTGAAAGCAAACACACAGTGTACAGTTTACGGACATTTCCATTGCCTGGTTATATATAACGTCAGCGGCGACCAAGCCACGGAAACATTCTCGACCTAGAATTACTTCTGGTGCCTTCTTATATACGATATGTGATATAAAGGGTAAGGAATCACGTGCTCGTCAGACACATATAACTATATCCGAACAATACAGGCAAACCAAGCGACGTTGTAACGTGTATATAATTATAAAAGATGAAACAAGCTAGCGTTTAAGTGATGTTACATTGTAGGAAACGCAAACATACACACACACATTCACATATATGCAGATTCACAACACAGAGGAAAGTTTACGCGATGACAGAGGTGCGCGAACATGCGCAAAGTATGCATTCACGATCATTCTACATACTATATACATGCTCACGTATACAACGATTACTATTTTTTATGTTTTTGTTCTAACCCCAGAGACTCTCGGGAGCCTCTATGACGCTTGTGATTTTACTTACTTCCGTACGACCGTACCAAGGACTCTCGAAAGCGAAACGTGTCAAATGTGTGAATGATTTCGAGCCTCCATGGTGGTCTTGCGAAAAATTTTATGCCTCGGTCGTTCTCCAGAAGCTATTCGTCCCCCCTCCTCCCGCCTTGCCAACCCCCTTTTTTTTCTTATCCTTCCTTTCAACCCACTCCGTTCTTGCGTACGCTCCTAGCCTTCTTCGTTTCGACGAATCCGAGAACGAAGAAGACGCGACGGAGAATCCGACGTAGAGGATCCTCCGGTTTTTTGAGCTCGGTAATGAGATATTTACTGTTAGACTCAAAGATCCCGAGATGGAATCTGTCTCCTGTTGCTCGTTCCAACGAAAGGTTCGCCGTGTGATTGATCACGTCCAAAGTTGAAGTAAATGAGCATATGCTGAAATATTTTAAATTATCTGACGGTGGTACAGTGAAAATCGAGATTAAGGTCGAATAAAAACTGATAGTCTACTGCTATCTCGTAACACGACCACCAACTGCAGAGTCTGTAACACTTTCGGATCATTAAATCTACCAACGACCGTTGTAACTGTTGCCTTAATTCCTAACGATCGAGTATCGCGGCACGTTTCGAACCGCTGGAACACTCCGCTCGATGGAAAAAGGAAATCAGCGCGGATTAACCTAACGTCGTCGAACAAATTGGAAAGAGATCGTAAATTAGAAAGTGATCAGCAGTCGATCGAATCGTTTCGCGCGGAACGAGAAGGACGAGCAAAAAGCGAAATTGTAAGCGCACGTGAAAGACTGAGCACAGGGCATAAAATTTTGCGACAACATTATAGTCAGTTTCTGTTCCTCGTTTGTTTCTCGATTGCTCGCAAGATATCGCGCTGACACGGCGGTGATATTTGTAATCTATCCGACCGACCGGAAACTAGCCACATTTTGTGCGTTACAGCGTCGCGATTCATCGTGGTGGCTCGCGACTACGACGCGGTAAATTGTACATAAGAAATCGAGTTGATTCAAAGATTAAAAAAAAAAAAAAAAAAAGAAAGAGGAAGAAGACGAAGACGAAGGAGAAAAGGGAAATGAAAAAAAGTAAAAGAAGAAAAAAGGAAGACGTTGACGACGAAGACGACGAAGAAGAAACCATGGTGCTTTGCATAATCTATTTTCTACGAGAAAAAACGTTCCATTACTGCGTAGGATATACTTACTTGTACGCTAAGTTCATTGAATATTTAATAGTGTCCCCCCCCTTTTCCTCTTTTGTGTAAATATTCTTTACAAGCATAAACAACACTAGTTTTTAACGTGATGCGAGAAAGAATCGTTTGATGATACAGTTTACACGCTGCATACACACTGATACGCGCGTCACATACACGTAATCGGCGACGCTAGGTCGTTGTGTTAGTCTGACAATATTATCGCATATTTCGAATATATTACGAAATCATTACGATAACTATCTTTCCCAAACTCGCTTGCAATAAATAATACGTTGGAAATTGACGTGAGCCGTTTATTTTATAATACGACCATGCAAACTGTTCCAGTTGTAAGTGTTAAGTTAATGAATCCGCAAGTGAAATTGTTCGTTCAATACAGAGTTGCTACTGTAAATTTTGAATTCACGCGAAAATTTTAGATCCGAGCACCGACGGTACGTGGTATTATCGACCGAGGATATACGTTCAGTCCACTTCCTCTATCGTCGGACCGTTCGAAGAACTGTCCGTTTGTCCTGCGGCGCTATAAAATTTCGTAATGATGGGTTTGCAAATCTGAAAAAGTAAATTTTTCCGTAATAAAATGAGAGTAACTACTCGATGAAAATGACAATCACGGAGTTAGTTATCGACAGACGGTAAGGAGAAGAAAGGAAAGGAGGAAAACAAATATATCGTCAGCTAGTTAGATAAAAAATTACAAACTACTTGTTAGTACCGTTCGTAGATAATTAAGGACCAGCAGATGATAATACTCCGACAAGTTCATCGATTTCTCTCAGTTCGCAATTCGGACACGATAGCGTTTTGAATGTAGAAAGAGGGAAAAAGAAGCACGCTTTCTCGTTCACTCGCATATAACGCATAATATGTAATGAACGTTCATTTTTAAAAAGTCATACTTTTTCAGTGTCTCTCAGCTTATGCTCAAACTGCTCCTTGGTGGCAAAGTTATTGGTATCGAGCCACTTGATAACTTCGTTGCACTTATCGGCTATGCGTTTCCGGTCTCCTTCCGCGATCTTCTCCTTCACTTTCCCGTCCTCGATGGTATTCTTCATGTTGAAGCAATACGACTCGAGGTTGTTCTTCGCTGTGATCCTGTCCTTCTGCGACTCGTCCTCCGCATGGTATCTTTCCGCTTCGTTCACCATTCGTTCTATGTCCTCCTTAGTGAGCCGTCCCTTGTCGTTGGTTATCGTTATCTTGTTCTCCTTGTGCGTCGACTTCTCCACGGCGGACACGTTCAAGATACCATTCGCGTCGACGTCGAAGGTCACCTGAAGAGCAAACGAATAAAAGGAGGCTAAAATGACGATGGAGAAGAAAGAAAAACGGCACTTTCGCCGTCGTTTTGTTGCGCGCGGACTCCAGACTCCATCTCCGTTCCTTCGAGCCGTTCCGCCGCTTCCGCGTTTGCTTTCCGTCCCGATACTTATCCGGACAGCCTGACAATTCCAATAGAGTGCCGTCCGACTCGCGTACACTGGTGGCAACAGGCAGAAAAGAAATCTCGAGACGCGGGATCGTCTGGAAAGGATCTTTCAACCCTGTCCAGTCGGAACCCTCGACCTCTGGATGGGACTCGTGTATATCGTCTTGCCAAGGATTCACTTTACCGACGCAATTGCTGCGTCTCTCCAGCCATCGGGTCTGATTCTCTCTGGGATTGTTTTCTTATCTCCGGCCTTGAGACTCTACGAAACGTTTGTCGTCGACCTTGCTTGTCGAACTGACCTGCAGGTGATCACTGATGGACGTGTGTTAATCGCAAACGTTTAATCGCCCGGAGGGGAAGATTCAATAATTCATCGGAGACGAAAAGATCACTCACTTCGATCTGCGGTATGCCTCGATGCGCCGGTGGAATCCCAGTTAGCTCGAATTTTCCCAGTAGGTTGTTGTCCTTGGTCATCGCTCTCTGCCCCTCGTAAACCTGGATCAGAACGCTCGGCTGATTGTCCGAATAGGTAGTGAAAGTTTGCGTCTGCTTGGTCGGGATCGTGGTGTTGCGTTTGATGAGGGCGGTCATCACGCCGCCGGCGGTCTCTATCCCGAGGGACAGCGGAGTCACGTCCAGCAACAGTAGATCCTGTACGGTCTCGGACTTGTCGCCCTGCAATATGGCCGCCTGCACGGCCGCCCCGTACGCCACGGCCTCGTCCGCGTTTATCGATTTGTTAAGGTCCTTTCCGCTGAAAAGATCCTGTTGAGAAAACCAAGAAAAGAAGTTCGAATTTGTTCGTTTAAGAAAGTTTCATTTTCCTTTAAACGCTGGAACATTTATTTCCATCGAGAATGTTCACCGAAATAAAACAGGTATCCGAAACTGATCGCAATTGGCAATTCCAGTGTTAATAGAAAGAAATAAAAGACTCGTTAAAGGATTTAATGGTCTGCAAAAATTCGTGCTAATTTTAAGAGTAGAAGAGTCAATACTTAATAAGAGTAGAAGCATCAATAATTAATACGCAGAAGCGTATTTACGTGTTCGATTAGTTTATTTAATAATTTTATAATCTGCGAATCCGCGTCAAGCTGTGGATCGTTACATTACGTTAATCAGTTCCAACTGCAAGAAGCAATAAACGGCGAGCTCGATCAAATTAGAATTTATCGCGGCGATCATCGTGACCTCCGGCACTCTAATTCGATTACGATTATTGGTGTCCGAACGATAAAAAAGTCGAAGCCCTTCGCCCCGTCAAACGCTATAAATATATTCGGGCAGGCAGTACGTTTAATGGCACCGGCAACGCATAGGGTCGAAAAACGCGGGTGTTGACTTTGTCATCGAGCTCATTAATTCTGTAACGTTCGTTCCGGGGGAACTGCCCCCTCCCCTCTTCCCTTTTCTGTTGTTCGTGATCGTACCCTCGCCCAGAGTTTTCGAACGCGCCGACTTAAAACGCCGGGGTCGCGCCGCTAGGAAACGTAATCGAATTTTAATGCATTTTATTATCGAACCAGCTCTATATCATCCTAACTTCGTTTTAAAGAATCGACACGTTGCTTTTAGAGGCGTTTCTGTCCGACAGTCCCTCTTTTCTTTTTTCCTTTTTTTTTTTTTTTATTAACAGATTGATCAAACAGATCTTCAGACTTGGAGCAACAGAAGAATAATGCTAGATTATATTTGCAAGTGAAAAATGAAGAGCATAATTGAACCACCGACGATGGCAAATTGTTGATAATTCGAATGATTATAACTTGATTATAACAAAAAGATCATGTAACAATTCAGTTGATCAAATTTCAACTTGGTCAATTGAGTTTACTTTTTCAAATGATATCATTTGGCATTATGTAACAAACGGAAAGACGAGGTTGTTTTATTGAAATCGTTAAAAACATTTTTCATAAATTAAAGATTGAAAAATCGTTGTAAAGAGCGTTTGAATTTTAACAAACTTTCGAGAAGGAAGCACCTTCAATTTTTCCAACACCGTTGCATCATGTAAAATCATTTCTTGATAAATAGAAACCTTACGCTATAAAATGAAACCGAGTAAATTGTTGTATGATGTTCCATTACGAAGTTATAACAATTTAAATTGTCAACAATTTTTCATCGTTATTGGTTCAATTGTGCATTTTACTATACATGTATCGCATGTAGGCATCGTTGAATTCATCCCTTTACTATTGAGAAATATAATTATAATATTACAATCTATAATCTATGATCTCGAAATACTATTATCTATGTTTGTTTGTTCGTTAATTATACGTGTACGCGTTCTCTCCTGTACATACGTATATGTACATGTTACATTTTACGAATCAAAGGGTTTACCCAGCGAATAAATAAATAAACAAAGCAAAGAAACCTGAAGTAGCCTCTGGATTCGTGGGATTCTAGTGGAGCCACCGACGAGGACGATGTCGTGAATCTGTGATTTGTCCATCTTGGCGTCGCGCAAAGCTTCCTCGACCGGCTGTAACGTACTCTTGAAGAGATCTTGGTTGAGCTCCTCGAAACGGGCGCGCGTGATAGACGTGTAAAAGTCGATGCCATCGAGCAGGGAATCGATTTCGATGTTGGCCTGAGTCGACGAGGACAGGGTTCTCTTGGCACGCTCGCACGCTGTTCTCAATCGACGGATCGCCCGTTTGTTCGTCGTCAGGTCCTTCTTGAACTTCCTCGAGAACTCTTGCGCGAAGTGTATCACCATGCGACTGTCGAAGTCTTCGCCACCAAGATGGGTGTCGCCGGCTGTAGCTTTTACCTTAAATCGCATTATACACGCGCGTGTTACATCGCGACACATGCCCGTCATACTCAGCTGGAAAACGTAATTTTAACGTGACTTGTCGTTGGAAACTCGAAGTTATCGTAACTTTGCAAATTGGCCTCGATATTTCTAGAAATTCCAATTATAACGCGATACCTCGTAACCTAGATACAGTTACTGTCAAAGTAGTCGTGACTTTGTATGATCGTTTTTTTCGTGGCATTATCAGGTTTGCGCGGCTAGAACCAGAGCGAGTTAAAAATCGCGTTAGCTCGAAGAAACTCGCGTTCCCACGAGAATGTCAAGAGTCTGTTTTAACTCTCGACGCGTTCGCGGTGCGGTGTTCAAACGCACGAGAATTCAAACAATTCAACGTCAAACGTCACGCGTTGAGATACTTACAGATACGCGAATAGAGAAAATTCTGATTTCCTCGGAATCACCGACAACTAATCAACAAATTGTTAGAACCTGACGGAGGATAAAATCGAAACATCGCGCCGCGATAAAATTGCAAACGCTGCGGACTCGGTTGCCGGTATTTGTACATTCTACGCAAGATCCGCGGGAAAACGACAAGGTATTAAAACGGCGGCTTTATTTAAAAACTTTCCACGGGGCTGGTTTCTCGCTAGCACGTGGAGAAGCATAGCGGTGTCCCGAGAGAGCTGGAGAGTCGAAGAAGAAAGGAAGCTGCTTGCCGCGCGTAGACAGTGAGACGGGGTGGCTCACCTCGAATATGCCGTCGTTGATAGTGAGTATCGATACGTCGAAAGTGCCGCCGCCGAGATCGAAGATCAGAACGTTCCTTTCACCGCCTCCCTTTTTGTCGAGGCCGTAAGCAATAGCTGCGGCAGTCGGCTCGTTAATGATCCTCAGGACATTCAAGCCGGAGATAGTACCGGCGTCCTTGGTCGCCTGCCGCTGGGAGTCGTTGAAGTACGCCGGTACCGTAATCACCGCGTTCGTGACGGACTTCCCCAAATAAGCTTCCGCCGTTTCCTTCATCTTCGTCAGAACCATCGACGAGATCTCCTCGGGAAAGAAGGACTTCGCCTCGTTCTGTAATCGATATCAGCCGGATCCCCGGCCGAAAACTTGAACTTTGCTTTTCGCTCGAGAGATTGGTTCGAGCGCAAACAATGTGAAACTTTGTTCCTATCATCGTAAAAAGACTTTCTTCCATTTGGCGCGTAATTTCTCGAAGAATCTCTCGAATCGGCAAAAGTAAAAGACAGAGGGAAACACTAGTTGGTTTACAACCAGCCGGAGAGTGTAGGAAAATACAGGGTTAAGGATCGGTCTGCGATTTGACAAGACACTTGTCTACGAAAAGGGGATTATCGATCACGCGAGATGTAGGCCATTGGCCATAAGGCAGCAACGTTGATATCTCCGAGAGAGAGAGAGAGAGAGAGAGAGAGAGAGAGAGAGAAATCAAACGGAATCGTAATTAAATTCCTCGTCAAACCTCGTGGATATTCACGCGGTTGGACGTCAGGCCACGTTAAACGTTGGCCAGCTCACCTTGTATCGGACTCGGATTTTCGGTTTTCCTCCGTCGTTAACCACGGCGAACGGCCACTGTTTCATGTCAGCTTGCACTGATGGATCGTCATAACGTCTGCCAATCAGCCTCTTCGCGTCTGTCGGACGATTTCATTTACCTTGCCTGCCTTAGTCATCGATTCGTGCGATCGCTGGCAGCGGCGATCGTGCAATTGGCGCATGATCGAGAGACGGAAAGGATCGCGAGAACGATCCCGTTATCGCGCGGCAACGAAACTTCTCGGGCGAATTTCTCGGCAGCGGTGGAATTCCGAGCTCGTCCGCGCAGGCTATATATCGACTATAGATCGCGAAACGGTAAGTCGATTTGGCAGCCACGAAACGAGAGCGTTCTCGACGTTGAACTGGTTTCCGGCTGCGTTTCTTTCCGCGGGCCAGCTACTGCAGCCGGAAACCAGCCCCGAAACCCGGAAATGACGGTGATTCTTGGGATCCTAGCTACGTTGCCAACTCGGCGGACCTTGCCAGCGTGATTATCAAAAATTCAACTCGCGTTCAACGCTATACGTTTTTGATTTTGCCCTCTCGACCGACCGAGAAATATCTTTTAATTCTCTTCCGTTTTTTTTCTTTTTTAAAAAGAGAGAGAGAGAGAGAGACAGAGAGATACTTTTCGTAGAGGAATCTAGATCGTTACAACAATCCAGAGTCTGAGAAATCCTCGAAACTTCGGCATTCGAGTACACGCGCAGTCGCGAGGATCGTTAGAACGACAGAAACGAGAGATCGGGGATTAAATTCTCGCGCGATTGTTACGTAACAAGCCTACCAAAGATCGTGTTCGTGGGGTTCATAGCTACTTGGTTCTTGGCCGCATCGCCGATTAACCTCTCCGCGTCGTTGAACGCCACGTAGCTCGGCGTAGTCCGATTTCCTTGGTCGTTGGCAATGATCTCGACCTTTCCATTGAGAAACACGCCAACGCACGAATAGGTGGTCCCCAGGTCAATCCCTACCGCCGGTGCTGTCATCGTGGAATGACCCGATGGAATTTGAAAGAACGAGGCGAGATGAAAACAGTGGTGTGGGCAAAATGATCGTTGCTCGACTGTTTTCGATCGTCCGATCTCTTCATTGTATTCTCGTCTCACGTTCAACGCCGCGTACGATCGAGCCGAGTTCCGAAAAAAATGTCCCCTGGTTTGTAGGCGCTTGAGTTACGCCAATAGCGCCGGCAAAGTGACACGGGGAAAAAACCGTGTCGTTCATCGAGGCTTGTAAAAGTGTACTCTAGACGCCATTTTCGTCTTGTATCTTTTATACAATGCAATATTAACGGAACCTTCTTCGCCGGTGTCTCTTCTGTTTTACGACGATGGCGTTCTTGCGCTTTCAAAATCGCCTGAAATATTCAGCGAACATTGGCACTGTTGAAAAAGAATCGATTTATCGATAACCTTCGTGATTACTTCGAATCACTTTCGTACCTCTCTCGCGCGATAACTCGATTATCGAGCAATGAAGAGCAATCTTTTCAATTTCATATCGTACATGGTCCGACGTGGTATCAAGTCAGGGATAGTATCTAGATTTGTCCAAAGCTTCTCTGGATCCTTTTTTCTTGTCCGGAGAATCGAACGCGTCGGAACTTCAATTTGTGACGCAAGGTCATGTTTCTCGGGTGTTCTTGGAAGACGTTAATCTCGACGGTGTTTGGATTGACGTCCAACTTCAACTTCGAAAGGGAGACTCGTCCGGCCCGATATGATCGTGCAATTATACGAGCGGGGAGAGATCGATCGCTTGGTCCGTAAATTTCGCGCGTTCGATCGCGACACGTCGATACCCATCCACGACGCTGGCAGACGATACCGTGATTCGTGACCAGAGTATCGAATCGACCCCCGTGTCTGTGCCGCGCACAAAGGGTCACGCCATATGGGATACAGCCTATCCCATTTACGGTTCCGTAATAAACTTTCCGTCGCAAGTATCCACCGTGAATCGAAACGACGATCGCAACAGAATTTTGACGCAGTTATTCGACGAGTGTCTCGATCGTTTGGCTAGAAAAAGAGAGAGAGAGAGAGAGAGAACGTTTGCTTAAAATTAAAAAAGGCTTCACGATTTCGCTAGATTTCGTTCGAGAGAGAAATATTGGAAAAGGTAGAAAATTGATGGTGAGAATTAATTTAGCAACGCGGGCTCTTATCGGGACTGAAACACGGGCATACGAGGAAGTTCCGCCCCAAGCTGGTCCAGCGTCGTCGAGGAGGAGTTTCCGCCAGAGCTCGGTAAATTTATCCCGAAGGGGAGTCCCAAACGCAGGATGTGACGCGTTAATTTGCTTATCCTTTCTCCAACGGGAGGACGATGTCATAATTAATGACCATTCCTCGCGACGTACCTAAGAAGGTTTACCAGATAATCCCGTATTACCTATAATCTTTCACGTATTACCTATAATCTTTCACGTAGAATAGCAGAGCCAAAGAAATTTTAAGGCGATTCGCAGTATTCCCCGATAGAAACTTTTTTAGAACTGAGAAGAAAAGACTATTTCTCTACACGTCAGACGACGTCATTAGAATCAACCCCTTGAGTCACAATATCGAGTCACAATATCGAGTCACACTCGTGGTAGAAGTAACGATTCGAAAGAGAAGGCAAATTGTAGTCCCACGGAAAATTTGAATTTGAATTTTCAATTTTAATTCTTCGAAAACTCAAGATCGATAAATATAGATTATAATGCCTTCCATGCTTTGAATTCGACGAATGTCGGTGTTTGCCGAAGACCGAGAGAACAATCGTACAGCAACGGGGTTAAACGTGCTACAATCAAAAACGAAACGTTAAAGTGAAACATCGAAGCGAGTCTGATCGAACTTTCTCCCAGCTACGCGCAACAGCGAAAGCTTCAACCGAAGGAAATCAAGGTTTGAAAGACGAAGCAAAAACGCGACGAAGGATGAAGAGGATCGAGGAATCAAAGGGAGAGCACGACGGTTCGAAGAAAGACGGTGGATGGCGCGAAAGGGGGGTGACGCGAATATCGAGATTGGATCGGGGCGGAGGTGTGCGTGAGCCTCATAAATACGTCGTCGGGCCGGTAAACAAGACAGACGAAGTTGGTACAAGAGGCTACGTCCGTTCACGACGCCGTATACACACGCTGTGTGCTGTAGAATCGGCTCGGTGGCCGCGGTCGTGGAGATGGTCGGTACCGCGAGTGGGATTTAAAGCCGGGAAATTTATCGTTCCGCGAGTGGGCGGACAGAAGCGACGAAAGGGATGAAGCCAGCGCTGCGAGTAGATGCAGAAGAGACTGGGGATTGAGAGAGAGAGAGAGAGAGAGAGAGAGAGAGAGAGAGATGCACACGAATGGATGCAGCGAGAACGCGCAGAGGGTAAAGGAGGAACCGAGCGAAACGAGCCAGAGGATGGAGGGAAGACCTCGAGTACGGCGAAAACCTCTGGCAGACTACCGAAAACCAGTCGTCTCGAACCGTGCCTTCCCTCCCACCGATCTGGCCACGATTCAACGACCGTTCCGTCGGCTCTTTTCACCTTGGCTACCGCGTTCTCGCTAGCCTCGAATACGTCGCTTCCCGATGGTAACCGCGATTTTCACCTCCCCCCCCTTCCCGGTTACGATTTTCGAGTGAAACCGCCGATCACCCGCGTGCTCTTCGCCTTCGGCCTTTCTCTCTTTTAGTACAACGAGTATCTCGTGCTCGTTATACTATACTACACGTGTGACGTGTACGATTTTAAAAGAGGCAAATAGGAAGGTGGAAGTGTAGGAGGAAGTCAGACGCCGAGCCGGTGCGTATTTCTATTTATAGTGAAACGATTCTGCCTCCAATATCCATCCACGAGGCAAGGTGTGCGAGTGAATCACCTCGATACACATCGTGGAGCCGCGTGTATCAAAGTGACGGCCGTTCTACTTTATTTCAATTCGTGATACACTTCCGCGGGCTAAACCGCAATAACTCGGCAAGGAGCGAAACTGGTATAGCACGTGGCCACCGGCCGAAGGCAGCGTCCGTCGTAAAGCGACTCCGCGAGGAGGGCCGGTAATCTACCGCGACAAGCGGCGTCGGTTGTCATATTTCTCGCCGGATAATACATGCCGTAAATAACGAGGTTGATATTGAATGAGAGGAAAGTGGGAAACCGGTTACAATATTTTCAGTGCATCGGCTCGAGTCGATCGCGCGTTGGCTAGAAGAGAGGCGACGCGACGGGCGTGCAAGCGGATCGGTGGCTGGAGGGCAGCGGCGGGCTGCAACATTTCGAATATAAGTTAGCCGGATATTGTTCGGCGCGGGGCGAATGGTAAGGGGCTTAGCAACTCCGAAGCAGCGGCCAATATGGTGGTTACACGAGGATGAAACGATATAAATCCCGAAACGCTTACAGTTATTGCAGATCCAGCGTAATATCCACTCGAGCGGCGGCCCGGCTGCCGGATGCTGGCCGGTTTACGCGGTAATTCGCCGATGACAGCGTCGCGATAAAATGAAAATCGGTACGCGGCTTTTATAACGACCGCGACGCGCTAATCCCTTCGCCGGCGAGGCTGACGCGCGCCACGCTCGAAGTGACGAAGCGATGCGTGAACGAGGTGCACGCCGTTTGTTTTCACAAAGCAAGGAAATGTTTACGGTAGATACATTAACCTCCTGCGCTGGAATGACGTGACACGCACGTCGAGAAATTTTACTCCAAAATCGTAATATTTTCTCAGTTTTAAGCAAAGTTTGTTTAAGTGAAACAAAGCTGGCAAAACGAATAATAAATTTATTACTTCTCAATAATTTCTATCCGGCGATATCGTTCAAAAAGAAATCGACGAATTATTGTTCACTCGTTATGGTCCGCAAATCAGTTGCCAGCGCAAGTGGTTAATGGACGTAGAAACGAAGTTGAGATCACCGAAAAGAAAGGCGAGGTTAATCAACTTTCCCTTGCTTGGTTAAATAAATTGCCAATTTTCCAATTTTCACTTCGCTTCATTTCCTGAATAGTTTACGAAAAACGAGAGACCTCGCCTGAAAAGTTGCTGCGTCGTAAAGACTCCGATCAAGGCACGAAGCGTACGATCGAAATGCGTTGAAAACAGCGTCGGAAATCGGTCCTCATTGTCAGCCACCGTCTCGATCGTGTTTCTGTCCCGATCCAGAGCCAGCCGTTATTTCCTCATCTCGGCCTCGGTAAGTCAGAAATAACATGCGACGATCAAATTTTCGAGCCACGGTTTTCGAGGACGTCCGACTTGTAAAAATCCACCGGCTTGACGTTTCGATCTTCGGGCGAGATCGTATCGGGTGTCGTGCTCGTACCGAAGAAGACGCGCGCGTTCTGACAAATCTCATACGGTATTCATGAAAACTGCGTATTCATCAGCGAGATGATCGTCGGATTCTGGATAAAAATCCGGCACGACCAGCGGGCGCGTTACTTCCACTTCCGCTTGCTCTTATCTCACTCCATCCTCTGTCGTCAAACCCGAGAGAGAGAGAGAGAGGTTGCCCTTGTCTACCGGAATATCCAAGCTCGCGAGAAAGAACGTTTCTGTCAGGAGTGGTGTGGCGTGCAGGAGTACGTGGGTGTACGCGGGTCGGCGTGTGCGTTATTTGAGTTATTTCACACATGGCGGCCGATCGATAGGCATCGCATTGCATTCGGGGGACTCTGTCGTTTCTGCGCCTCTCTCTCTCTCTCTCTCTCTCTCTCTCTCTCTCGTTTCTGCCCAGGTACTTCCACCTTCGTGCAAGAGACTCGCGCGATAGATAGCGTGTCTTTCTGACTGGATACCAGCGCCCCGCTTATCGTACCGCGTGTCATTGGACCTAAGAGACACGAGTTGGAATTACGTCGCCTTTTCGTCCGGCGCGGCGAAGGAAACCAAAGAAAAGGGGAGAGGGATCGGGACGTTTAACGACAATGGTTCCCCGAGTCGATTTTGCTTGCTGACAAAGAACACCGTGAGTAAGCATTTTCGGAGAGTCGAGAAACGACGTTGAGTTCTGCGATCCCGAAATTGATGATACCTATTTAATTTCGCAACTAACCACGTCACGTCGTCTCTGAAATGTTGTTCGTAATATCAGGAGAGAACCTCGTTCCCGTTTGAATTTCACGTCGCGTTATTACAATTCCTCTGTTGGTAAAATGAATCGTAAAATGACGTCGAATTACACTTTACAGCAGGCGGCGATTTAAATATTCGCGTTGCACGCGATTTCGAATTTTACGATGCCACGCTTCCGTGGATCTCGATGAAATCTCCCGGTGACCATAAAAACTCGTTTCATTTTTCTTTAATCCAGTTACTCACAGCCTCCTAATCAACCGATCCGAGTTTCATTTTGTCCAGGATCACGTACATCGGACACGCGTATTTTTCCGCGATGCGGGCTCGACGCGTGCGCGGGCCCCCTCGACGATTCGCGAACGACGTTTCGTACGATCCGTGGCCGCGGCGCGGCTGCGGTCGCATCGTCAGCTTCGGCGAAATGAAAATACGACGGCTGTCGTTTACAGACACGTCCACCTGGACGCGATACCGGCCCGGGTATAATTAATCCTTGGAGCGAGCAAAGCTCGTGTTATTGTGCGCCCGGTAAGTTGTGACAGTAAATTACTCGTCAGGTCTAGCGAAGAGCAAACATTTCTCTCTCCCCGTCGTTCGCCCTACTGGCTATTCCGCGACGCGGGATCGGAATTACTTGCATTCGCGCGACCGCGAAACGAACGCTGCGGCTTAATAAAACGTCAGCCGGCCGAGCGTAGTACGGTATTAAATAGTAAACAGTATCGTGCTCTGGTTAAGATTCCTCCTCTCCTCTGCCAGGCCAGCGAATGTCATTTGCCCGATTTTGTTCTTTTTCCTCTCCTGTGGCCAGTTTCACGGGGGATGTGGTCGCAGAGGCAAGAGATACAAAGAATGGCGTGTAATTGTGAATAAAGTGGAAACGAGGGGAGCGCTCGCGTTCGCCTCCTTTTCTATCCCCGCGCGGGATTCGTCATTTAAACTGACGATGAAACCAGTTCCGATGATGTTTTTCACGCGTGTATTTCTAAAAAAGAATTCTTCGTCGTACGTTGCGGTAAACTGCTCGCGAAATCTCGTTAAATATTCAGCGATTCGTTCGGGCGGAACTCCCGTCTCGTGGAATTAACCCCGATCGCTTCGACGTAATAAAATCCTCTCGATAACCGTGGCTTTATCCGCATCGGCGGATCATTGGTTAATTAAGCATTTGCTTAACGGTGATCCCGGAAAGGATTCTCCGCAAGAAAACTTCTCTGCCGTGCTGGCTCTCGGTTGCTCGCGGGGAAACGCGGCCCGCGAGAGGGAATCGTTGCGATTCGATCCAATTTTCTTCTATCTTGCCGCGGCAATCTACAGGTAAGCGAATCCATCAGACGTGAGGAAGCATGTCGATCCATTAATTCGTGCATCGAATGCAGAAGCCCGCGCGATCCGCAGTCGTTCACCAGTGGCCATCCCTTAATGGAGGGAGCGAGCTATCGGTGAAATTTCCAATAAGACTCGACCCCGGCGAATCATCCTGCCACTCTCGAGCCGGCACGTACACCCGACGCTGGCGTGAGACGAGCACTCGCCCGCCACCGCGTCGGAAGACGGTTTTGACGCTTGCTTACAGTGGCGAGGCGCGGTGAACGTAATGTGCCAATAAAAATGCAAAGTGCGCCGCTCCTTCGGCTCCTTCTTCTCTTTTCTGCCGGTGTGCACACCCCCCCTCCCCCCCACCCCCGAGGGGAGAGGCCGGCTACCTCTCCGCGCGCCTCTCTCACCGATTCAATGCTCCTCTCGCGACGACGAGCCCGCTCGAGAGACGCTCCGCGAGAGTGGCTGCGAAATAAGCATCACGAGTGGCCCGACAATGCGGCTCGCAGTTTCTTCCCCCCCCGGCACGAAGATCTCACGCGTTCCAGAAGGGTGAAGTCGTCGGGAAATTTTTATGGACCTCTGTGTCGTGTCGTGTCGTGTCGTACAGATGGAAATACGACGTCCCGTTTGCCGGTGATTGTCAGATCTCGATGTGATTGGATCGTCTGTGCGACGAAGAGCAACCTCGAAGGGCAAAATCATTTTAGGAATTTGTCGTTTACTCGATCAACCCTCCGTCGAGATTTATTATTTGTCATTCTGGTACCAGAGCGTTTGATCGCGATGATCAATGTATGCACAGGGTGGAAAGAAAACGTTTGTCCGTGACTATCATTCTTCACCTTCGATTTGATGGAAATACGTGTAAAGAATCTGCCGCAAAATTGAATTTCAAGGTCAAAGTTTTTTTTCACACTGTATTCTACTCGTCGCGAACGTTGCAGCCTAACAGTTTCTTTGAAAAATGGCAAAAATGTTTATTGATCGTTTAACACTGGGAACGCGTGCGCTCTAACAGCGACTTTATGATTTTAGACGCCGTGAATGTCCATTTTACGTAATTTTCGTATCAGTTGTAGCATCAGTGTGAGTCTAAACACAATAAAACTAACTGTTAACATTATTCGAAGTATGAACATTACCATCCACACGTCCATAACGATAAAGTCGCTGTTAGCACGCACGCGTCCACAGCGTTAAATGATTAAGAAACTCTTTGCCATTTTTCAAGAGAAATATTAAGTTACGATCTATAGTTCCTCGGGAGAGTTTCACCTTCATAATGAGTAAAATACAATGCGATCTTGATCTTGAAATTCAAGGTCAAGATCGATTTTGCGGCAAATTCTTTACATGTATCTCCATCAAATCGGAGGTGTAGAATTCATCTATGACAACCACGGACAAACTAAACCCAAACCACATAAATGTGCATGAATAGGCAATTTTTACTTTGTCTATTTTTATCGCGTTGCTCGTGATTTTTAGTTACGCCAAAGAAGCGCTATCGCGCTATCCAACACGGCCTTTTTAGTTTTACAACCTCTGGCACTGAAACGGTTAAATATCGAAGTTGTCTTTCCATTGAATCAAGGAGGACTCTGTGATCGTGTTCCTCGTAAACGCGACGAATTATATTCGAAGACGGTCGTTCGAATCCACGTTCGCTGCATGCGAATATCAACATTTTCAGCGCCGGTTGGCCGAATCGGCCGGTTACGCGCACGCTCGTGCGCCAGTCTCTCTCGTTATTTCCAGAACCGCGATCAAAGAAACTCGGCGACATTATTTTTACGGTAAATAAACCGACGCTAACGAAGTGTCTCCGGACACGAGCACGGCGCGCCGCGGTCTCCGTAAACGTAGAAACGCTAAAAATGTTTCCCGATCGCTCGAGCCTCGGCCCGTCGCGTCGCGTCGCGTCGCATCGCGTCGATGAAACCGATCAAATGGTAATCGAGTCGCGCAACGATTCGTCCGGAAGATAATACATCAATCAGCGGTTCAATTAGCCGCAAAACCGGAATATGGTTATCTGCGAGCGATTATCCCGCCGCTTCTGTTAACGATCCGGTTCAACGTAGGTCAGAACGAACTGATTAGCTCGTTGGATGCAACATTGCAACTGAAAGAAAAGATGGATATATACGTATATAGAGAGGGGAGGGGGGAGAATGTGGAAGATGCAATCTGCGTTCACATCAACGTTTGGTATGGCGTTTTATAATCCTCGCAGGATGTGAAAATGTCCACATTCAGCGAGGGACTGCGCGGTTGTAAGCCGAAGGGAATGTAATTAAAGCGGCGTCTGCTTTGCCGCCGGCTGGCATCGAACTGTCGCGATACCGCGCGACAAAAGTTACACGTTTCGTACGGGCATTCGAAACAGAGTCGAATATTCTAGGAACTGGAGTTCGTCGGATTTTCCGATCGAATTGATTTGATTACCAACAGATCGTAGGTTGTCGAAGAAAAGTGGAAAAAGTTGAGTGGAGGGTCGAAGGAACCACGTGATATAGAATTTACAGATCAAACGCGCGAAAACACGGAAAATATCTGCAGGTTCTGCAACGTCTTCTCCGTGTCTCTAACCTAACCAGCGTGGCCTGCCAAGCAGTCTACCCAACAAAAATCTCAAGTTGTCGGAACGATTTTACTTTCCGTCGAAACGAATGGTCGTTTGCTGGCAAGATATTGAGCGTTTCGTTCGTAAAACAAGCTGGTAAACGCGAAGCCTCCTCGATAAAAAGTGAAATTGATTCTCATCGGAACACGCCTGTTTAATTACTTCAAAGTTAAAACTCCGTGGTACGATTTCACGGTTGGTGGTCTGAGGGGACTTTCGCCCGGGCCGGCGTACATACCACCGTCCGTCGGTGCAATAGAATCGCATCGGAAACGGCCGCATAGTTGCATGAATCAAAGCAATTATCGTTTGCCTCGGCTCGTACAGCATCGACGATTCGCGTACGCTCTTCGCCGCGCCAGGCCGTTTCAGCCGCGAGAATCCGTGGCTTTCCCGTGCTCTTATATTATTAGCCCGGCTCGTTACACGCCGCCATAACGAACCGTGCTGGCAAAGGCACCGCCGTAAAGAGAGTAATCAAACAAGGGCGGAAGGAACCGCGAGAAAAAAGACTGTTGGCGAGGGGCGCACGCTGGTAGACGATGTTGCACACGGAGGACGATGAATGCACACGGTGGCGTACACGCCTTAATCGCGTTACGATCCTGCCTCACTCTTAATTAGCCTCGATTTCACGGCAAGATCGAATTGTTCGAGCACCTTGTCAAGAACTCATCCCTTGATTTTCCAAGGCCCTGATGCGACGCGCAGCTGCGTAAATCAGGTTACAAGAAGCACGCATACACACGTACGCTTTTAGTTCCAAAACTCGTGCGCTGGAACCTCGTCTTCGAGAAAATTAAATTTGTAAACCTCGTCTGTTCGAATCGTCGTTTGTTGCTCTCTTCTCTTTTTTTTTTTTTTCTCGTTTATTGCTGAGTATTTTCCGCAGGCGTTTGAATATTTCAGTAAATGTACGCAGGATTCTCGAGGTGACGTAAACATCTCAGAGAAGTGGGAGAACGCCCACTGTCCGGCCGTTATCTCTGCTGGAGACGCTCGCGTCTTTTAAAATTCCTCGTCGCCTCTGCGTCTATAAAAACGGCCGGAGGAAACATTCAGCCGGACGGCGACTTTCATATCCTCCTGCGTAAACTAGTGAAAAGAGGGCGTTATAATGAGGGCTTATTCAGATCCCCCGTCTTGAATTCATTCGTACCCGCGCGATTACAGGATTATCCCGAGTGGACTACGCCGCCTTCTGTGGCCAACAACGGATTTATAACTCTGATACCGGCAATAGAGAAGCATTAGTCGCGACGCTGGCTAAACTGTTTCTCCACGCGAGAATTTTATGCAAGCGTTAAATCGAGGGGCCAGACGTTCCTTGCTCGTTGCTCGAAATTTTTCAGCTTGATCGAACGTCAGAGAGTAGCGGAAGCTTCGAGTCTAGACGGTTTGCAAGCGACAAGTCGCGACGGTCGATGCCGTGATTACAATGCAACTGGCATTTCGTCGTTGCGCGTAATCGATCGCAACACCGTCTTCTGTTCGCGGACGCGATATTAACCAACGGTTACGCGTTTCACTGTCGTCTGCACGACTCTCTGCGTTCGCCATTTGTATCTTCACGTCGTTTGCGATCGCGAACGTTTGATTTTCAGAGCGACCGGTTTTGCAGTCGTTTGGCTCGTTGAGGGAGGACGAGGATTCTTTTCATTTCGTTGAATTCGCGAGAGACGATTTTATTTGGAAAGTGGATGTAGTTTCTGTAATTAGGCGAGCCGAATGTTGAAACGCGTCACGCTCATCCCAGTTACGATCTTTCGGAAAGTATCGCGGGCGAGCGTGAAGTTGCCAGCGCTTGTCGCTCGCGGAACAAGCGAAGCAGACGCATTTCTGTGCGGGACAAGTTACAAAACGTTCACGTGCACGCATGCATACTCGCGTCTACTCGTGGTTGTACGTGCGCGAGCGTCACACGGATATAATTAATTACACGGTTCCTCCGTTGTACCACCGACGACGTATAACGGCGAGCTTCGCGTCTTATCGAATTTTCCGTTGCATAAATTAAAATAGTCATTTGTAAAAAGTCACGGCACGTGAACGCAAATTACGCTGAAGCGGATAAAGATAACGAAGCTCAAAGGGCGAGGGCGGACGAGAAAAATGTGTAAATAATAATCAATTGCACGGGGTGCCGATACGGATGATTAACTCGTTTACACACGGGTCAGGTAACTTAGGCTCGGATTTTCGATGGGAAAAGACGAAACGGGAGGATTTTTTTTATTTTGTGGGTCGATAATTACACGTTACCGTACGTACGCGGTTCTACCGGTTGCGTTGGTCGTTGCTTTCGCGCACAGAGAATTCAAAAGGCCGCTCGTCGAACAACGCAACGGGACTTTCGTCGACAAAGAGCTCGCCTGTTGAGATGTCCCATTGTACGTATATTTGTACTATCTGGTTACAACCGATCCATTGTCCGGCCTTGATTGGTGAAATTAACAAAGACAGATGAGCTTTCCAGCGTTGGCGATGAAACGCAAAGTCGAATTCCGGCGGTGGCGCAGTCTAATTCGATTTAACCCATTTAAAACCCGCTTTCGACGCGTTCTATGAAGGTATTCGCCGAACGAGAATAAAGTTGCGCCAGTTTCAACGAGCTCTTGCACACCAATTTAACGCGATCTGTTAACGACGTTTCTGCCACGGTTCCGAGAGCCGTGCTACCGCGATTCGTGGAACGATCGCGAAACACGTCCAACATTTCCTGTAAAACGATTGTGCTGAATAATCAACAGCAGAAGTATCACACCGCATACTGAAAACACGTGGATTTTGTTTTTGCAATTCCCGCAAAGTTAGCATCGATCCACCTACACTTTTCGATCCTATCCATAGACACGCGTTTTTACTCCACTCTTCGAAGAGTCGGAAATTTCAAAATAAACTTTGGTAAATAACGTTTATCATATAGCCGCTTCTTTCTAGTTTTTATTTTGTGAAGTTTGATTAGCGTCGGACCGACTCGAGAATATTTATCGAAAATTGGCGAGTTCTCATCCCCCGCGGGGAATACGAAAAAGAACGACAGTCGGCGACTTTTCGATCCTACTCGGATACGCCTTTAACGCTAAACTTTTCGACGGATCGAAAATTCCAAAATGAGTTTTAAAAAAATAACATTTGTCACGTCGTCGTTCTCTTTCACTTTTTATTTCATAAAATTGATTAGCGATTATTAGTCGGAGCGACTTAAAAATATTGTTTTGTTACAATTGACGAACCACAGGTGATCGATAAAAAAAATCGGTGTAAAATTGGCGAGTTCTCATCCCCTGCGGGGAATACGAAAAAGAACGACAGTCGGCGACTTTTTGATCCAACTCAGATATGCCTTTAACAATAAACTTTTCGATGGATCGAAAATTCCAAAATGAGTTTTAAAAAATAACATTTGTCACATCGTCGGTCTCTTTCACTTTTTATTTTATAAAATTGATTGGCGATTATTAATCGGAGCGACTTAAAAATATTGTTTTATTACAATTGACGAAACACACGTAACCGACAAAAGAATCGATATAAAATTGGCGCGAATTGATGAACAAACGGTGCCTGAACCATTTCTGAAGGTATTGGAAGAGAAGACAATTTGTACATAATTGTCACGTTTATGTACGGTGAGATGAACAAACGATCATTCTCTATCTTCATCCCCCACGGAAAATATGAAAATACTAGCGACTTTTCAATCCTACTCAAACACACCTTTTAACACTGAACTTTTCGAAGAATCAGAAATTCCAAGACAAACTTTAGAAACTATCGCCCTTTTTCTTCAGTTTTTATTTTTTAAAGTTGATTATTGATTATTAGTCGAAGCAATTCAAGAATATTGTTTTATTATAATTGACGAAACACACGTAACCGACAAAAGAATCGATATAAAAATTGGCGCAAATTGATGAACAGATGGCGGCTGAACTATTTCTGAAGGTGTCTGAAGACGCAGTGTGTACACGTCTGTCAATGTTTATGTAGTAGCCGGTGCGACGAAAAAACGGTCGTCCTCTGTCTTCATCCCCCGCGGGGAATACAAAAAAGAGCGACTGGCCAACGAGTGGTCGTAAAAGACGGATAAACCCCGGTGTACGAGCCGTTGAAATAAATGTCAGGAGTTAGTTACTGCCCATAAAGTGCACCGCACTCGTTGTTCAGCGTGCCGCGAACTTAGCGGTCCTCGTTATTCATCTTTTTCTCCGTGCCCCCGCCGCGGCTCCGTTTCGTAATTTATGTCGCGTTTAATGTGGATTTTTACGTGGACCGACCGGCAACATCTGTATAATTGAATTCAAACGCAGCCACCAACGTTTCCGGCGACCTCCGGTTTTACCTCAACTACTCGTTCGCGATTAGAAATCGTCGAACACCGTTACGATTATCCTCGCTGTGCCGTCCTTGGGAAAACGCAGCATTTTATTCCGTACGATGCTGCACGTGCAAATGCGCAAGATTTCGCCGAGAAGCTCGACACTGACGCGAAAGCTTCTTGCATCGAGTACCAATTTGACTAATATTATCGACAGGTATTAAATAGTTTTGTTCAAAGCGGAGAAAGAAAGAACAGAAACGAACGAGGAATAGAAATAAAAATCGCTCGAGCGAAAATGAAGATCGTAAATTGTCAGCAATGCTCGTCCGATGGAATCGGAGGAAATGAAGTAATCGGGGGACGGTCCCCGGACAAAAGGAGACAAAACACAATAGTTTTCTCGGCGAACAAAAAACGTTGTAGTTACACAGAGAGAACCGAAATTTAATTTGGCCGTAATGCGTGACGTTTAACGAAACGGACGCTGCACGATCCCGCTGCAATAAACCGGCGACACGAACGAAACTCGTAATGACACGTTGCGTCGAAGTGACACGCCGGTGAACGGAATTCCTTTGCGCGTGGCTGCTTCCGGAAGCGGGGAGGATGCAGCTCGCTCCACCCACGTTGCTTCCCGCCGCCGCTTCTGCTCACGTTCTCTCTAGCTCTTGACACCGGACTTTCGATGCGTGTAACAACGAACTCGGTCGCTGCTTTCAACCGAGATTGATCGACGCGTTGAGGGATCTACGAATTCCTCTTTGGATCTTCGTTTCGCGTTTCAAGCCTCCTGGGTGCCGGGTCAAGGCAAGCACCTCGACCTCGACCTTCGACAAACTCGAAGACCGTTACCGCTAGTATTAATTCATTGGCGTAAATATCGAATACGTATTTCGATATTTCCTCGTTTCCGCTGAATTCACGGACTGGCAGACTCGTGAAAAATTCAGCTTTCCACGCGGCCTCGAGTTCGACGAGGCTTTCTAGCCGGTAATTAGGAGGAAATGTAATTGCACGTTTCTAGCCAGTCGATTAGCATACCGCCGTTGCGTAGCAGTGATTATTAAAAGGTATTAAACGGGAGGGAAACGAAACTGTGTTTAATGAGAGTATTTGCAAGTTATCCCCCCCCCTTCTTTTTCTTTTACTTCTTGCGCATCTCTGCCGCTGCGTTATACAATATCCAAGCAACCGAGCATGCCGGAGGTGGTGTATCGCAAGCTGAATTATTGTTGTACACAGCGACGGCTTAATGAAGCATATCCCCCATTAAGTATTCTTCGAATCAAAGTGAAACACACAAATGGCTCGTCTGCGCGGCGGCTAATTAATCGTAATGGACAGAATGGATGTTACGACCCCCGAGTATCGCGGCCGGAACGTGCTAACTCCTAAATTAATTAAAATTACGCGGCTCTCGCGCGGCGTTCCGCCGATAATAAGACGCGCTTTAGGATATACACGCTCCGCGGCAAAAATTTTTTGCCCGTAGTTGCGTTTTCTTCGAAATTACGCGAGACCAAACGTCCGTGCAAACCGGTCGAGCTACCAGCAGATTACTCTTTCTTTCTCTCTCTCTCTCTCTCTCTCTCTCTTTCTCTCTCTTTCTCTGCTACCGGTTTCAACGTTAATTCAAACCGCCCGAACGCAACGAGAATTTGATTAAAATTACGCCGTGTACCGTTCGCGCAACTCACGTTCAAATATAGTTCGATTTAATTCTCGTGCTCTCTTCCGAGATGTGCATACATATTTTAAACGCCAATGATAACTCCGAGCGTACAAATCAAACACGCAAGCTCGCTGCTAACTCGTTAAAAGCGTCGGCCTCGGGTTCTCGGGATCCCCGCGAATAGAAACCGCAAACGCGCGGAACGAAACAGTACACGGTACGTCGTGTATTTTACAGCTACGGGGTGGGGGAAATATCGGCGATAATCGTCGCGAAGTGATGCGACCTTTGGATTACATAAGGTTGGCCCGCGCAAAGATCAATACGAGGGCATCGGCGAGAGCCAATATTAACGATCTCCGAAATATGCCGGTAAATATTTGCACGCCATACAGGCCTTGGTCTACTCAAGGATATCGTGTGTGCGTCGACGGGGTTGCACAGGCGCGCCCTCAACGTTACGGTATTTGTACGCGCGACGCGATCGGCTTTCGGCGTCAGGACGGCGGATGTCGTCGCCCGATCCCGGCGAAATATGCCAGAAGTGATTTCGAGCGGGCTTCTACGCCGTAATTGATTCCCAAGCGGTTATGTCACGTCAATGAGGAAACTGGTTGCTGCTCGCTTCGCCGCTCGTTCGCTCGAGAATCGTCTCCGATCCGTCGACTTTGTTCCTCTTTCCAGTTGTCCAACGCGTTGCACAACCTGTCGCGTGGATTTTTCATCCAAAGGCACTCTTCCGCTTCTGATACGCCGCGCAACAAGAATTTGAACAATCGGCGAATTGAAGTTGAATTACAACGAAAGAGAAAACGAATATACGTTGGATAACGTCAGAGCCGATTTTAAAAAAACAGGCTGCAATGGCGATCTCTCTTAGAGAAAGTCTCTTTTAGGCAGTTCATCGCGCGTGATCATGTTGAGAGGCACACCTTGCGTCATGCTTCGTATCAACTACTCGATCCCGTAAACCTCGATTTTACTCGCGTGTTACTAGACTGACAATGTCGAGTAGTAAGAATACAGTTATCTGGAGAGTCGTGAACTGTAAACTTCGAAGCGCGCAATCGAGGATTATCGGTCGACCCACGCACCGAACCTCGGTTTAGAGCGGCGCGCGCGTAAGCGATCGCGCCGAGAAGTGACATCATTTTTCGCCAATGAGAGGGGACCGGGTTTCCCCGAGTGTCGTTGCTGTCGAGGATGAATGTAGGAAAAAATAATGCAAATGGGTTTCTAACCTACGTGGTTTAAAATAAATATAAATAGAGTTTACTAATTTAGGTATTGACTTAGATACTGGCAAAGTCCCAATACAGCGCGATGACAAAAGATACTAAGTCTCTCACGCTATCACGACTCGCTACTCTCCGACGTCTCACTACTCTTCCAGGTTCCATCATATGAATGGCGATCGGGAGTCGTCGAATCGACTCCGAAGAGGACGAAACAAACGTACGCGATCGTTTTCGCTTCTTCTCGGCGGAGAGGCATGAATGAAACTTGGGTTACGTAAACACGATGGTGCGCGATGGTGTTGCGCGATTAACTCTAGCAAGAAGTGTGTCGAGCCGTGCAATTAAGGGGCAACTGGCGCGGTTGTTTGCGACGAGAGCTCCGCGAGCGTCGCGTCGCGTCGGCTAACTTTCAAAGAAATCACCTCCGGCTGAGAGCGGCGGATAAGGTCACGAGAAGCCGCGGCGAAATAAAAACGCGCAATTTTCTGACGAACGCGAGCAGAGAGTCGAGACTCGACGCCACTCGAACGCGAGCGGTCGCTTTGCTCGACAGCCTATCGACCTGTCGTCTTAAAACGTTCGTCTTTGAACGTGTAGGCGAATTATTCTCGATATCGACGCAGAGAAGACGCAGCAGCTGGATGAACGGCATCACTTTGCTGTTTTATTCCTCTCTATAGTTCGTCAGGTATCTGATAGTAAAGTAAATGAGTGTTCGTTTGTAACATTACGCGCGAGTTTCTGTTCCCTGTTTCGATACTGTTTCAAACGTTCTTGCGCTCTAAATCTTGGTCTAGTCTGTATTTCCTTTGGACATTCTTTTAACTCTTTCTCTTTAATGTTTGTTAGATCAAGACTCAAAAGTATAATCGCTGTTTATTAAGCTTAGAGTCTTCTAGAAATGGTTGGTATCGATTATTCTATCGGTGCTTTTATTTCACCGCTACTAGATGACTTACGGCAGGGCAATCGAACGACCCGTAGTTTGAATGTGATTGGCTGAGTCGAATTAAATCATTCAACACAGCATCAGCATCATAAAAAAATTCCACCTAATAAACTTTGACATAAAGTATCTCCAGAAACTGCCTCAAATAAATCAGCACGTCAAGAAGCTCGATAGATTAAAGAGCAAGTAGTCTCATCGAACAAGTATAAATTTATCACGCGCAATTAGACAAGACTAGTCTATAGTCCATATAGTAGTTGCAATAAAAATAAATCTCATTTCTGGGAATATCTATCAATTTCAAACTCGATTGTACAAGCAGTACTGCCACGAGTAATCGCGAACAAATAATTTGAAGGATACTCCGACGATGGTTAATTCTTCCTTTTCTTTTCGTCGTCCCGACCACCAACCGCGCGAAAAACCGCACCGAGTCGAAGAATAGTCTTCGTATAGTCATGGAACTGAACGTTTTCGCTTATCGATCGAAACGTAAGAAGTGCACGGGACCTTTCGATAACGTGCGCGATTCCTCGAGCTCGTTCTGCCTGCCTGTTCGTGGAATAACCATAAGGAAAAGGAAAAAAAAAAAAAAAAGGAAAGAATCGAAACGAGATCGCAGGCATAGTGCGGCGAGCGGTAACGCGAACTGCGAGCGAGTTACTGGTTGCGTAATCGCGCTCGAGCGTTTTCTCGAGCGATTATCGTTCGCAAGGACGCCACGAGCGTAACTCCTGTAGATCGCGAATTACGTACGAGCAAGGGGAATTGCGCGTGTCCCAATTCGGGTCGTTGAAACGCTCGAACACTCGAGACTCCGGCGAGGAGCTTCGTCTTCTGAAATTTCTCGAATCGCGCTGGGATCCGCGTTAATCTCTGACAATTTCTCAACGCTGCTCGGCCGCGAGTCGCGAACGCGAATTAAGACAGCGTAAACTTCTGATCTCCGACTTCGGAGCCCGTGTGGCTCCGTTCCAAGGCTCTCCTCTGTGAAAATTTGCAAGACGCGATCACGCGATTGCAAGTCCGGCGAGGCAAGCAACGTGTATTTGATTAACGTTCTTGCAATTCGCGCGTTCCGCCGAGAATTCGTTAACGAAGACGCGAAGAAAGGAGCGACGCGAGAACTGACAGAGGAGGAACAAAAGGATTTTCGCGGGAATTTATTATTATAATATCCGGGCGATTCGATGAAATTTTAAAGGAGGGTTTTCCCCATCTCCTGGCGTCGTTACCGCGAATTTCCATCGTATTACTGTCGACGGCGGTGTAAACGCAGGTACTTACCTAATATCACGACCGACTATTCGGGCTATTAGCAATTACGGATAATCTCCTAGGCGATCGCTTTAACAGGCCGGAGTATTATTGCTGGAAATCCTTGCAAAGGACGAGGGAACCGATGCCGCTGGATTCGCTACCGACCTTATTGGATTACCGTAAATGCGTCGACACAGATGCACTTATTTGGAAAATGATTCTTTGTGCAACGGGATATTTTCGCCGAGGACTTTTAGGATAAGAACATCGATTCGAGAACGATCTCGTCTTTTCAGGGAAAATTGACACGATTGAAAAACACCGTTCCAGTTCTCTATGTAAATGAACTAATTTATTTAAATTATACTGACTAATTATAACCCGAAGTGTGTGTATGTGTGTGTGTGTGTGTGTGTATGACAAAATGACAGAATATGATCAACTCTACATCCGAATATAAGATAATAACATTGGTGTTTATAAACACTGTCGAATGCTACGCAGTTTCCATCCTCTAGACAAATTATCGTAAAATATCTATTTAACCATTAGACCAATATGGCTTGATACTTGGAATTAATATTCTTCCGATTTACGATAGAGAAAGTATATGATCCAATTAAGACCTTGAAAATTTCAAAACCCACGAAAAATTGACACGTACTTAAAACCATACAACTTTGGTATCAAACGATCTTCCATTAGACGCGTAATTGGAAAGTTATTTCAGGTGTGCAAGTTACGTGAATCATCCTGTATAGTAGCAACTAGAACTCGTAACAATAATCGCAGAATTTTCAACGCTACGCAAACTTTGCTGCGCAAAAGAACAGGTATCGCCTGTCAAAGTGGAGCAAAACTTTTAACTAACATAGTGGCAGCAGCTGCTTTCTTTTTTTTCTCTTTTTTTTCTCTTTTTTTTCTTCTTTTAGCAAAAACAACGGATCGGTCGGTCGGCCGGTAACCAATGAAATTTCGTTTCGCGAACAAACAGAGAGCAACGGGGCGTGCACGGGCTCATTACCGAGCCCTGTGTCCGCGTGTAGAGTGCTCAATATTTAACGAAGTATCGGTAACAGCCCTTCTCGCGCGGCGCCCTTTAAACCCGTGACACACAATGATCCTCTCTGCAGCTGCCGGCGGAAACTGGAAAATCCAATTTCTGAGCGAAACGGCCGGTAAAATCAGATCCGAATTGAAATCAATGATCGATGCATCGTCCGCGGAGGGGTGAATACTTGAGCGTGACCGCGAGGAGAGGAGAGAGCGCGCTCGTGCACGCACGCACGCACGCACGCTCTGCTATGTCCGACGACTAATTAGTATTTTGACGTGGACGCTCGCGAGATGGATCCCGCGTATCGTCCATGGGCCCACGCGTCACGCGAATTCGATGCGACGCCGATCAACCCTCTCCCACCCCCCGCGCGTGCCTACGCTGTCGAACCTATTTGCAAATTGCTTTCGCCCCGACGCGCGGGTGGACGCGCGCGTTTGTCTGATTGCAACTACGAAATCCCAGTATTCGTGAGACAGAATCGATGAACAAGACGAGGGGATAGTGTCGCGAGGGTTCGTCAACCCTTGTCACGTTACACGGCTTTGAAATTTCGACAAACATTCAAAATCCATTTGGACAGCGGAATGCACCGGCATGGATGGCTCTCCCGGCGAGTCTCGTTCGTAAGAAGCGAATTTTTGTTCAATTATCGCTCAACATTAAACATTCTTGCGGGCTGAGTCTGATAATTTTGCAACTTTGCGGTTATGGTGTTTACAACGAAGTTCCAAACATCAGTAATCAATAATTTGATAAATAAACTGTATATTTCTTATCTGCTAGTGATTACAAAAAGAACAAAACAAAAGAACAAGATGAAACTCAAGTCTTTTCCTTTGTACAAGCTCTTTTATATGGTTTTCTTTTCCACGGTTTCCACGCCTCTATATTTTTTACTTCCCAAACTAATTTACACCATCGATAATTCAGGGTCCCAATTCCACCGACAGAATCATGGTCTAATCTGTAGTTCCGTTGAACATTCTTTCGAATCATTCTCTTTAATGTTTACTAAATCAGGATTCAGAAACGTGAGTCAAGACGATTACTGAATCGCTGGCCTGGAAAATGATTTGCATCGATCGTTCGCACTCGACTGTCCCCTGTAAGGGGACATCATATTTAAATTTAGCCAACAGCTAAAATTATAAAATTTTTTACAATTGCTGATAATTATAATAAACTACAGAGTAGGTATGGAAAAGAAAGTCGCAACAGTCGCGTTGCGTGAGCAGCGTTCCCATTAAATTATGTTTCTTCGAGGATATAAGCACGTCACCATGTGCCTTCCGTCAGAGTTGAGAGAACCTCGCGTGTATTTGGCTCGACATGCTCCGATCGCTGCCCTTTTTTCAATTTAAGCGCTCTATATGTACTTTATATCATCCGCGCCTCGCGTCGCGCAAGATCGAACGCCTAAGCTCGTACACGCGCCGCGTATCATGTCGCAGTCGAGAGCATCTATTTATTAGAGCGATGCGCGACGGCGGGCACACGTGTTGCGAGCAGCGAGGCGATATCTCCCGGCGAACGAGTTTACGTTTCTTCTTGTACGACACGTGAAATAACTCTGACCGTCTCGCTTCTTAAATTGAAGAAAGAGAGAGAGAGAGAGAGAGAGAGAGAGAGAGAGAGGGACATAGTTTCGAGGTAAGTCCTCGATTAACAGAAATCGGCGTTCTTACATGAGATCGGAGACGAGATGCGCTCAATGTCGAGATATAATCCGGAAAACGTGACTCGTCAATTATCAATTATCATTGTCGTCGCGTTGACGAAGGAAGGAACGATTCATTGAACAGTAAACACAGCAGTTTTTCTTTCTCGTGGCGTCGCGAGACGATCGGAGTTTAATTGAAAACAAGAAGGAATGCGCGAGCAATGAATCAGTCAATGAAACAGGCGAGTCGTGCGTATTTGAACAACGACTCTCGTTATCGGATGATGTCATCCGGTGCTTCGTCATTTGTAACGAAGTTAAAAAAAAAAAGTCGTTTCAAGGAACAGCGCGAAACGACTCTCCTCTCGTAAACCAGGTGACGGCTCGTGATTTTTTAATTCATTCACCGAGGCAGAAACAGGATGCGGAGCGTCGAGAGTGATTAGGTGCTTGCGCGTTCCTCGCAGAGGTTTTCGATCGACGGCTAGAAGAGGAAGGAGAAACGAGCCGTGAAATATGACATCATTGCCGGACTATCTGAAAGAAAACAACGAGAGAAACCTTTAAAAGAAAAAAAAAAAAAAAAGAAAAAAAAACAAAACCAGCCGCTACGACGCACGATTCTCCGTGATATACAAGGAGGCCGTGTCGAACAATTCCGAATGCGCGCGGGGAGAGAGACAGGTTTGTATAGGTCATTCAGAAAATGCGTGCCTGCTTGATATGAATCATCTTTACTACACAGCGCCAAGTGTTACACAACCGGTTTCAGCGTGCAACCTTCTCCGCTTCTTTTTATCGCTTCTTAATCGCGCATCGAGCGTGCGATTTATAAAGCAGACTTTTCTCACTCGATTACCATAAACCTGTATCGGTCCGATGAACACGATGTTCCTGTATCGTACACACGTGTTTAAATGCCAACGTCGGAGACGAAATGCTCGGACGTCGGCAGGTGAAATCGAGTCTCGAAAACGAGTCCATCCGAATTCGCACGGCCGATGACTCGCTCATTATCGTTGGCAGCATCGCGCGATGAAAATTGGACGCCACGGTTGTGTAGACGAACAAACTCGGCTTGCAACGGCACAGTGTTATAAATTCCATATAATGGCGGTCGTAACACGCGGCGGGCATAGCCGGTGTGGCTACGCTCGTCGAAGAAATCTGCGTAATATTCAAATGTCAGCCATTCGTAGTCGTATAAATTGGCGCGAGTGTCAGCCTTACGTTTACGATCCTCGAATTCCACGGGGGGGGCAGAAATGGGCGGGCGTTTCGCCGCGACGGCTGGCCTCCCTTCTTTCTCCCAGCGACTTTTTCCCTTTGTACCTCGCGTCTGTCCGTGCATCATCCGCGAGAGTTTGCGTAAGCGTAAGTAAACCGGACGAAAATCTAGGATACCTGGCGTCATCGTGGTCGTCGTCGACGAGAAATCTCTGCGTCTCTCGGCCGCGCAACGTTTTCAACCGGCGCTGGTCTTAATGATAACCGTGCAGGTATTGCCACGAGAGTGTCGTTATCTTTATAACGCGTGCACACAATCGCCGTAACAGTTCCGACCTCTTTTTCCATTCTCTCGGCGCATTGCGCGCCGCCGTTTCTGGAACGAGCGCCCGTGGATCCGCGGACTCGCAGTCGCTTCGCGAGCTCGCCTCGCATTCTTCTCGTTCGAGCGAGCTAGATAAACCTGGGTGAAGAACAGTGAAAAGAAAAATGCACCCACCGGCCACGTCAGCGCCCGCAGGCTTCTTCAAAAAAAATTCCCCGGTAAACTGAAACCGGATATCGAGAAACTTCGTCGCGTTTCCACGTACGTGTATGTACATATGTACGTGTATAGTCGCGTCTGTCGCTTAGAAGAACGAGATCGTCTTGAGCGCTTGGAATTGCTATTGCAATTCGAAGAAGAGTTTCGCGAGAATTCTCTGTGAGAGGAAACACGTTGCTCGCGCTCGACGAGCAAGCAGCTACGATGGAACAAGTTCATCTTCGATGGGATCAATCTCGACGAACGTCGATCGAACACGGATTTCCGATTGAAAAACACTTTGATTCGCGTCGAAAACACCGCGCGCCGGCTTCTTTCACGCACGGTGCATCCCACCGTGTATTCAGGTACCGGTCGAGACAATCGCGCCCGTTTGATAATTGTACAACATTTCGTGTCTTATCCCACGGTACTTGACACGTACCGCGGCGAGATTGCATTGCCTCTCGAAACGCGAAAACAACGCGGATATCACCGGTGGCTGGGATCTCTTGCCCGCGTAATCCTCGTCGGCCGGGTATCGACGTTTTTTCTAACCTACATTCGAAATTAGCGACTCTCGACCGGTTGATTCTCGAACCGAGACCGAAACGAGTTTTGGGCGACGTCGCAGCGAGAACCGAGAGACGTTCGACGGAGGATCTGCATGTGAAATTCCCTGGAAAAATAATTCGCAGCGGCGATTATTTTTAAACGGACTGTTTCGTTATTTCGCCCGGTGAAACACCGCCGGGTCAATTTATGAATATTTACACGGCGTAAAAATCCATGAATATTCACTTACGCGCAGAAAACGGCAAAGTGAATTTCGCGCGGACTTACCGCATCGCGAAATCCGACGCATATACGTGGGTCCGAGGGAGAAAAGAGCCGTGAATGTTGGACGCCGCGCGCTCATCGGTTGCGACTTCTGTATAAATATTTGCCACGATTCGGTATCGTCTTTCGCGTTTGTAACCGTGCAGTTTCGTCGTAGGCCACTTCGTCGAGGCTTCGCACGCGGCGGATGTGGCTCCATGCCACGTATTAGGAATCTCAATGCCGCGTCGTGCCGCGATTAACTTTCAAAACAGACGCCGCGGTCTACTCGTTTCGTCGTGCGTTTCATAGCCATCGTGACACGATATTCATAGGGGAGCACGACACCGCTCTCATCGATTAGAATATCCGCGAGGCGGTGTTTGCTTCGGTCCGCGTGCGTCTCACTGGGAAGAAAATATTTTCCCATGTGTCGTGTAGTACCTCGTTTAACGATCGCCGAGCAATATCGTCGGATCCATCGATGCAGAAAGATTGCTCGAAAACGTACGATCCGACGTGGAACGATTTACATTTAAATAATCGAGAGGGACGGCAGGTATTCCTGTATCCCGTCCGCTGGCGACTAGCGGAATTAATGCCGCCGTTGCACGCTTGAAATCACTTATCATCTAATTCGTGCTTACGAAACACGCTAACGGATACACGAGCCGTTCCAACTTCCGTCAATTCCCACGAGTCGAAGAGCGTGGTCATCGATGCAACCGGCATCGCTCGCGTCACTGCAGCTCGACCGTGAAAACTGCCCGCCAACTTCTGCGTTTCTGCGATGCTGCGTGTGATGTTGCAAGCTCGCGGGGAAACAACAGGCAAGAAACGCTCGATGGGGGATCTGAATCGGAGCGAGATTCCAACCGTGGCAGATTGTCCATCGCTTATACATGTACGTATGTCAATCGCGCGTAACTTTCCGTGAGTTCAGCGAAGCGTATCACCATCGACGAGCCTGCATCCTCTGTTCCTTCTTATCGCGGCACGATAAACCGCTGAGAGTCGGTCCGCTCTGTCACGTGTGCGGCTCGAAAGAACAGAAAAAGTGAAAAAGAAAAAAACGAAGATCGACTTCGCTTTTTCACAACGTCTGAAATCGAACCGATAGCGTTAATAGTTTATCATAGCTCTCGTGGGAATATGTTTCACTTTTTCCACGGCCAAGTGGAAAAATTCCGTCTTCCGCTCTATTGATTCGCATTTCACGTGCTTCGTTTCTTTTTCTTTTTCTATTTTTTTTTCTTTCTGCACCGTTCGCTGACAATGAACGTAACCGATCGCTTTTTTTTCGCTTCCACCCTCCTCGCTCGCCACCCTACTTCTTTCTCTCTTTTTTTTTTTTCATTGCTCATTCGTTAATTGGTTTCCCTTCTGGGGTAAATATTGAAGCGGCGCTGTTATCGAGCGCGGCGAAACAATCGCGCCGAAAAAGTTCCGTTAGTAGGTCGACGGTGAAAGCATTACTCGATTTACGGACGATCAAACGGTTAGCCGCCGTCCCGTTCCTTGTCCCGTGCACGTGATATATATATATATATATATATATATATACCTGCGATCGAACGAACAGCCGTACGTGTTTGTGTGTGCACAACGTTACGATTGCTTTATCATCCCTTTGCTCTCGCCCACCTACCGCGTCCGTCTCGTTCTTCCTGGCACATGATCGATTACGATTCGCTGCGAATATCGACTTTCTTCGAGAGACGCGAACGTTGAATCGAATCAACGATCGTAGCAAAGCCACCGACGATCGTGATTATGCGTCCTTTGTACGTGGATTCAGGATTCAATACAATGTGGATTCTCAATGTGGGAGTTTAGCACTCGAGAGAGCCTCGACGATTACCATTCTCTAATTTTGACCATTCTAATCTCGAAATTTACAGCTGAAACATTGAGGCTCGGCTTACGTTCGCCTTCTCCATTTACGCCACTGAATTCACGAAAAATGCGATCGAAAAACACTCTTTTCTCGCAAGATGATAAACATTCAGCGAGTAAACGTTTCGACTCGTCGTCGACTTATCAGTCGCTCGCGTTCTTTTATCATCAGCCTGGTTATATTCCTGCGCGGAGTGCAAATAATCTAACCACCCACGGCTGTTTAAAATCATCTGTCACCGACGCAACCTCCCAGAATTCCATTTATCAATCATTCCGGCAATCGGAAGAACGAACGCGCGAGCAAGTCCCAATCTCTCGACCGTCGGGAAAAATTGCGTTTCCCCTCTCTCTCTCTCCCTCTCCTTTCTCCTTTTTTCCTTTTTCTCTCTGGCGTGCAACAATTCTCCTCGACACGGGAGAACGCGGCGCGCTGGCTGACCACGCGCGCATACCGACGCATCTAAAATTACTCACCGGATGCTACGCGCGCCACTGCCGGTTGCGCAATCGGCCGATGCGTGTACGTACGTGCGCGCGATCGCCCGCGCAGCTCGCCACTCTGTCTTTCTCTCTCCATCTCTCTCGACGTGTCCTGGCCGTGCTTGTCATCGCGTCGGCCCCTTTTGGTTCCTCCCCGCGTGCCCATCGCGATCGTGACTCAATCGCGAAGGCACGTACGACTAATTGCTCGTTTGCATGAGAAAAAGAGGTTTCCGGTGCTGCGGCCGACCGATGCGAATCGAATTCACCGGTTTGTCGCGGTGAACGCGGCAAAAGACCCGCGGCAAGGTTTCGCTCGCTTATTAATACGTAATTGTTCGTTTTGTCCCTGGCTCGTTGCAAAAATGCCACGTTGGCGGTTATCATGGCTGGAGCAGCCGCCGTCGACCGGCGGAGAGTTTTTTTTTTTTTTTAATCCAGCGTGCCTTTGCCGCGCGGAACGCCTCGCTTTCGAAAGAGGTGCCGGGGCTCCATTTTCCCGTAACGGGGATAATTTTTGCCGCGTGCGTGCAACGTCCCGCTTTTCGTCCCGCTCTTCCCTCTTCCGGCTTTTGGCTTTCGCCGACGGACGGTGCAGGAGCGCGCAACGCGTCGTGCGTGGAAACGACGACAGATCCGAAGGAAACCGACGCTTTTCGCGGGTACGAGCCCGATTTGCAACGACCGGACGAATGAAAAGAAGCTGGATAAAAGGGGACGCGCTTTAACGCGGCAACACAATACCGGATAGAAACGAACGCTCGTTATTCGTTACTGTCATTCGTGCGAGAAACAATCGGACGGTTGTACATTGTACGCGTGGAAGAGATCAATGGTTGTGTAACCAAGGACGTTTAAGGCGACGAACAAAGAGGAGGAAAAGACGAGGCCTTCTAAATCTGTTGTCTGCGAAACTAGAAATACGAGGGGGCGGGGGATGACGTCGCCTTTTCAAAACGCGAAACGACGAAACGCAACGCGAGACAAATTGGCAGCGGCGAACAAAAGGAAGAAAGAACGCGGAGAGTTGAATCAATCGGTTGTCTGAATCCGTTCGTTTCCTCGCTGAGCTGGCTGGCTCTCGAGCAATTGCCGAGTTGAAACGCGACGCGGCCGGAAGCGTAGCCGCATCAAACGATAAACCTTGGAGCGTTTCGTCTCTCGCGTATAAACGGAGATTCCGAGTCCTCTCGCGTCTCGTTCCGCGATGTTTCGCGTTCAACGTTATTATGCGACCGGTATCCCCGACGCTACTTTCACGCATGAAACAATCACGCAGTCGAGCGAGCGCTTCGTTTGCAGTTGCATAATTCGGCGCGCGAGCGACCCACGCTCGTAATCCTTTGGACCGGCGCGCGCGACGAGGACGACGCGAGTGGACCGTGGGACAGGAGAGAAAAGGACGAAAAGAAAAAAAGACGACGAGAAAGTCAACGGGCAGGATTTAAACGGCTGGGGGCAGGGAGGGAGGGGGAGGAGGAGAGGAGATTGGGATGGAGCACAATGGGATGGAAACGGGTGCACGCGAAGAACGAGGTCGAGTGACCTACACGCGAGACGAGGACGCAGCGATCGAAGCCAGGCAGAGTCGAAATCGCGGATCACAAAGTTTTCGCGAGGAACGCGCCGCGCGTTCGGCAAAGCTCGGTACTTATAGCGCGAGCCGTATGTGTCATCGTCTCTTGCTTGCAAAACAGGAAAACACGTCACACGGTAGACGCTAATGTGATTTGCAGGAGTCGCTCGAAGAGACACGCGTGCGGGCAGAAAAAGCGTCGGCGGATGGAGAGAGACGAGGAGGAAAAGGAGAGACACGCGGGAATAGAACGAAATTCTTGCCATTGTTATCGAACGGGCGACAACTGTGCGAAGGGAACGAAGAAGAGAGAGAGAGAGAGAGACGAGCGTAGCAAGGACACGGTTGTATTTTAGCACGATGCCGCATCTTCCGGGCCGCTGGTCGAAGACAGACGCCACATTGTCTCCGAAGGATGCGATGCCAAGTAGAAGGGGAGAAAAGTGTGTCTTTCCGAACGGCGGCATCGCGAAGCGATTACGGGTTAGCTGGTACGTCAGTCTCGATTTGCTCTCGAGCCGCGCGAAACGAGCAGAAAAAAGAAACCATCGAGAAGTAGAGAGGAAGAAAGAGACTACGAAAAAGAGAGAAAGCGACAGGAAGAGAATGAATTTTCTGCCGTAACGCCGGATGTACGCGGCAACTATGATCGACCATACGGCGCGCATGCGGTGGTTGGCCGAGGGCACGTGCACTTGCCTGCGAAGGTTTTTCGTTGGTTGGCCCTCGTATGCACAAAACTCGACGTTAACCGGTGCCAGCTTCGATATACTCCGCACGTACCGGCGATGTATCGTTCGATCGTGTTCCAAAAGCGGAGAGGAAACTTTTCACCGTCGGGACTTCATCCCTGGAACTACCACCCTCTCGTTCACCTCGCGTGGAAAGTCACGAGCCTGCTCGCTAACCTGTATCCAACGAAATCTCCAGTTTTTCCCATGGAACACCGACTGTACCGATTCCACGCGCAAACTTCCACCTGCGCTGGATTACGGGAAATTCTGGTCGAAAATTTCACCCCGCTGGCGCGGATTTATTTACGAGTGTGATAATGTCGAACGATCCTGTATCTCTGCCCTATCTACAGAGATATTTTTTAGAATGGAAGTGAGAACTAGGGTTTCGCCTTTATTTTTCATTTTTATAAAACACACATACATACGGCAAAGAAAGAGATAGAAAGAGAGGGAGGGAGGGAACAATCAAGTTGAGGAAGGAGGACGATCGCGGCGGGAAACTTTGAAACACGATCCATTAATAAAACCACGAGGAAAACGCTGCGCTCTCAGCAGGCGATAACGACCGCTCGCGTATTCCTCGTGCGATGAAAAATGAACGAGGCTGCAAACCAGCGTGTCTCTCGGAGCGACCCTTGGAGGATTTACGCGAGAAGATCTGGCAGCTTCGCGGCATACGAGACGGGAGTGCGAAATCTGCCGGAACCGGAAAGCGTGTCATCGTCTGCATATCAACGAATGCCGCGCGCGTCGTCGCCGGGAAGGATGCGAGGGATGCGCTTTAATAGCGGTGCATTTCCAAGCAGACTCTGTGTGTTGCGCTACGACGACGTCGAGGTGGCTGTACACACCATAATAAACATACGTGTTCGCGAGGTGAACAGGCGCCCAACATCCATCGGCAATCGGCTTGTCGCCCGCTTCGCCAGAGTGCTCCTCTTTTATTTAATATCGCGGTTAGACGATCCCTCCTCGATCCCTCGAACACGCGCGCGAAAAACCGCGGCGCGACGTTTCTCCACCCTTCGAATTCACGAGGCTGAAACACAGAGAATCGTCCGTATGTTGCTCGAGCGGGAATCGCCGCCTCTTGAGAGAATCTGTACGAGCATTCCATTTGTACGGGAGGAACCAAGTGACTTTTATTATTTACGAATTTTGTGGCCGACAGAGATTTTCAAACAGAGTACATCAGAGAACCAATCGATGTTGTTCGAGCGAATGAATTATAAATTTGACGACGGCCTTTCGCGTGTCAAACTAATCGATCGTTCGCAAATATTTGTACATTTCTCAATCCCACTATGCCCGAATACACGATCGACGGTTCGAGTTTCAAAAATCCACTTTCGCAATGGAGTTTCGTAATAGATCTCAGAGTACATTCCCCCCCCCCTCTCCCCTCCCCCAGGGCGAATTTTACTTTTCAGAAAAATATTCCTCAAAGTTAATCACCCAACTAATCGCCCAACCACGCTCTCGCATTATCTTCAACGATCCTCGTCAGACATTCCATCACCGCTTCAACGTACAACGCGAGACAGTCATCCTCTCGGCTCTCCGTTCCAACAGCGATTAATCTATCACGGAGAAGCGAAGCGTCTGAAGGGAAGACTTGTTCGCCGAAGTCAAGCCGAATTACATACACGGTTCCCGCAGACGTAGCGAAGTCTCTGGCTAAAATGCGGGGGGAATCGGTGTTTCGTTGCGCGAACGTTGCGCCGGTCGATTTTTATTGGCGCTGCTTGGCGCATTCGTGGCCCCATTTCAGCAAGCGCACTCCGTATTGCCATTGTTAAGTAGATTTATACGATGCGGGGATGACTATCGGGAAGCGCGTTCGCCGTTCTCTCGTCCCTCTGACTTCCATCATCTCGAGAGATCCTCCTGTCTTCGCTCATTTTCTCGTATTCGCGCGTTTACATTTCCCCAAAGAAGGCGGTCCTATTTCGACCGCGCCACTTTTCCTTGTTTGCTCTCGGCTCGCCAGCTTTTTTTTGCCGGACCCGTCGTCGATCCGCGTGGCGCACGAGCCACGTTTCACCAGGCATCCGGGGCAGCGTGAAATTTGAATGGAAAATTCGTGTTTTTGCCCGGTTGTCCGTCGCGTTGTCGGGCGCGTTGCCGCGGAAGTTCGGAAGCACGGAAGATTTACATACCCGTTTTTAGGCGTCACTCTGTTTCCAGCTATGGATCAGCTTATCAAACCGCGCGTCACCCGTCGCATTCGTAATGTATTTGTTTCGACGCTGCTTTCCCGGTTACCTCGTTGCAAAGCGTATAGACACACTGCCGATAGAATTACGCCCGATGCGATGTTTTACATAGTAAACAGTTGTTTTGCAACGTTGCGCCGAGGCTAAAAATGTCTCTTTTATTTTCGTCGGGTTGTTTTTCCTCTCTCTTCCACCCCTACCTTCGTCCATCGCTCTCTCTCTCTCTCTCTCTCTCTCGAGCGTGCGTCGCGAAATGGATCCGTTCGATCGCGCGAGAGACACAACGCAAGGAGTTTCAATTTTCTTCGCGGCGGCTCGAGAACGGAATACCTGGGAATCGGCACGCGGTAAATGACGTGTCAAGAATCTTCCGTGCTATTGACGATGCAACGTTATGGCAATCGCGGTAAAGACAACCACCACGCCAGAATAATCCCGGATCATGACGCCGTCACGTAATACACGATGGTTTCGTAATCTTATATCGTTGACTCGCGAGCGGCTTGCAGAAAAAACGACTGAGCACACACGGTGATTTACTCCGTTGCGCAACTCTGCGATTCGTTCTCTTAATTTCACGACTTACGCCGTTGTCGACGGCGGGATTTCGGCGTCTCGAGAAAAAGTTGACACGCCTGTTTGCAGAGACAGAAAGAAAGAGTTAGAGAGAGAGAGAGAGAGAGAGAGAGAGAGAGAGAGAGAGAGACTAGCCAGGCGATCGATAAAAACGACGCGAGAGCAGGAGCAATAAAAATATGATCCGTTCCACGGGCTCGAAGTACAACGAAACTGTGAAAGTTGAAACGGAAACTCGCGGAATTCGCAACGTTCGCGCAAACAGTATCGTTTGGGGAGCAGCGCGACTTACGAGGACAAAGGACAACGTCCCTGTGGAGCCTCTGCAGTATACCGTAAGTTTGGCAACTAACAATTTCTCCATCGTGCACCCGACTGCAATAAGAATGATTCGCCCGTTCCCTTTTCCCCCTCGTTGAGATTCCGCGTTCATCGTTTGCCGATATTTCGAAAGTAAACTTCGGCGAAGCATCGTTCGCTGAATCTAATGAGACTCGCCGCTTTCGCGCACGGTTTTCTTCGCGGTTCGACTCCTCGACGTGGACATCATGGGCCAATCCTGGTCATCTTCCGTGTCCTTTGTCGTCAGGCTACTTTCGTTCGTTCGTACAACTCCGGTGTTAAGATAATTCGATCAGATCGAGTGTCAAGTTTCATCGATTAAACGAGAATTGTGAAATTCGAAATTACTGTATATTTATGGAAGCTTGATTTCGACGCGGTGCGGTGGAAACTAAAATTACGCTGTCTGTACAACTGATTAACTCGTCACGGTTGAAACTGAAATAGCTTCCGTGAAAATAGAAGGACAGCGCGTGTTCCGTGTAAATAGTACCTCGAATATATGAAACTTGCCTCGACACCGACATTGATAATTCAATATACTCTGAGAAGAGATTATGCTACGACTAGCGATTATTTCCACGCGGTAACCGTTAATTACACGAAACGTTGACAAAAAGAGGAACCCATTGACGTAGCTTTTACTCCATTACTCGAAACGAAGAGTGTAATTTCGAGGCGAGAAATACGTTCTCTCCCCCGATGCGCGATCTCCAAAGGAGACGAATAATTTTTAAATAAATTTTCGCAGGGAGACACGCGCCGTGAACGAGCAATTAAACCCGACCACCAGGCACCTCGCTTCAATTCCTCGAAGGAGTCCATCTTTTCGGCGCGCGGGCCATCTTTTAATCCAAATTAATGCTTTTAGCGAAATTGCACGAGAGGCTGAAACGCGGCTGTCCTTTCGACGCGCTCTTATCTCCGCCTCATTCTCCGTTTCCTTTGTACGTTCCCTTCTGCTTCTTCTGCCTCGTTTCTATTTGTGCCTTTCAGTTTGTGCCTGGCGATCCATAATTTTATTCCACGCCGCATTCTCCCGCGTTCGTTCGCAGTCGACTGAATTCACTCGGTTTGCGGATCGACCTATATCCCGTTGCCCAATTTCATCGTAAAGTAAAGGAGAGAACTCCAAATCTTTCGCTTCTGCCAAGATCCACCGCGATCCACCGCGATCCACCTGCGTTTAACGACATTCTCTATCTTTACGAGGAATCAACACGTGTTCGCGAGAAATTGTCGACGAAATGATTTTCTCGTTCGCGAATGGAACACGCGAAACTCTCTAAACGTCAAAGCTTGGCTCGCTACCGATCGACCCTGCTTTTACTTCTTTCGTCTACGAAATGCCCGCGGAATCGAGTGTAAAGTCCATCGGACAGATTTCACCGATAACTCGATAACAGGATGGAGCAAAGAAAAAAAAGAAAAAAAAGTCGTATCCTTTATCCTTCTCTCCTTTAATTCCTTTCCTGGCCGCCACGGAACGCCGATCTGCTGGCGTAGAAGGGGACAGAAATTGCGATCGTAGAATGGTTTCGTGCCCGATGCAACGGGCATGCAATAGAACGAGGATCGTTCTACAACCTTCGCCGTGCTTATCAGCGTTCCAGCAGCGGCTCCGAAAGGAGTGGGACGAAGAATTCATTGAACTCTAACTGGCACTAGAATGGAACGATTTAGCGCGGTTGCGTACACGGCCAGACCGACCCGATGCGGTTGCAGTCGAAACGAGAGTACGAAGCAAGAAGGAAAAAGAGCGAGAGGGACAAAGACAGAAACAGAGAGAGAGAGAGAGAGAGACACCAGGCTGTCATTCCCTTCGATCAAGAGACCGTGCTTTCATCCAGCTCATTCCGGAGATCGTTCGTTTGGTCGTCCCTAATGCCGGAGCAATGACCTTGCAGCATTTCACCGTGCAAACTGCAATTCGTGCGGCCGTCTCTTTCCTCTGTACACGCTCTGCCTGTCTCTCCGTCTCTGTCCAGCGCTTTGGCCGGCTCACGCACTACCCTCGCGCAGCCACGGAGATACACTGCCACGGTCTCTTGTGCAATCTGCAACCGTTGCAACGGCCACTCGAGTGTGAACGCAACGGGGATCGGACTTGATCGTTGTAAAGATCGAGAGACGGGCTTAAAGAGGATATGCCGGATTTGCTCCGCGGCGCGTTCCTTTCGAAGAGTTTCGGAGAGAGAGAGAGAGAGAGAGAGAATTTATAATTGCCCAGGCTCTCGCTCTCGCTCTCGCTCGAGCCACGTCTGGCCACGTTCTGATCGGCGATCGGGTCCCGAGTTCTTTCTGCAGACTCGCGCGATCGCACGCGAGAGTTCTCCTCCTCTCCGTTGCTGCTTATGATCCCTCGGGTAATTAGGCTCGCGAGGCTGTCGGGATGGCCGATTTATTTTTCCTCGCGCCAAGCTCTCGAGACAAGTACACGAGAAGCCACTTTCTCGCGTGACCGAGCGCCAAAATTGCGCAGCAAGGTTGTCGTCCGTCAAGCAGACTTACACGCCAGAAGAACAACCGAACGGATAACACGGTTTGCCGGTTTGCGATGGTATCGGCCGTTTAATCAGGCTCGGCCTCTCGACGGAGGGAAACGCAGTTCGCCTTATCCGGACAGGAACGTTACAAGGAACAGCCGCGTCCGCCACGTTTCGACGTTTCGTTTCGACTTCGGCGGCGCGAGGTTCCGAGTAATCGGCCGATTATTTGCGGAACCGCGCGACCTGATGAATACGAATTCCAGGGGATCGCGAGCAATTTCCGCGGCGCGCGGCAAAACAGAGATTGCGATGCCAGCGTGAATCATCGAGCGTGAGCCGCGGGGCCGTAACTTATCGAACCACGTGCTAGCGAGCAGCCGGGGATTGCATTCCAGCGGGCCAAGAGAAAGAGAGAGAGAGAGAGAGAGAGGAACGTCGTTTTTGCCTCGAGTCGGCCAGAACTCGTTGAATAGGATTGAACGGGTCGCGCCGGGATACCTGAGCAGAGCAACGCTTCCTCTCTCGTATTCGCCAATCAAGCTTCTTGTCGTCGAGCACGTTCCCCGGGACTCGTCACCCGATGCCAGCGTGGACCAGCGCCGCGTCCCTGCCACGAGCCTGATTACGAAAGCGACGGAAACAAAAAAGAACCGCGTGCTTGCTGTCGGCTCGAAGGAGAGGTAAAAAGCACGCAGGGGAATCGGCAGAGGAGGGAGCGGCCAACAAAGGGAGAGTCGGTGGTGGTCGGATTCGAAGTCAGAGAGAGAGAGAGAGAGGATCCTCTCTGTCTCTGGACGGTTCCTCGGCCTGATCCTTAACGAACCTTTAATGCTTTGGCTGGCACGGTGACGAAGGGAGTTACGGTGACGATCCCGTGGTCGCGCCGCCCGAAAGCGACACCGAATTCCCCGGCATTTAACCCGGTGCGTTAACCTTTCTGAAACCGAAGCAATTGCACTCATTGTGCGCCCGGGGGGAGGGGTGGGGGAGACGATAGTCAGCGGGCAAGTAGGATAAAGTAAGGCGAGGGGAGAGAAGGGTGACGCGCTCGAGTCTTGGAGTCGTTGGGTTAGAAATGGAAAGAGGGAAGAGGGACGGGTGATTCAACTTGGTTTAATTGGACGTGTAGCTTTTTACCAGGCGGCTCCGTGGTTCCGTGCAGCGGGCGAGCGAGCGTGGGTGCCAAGGAAAGAAAGAAAGGACGCGGGGCCGTGGAGCGGAGCGGAGGCAGGGATCACGCGTGACATTTGCTTGCCTCCTTCGCGTCTCGGGTGTCGTTTCGTTGTACGGTGGCCGACCGGGAATCTGTACCCGGTAGGTATGCGTGTCACGCGGCACCCGCGGAAGGTTAATAGGATAAAACACGGTCACCGCTAATTGACTTTTTAACCGCTAATTAAGCCCGCGACCAGCTCGGCCGCAGCAAGACGTTGCGTCACTGCACGGGAGGATTACAGCGGTGGAACGGGCTTTCGAGCCCGTGCACTTTTCCAACGGGTTTCGAGTAACTAGGACGAACGTTCGAGTTGCTCGAAACTATCGCCCGCGAGATACAATGACGCGCGCGAGAGCCACTTTCACTGTCGTCGTCACTGCGACTGCTTCAGTCAGAATTCAAAATTACGCGCACAGCCGGCACGGAACGATGCTGAGAGCGACGCTCGGTGTGCCCCTGGCTACGTCTCGTTACGGAATTAACGATGGCGTCATCGGTCGTGCCTTCCCTCCGGAGTCGACCGGTCGATAAATATCGATGTCCGCCGGCTACTCGATCGTGGCCAATGACACGTGGCACTTTCGATCCATGCGCGAGCGTACTTGAGAATGTGGGTTAATGGACGCGGGTCGAGATCCAGCCGTGCGTCGAGTCGTGTCGTTTTTCGGGACAGGGGAAAAAAGTTCGCACGGTCCAGTTGCCTCAAGGCGAGCCTCAAGGCGGCCAGCGCGACGATGCATCGCACAGGTGCACGCCGAGAATACGCAGAGCCGGAGGGAGAACACAGCGGGACATGACCCCGTTAACCCTCCTCCGTGTGTGCGTGCAAGCGCGAAAACGTGTTCACGCGTCGGCTGTGTGGAATTAGCCGTGTTACGGAGGGAAATCGAGCGAGCGACTTCTTTGCTCGCCGGAGACTCCTCCGATCGTGACCGTTGCTCCATGGACGAGCAACAAATTTCACGACGCGCAAACGTGTCTACCGTTACGTAAAACTTCTCCTTCGAAATCAGGTTATCGTAACCGTGATTCGCACCGTGTACGACGAGTCTTTAAACGCGCGAACGTTCGTTGACGAATCTTCGGAGCGAAATTTCTCACGTACTGCAAGTCCGACGGTTTCGTATTCGCAGATTTCACGGTATCTGGTCCGAAAAGGCATAAAAATATTCGTTTAACGCTATTTGTATGCTCAAAATTATGACATGAGGTGATCTTGAATTTTTATCAGAAAGAAGTATCTTTTGAAATTTTACACACTGAGACGTTTTAATATTGATTTTCTGATAGAAACAATTTTCTCTCTGATACAAAATGGCCACGGCTCTCGAGTACTTGCGCCAAGGAGTTAGAAAAATTGATTCACGTTGAAGTGATCTAAATTATTATTTTAATACGAAATATGTAGGTTTCGATTTTTTTTTTTTTTTTTAATGACAAAATATACATTTTAAAAGCATTTCTCATTTAAATTATATCTAAATAAGCTATAAAACTTCAATCTGAACAAATCTGGAATCAAATTGTATTGCAAACAGTAACCTCTGCCAAATGTAAAGAGATCAAAAAGAACATGGGGACTCACACAGTGATGTAATGAAATCGTCAATAAAGTCGTGTTATTGTAAAAAAAAATTACTGAATTATTAACGATCTGCAAATATTGATAATGACATAAATAAGCGTGATAAAGGAATAAAAACTACTCGAGAATGCAGTGCATACTGAAAAGTATTCGCGTAACGTAAGAAATTACAGAGCCTCTATGAAAAATTGAAAAATTACCAATAAATGCACAATCCTTTGACTTTCGTTAAGTCAGACGTTCGACAACTTTTCAACAACAAAAACTTGCCTGTGGCTCGTATAAAATTTTTCTCGTTTTGCAGGTCTCCAGATAACCTCGGTTGCTGCGCAACGGTTGAATCGGTGCACCCTGGTATATTCGACGTAATGGAACGCGGAGAAGTGATTAATTAAAGCCGGCCGTTCCCAATTCGTCGTTGTCCGATTTACCGTGGCCTCTTCCTTCGACCATATTGCGCAATTAGCCTTTGGTTGGTTGGTGCGGGCGAGGTAAGAAACGATCCGAACGAGGTCCAGGGTGGATCGGCGAGCGGTGAGTCAGCATATCCGTGCCGGCCCCTGTTTAACCCTGGGTCGCGTAGCTCGCAATCGTTACACACCGAAATTAATAATTACGCTTGCACGCTCGTGCCGCTTCGCCTCCGCGAGTGGCACAGTAGAAGACTTGATCGTGACCAACGTGACACGGCTCGCGACCCTTTTACTTTCGAGGAGCTAGCCTTCGCTCCTCCTAATTGTTTCAATTCGGCTCGTTTCCCATCCGAGCGAGCCTCGGGCTCCACGTAATTCCGACAAAGTGAGCCGGGGCTACGCGAGCCCTGTGTGAGCGCTGTGTTTTCACTTTGCGCGCGGCGATGTTCCTTAATAATCGACGAGCTTCTAAACGCTGCCACGACGCGTCGATTTCGCGCCGGAACGTTTCCGATGGCTGGCACGTGGCCCGGACATCGAAATCGACCGGCAGACGCCACGGTGAGCGTATTTAAACGAGCGTTTCAGTCGAGAATCCAGATCATTCGAGAATTCGACGATCGAAACGTATCGGAGGTAGGATCGAAAGCGTGAATCTGAAACAGGCGACTGACTGTCAGTTTCGCTGGAAATGTCGGCTCTTGTGCCATATGTATGTATGTATACACATTCGTCGCGGTATGGTATATATCGCGCAAAATTATGGCTGGTGGCTCTATCGTGCGCCGAAATCACGGAAACTGTATAGGGGCGGTTAGAAACGAGTTTCACCCGGTCGAGGGTAGCGGGCAGGTCTGAGAGTTAGGGTAAGTGGTAAAATGAGATTCGCGTGTACGTTTCCTTCTTATCTGGACGCGGACAAGACCTCTGGACAAGAGGGTGAAAGGTAGTTGGGCTACTCGAAAGAGACGAGCACCAGAAGAAACGTCCGGACGCCGGTGTATTCACGAAACCGTAAAATATCTCGGGATATGTCCCGCTCGTAGACTCGTTGTTTTCGATTCCGAGGAAAGGAAAAGTGAGTGGCTTGACCAGGACAGGCAGCGAGAATGGGGAGAGAACGAGAGAGAAAGCGAGACAGGCGACGCGAGGGACGGCGAAACGTGCGAAACGGATGGAGAGCGTGGCAAAGGGCAACAAAGAAGAGGACACGCGGCGAGGGAGAGAGAAAAAGGAAGGAGAGACAACGTCTGGAGAATACTGAATTGGCCGTAACATAAAGAAGCGGAAGGTACGAGGATGGCAACCCTCGTGAAGGGGAACCCATGATAACGTGCTTCGGATATAAGTACCGCGGGGAGTAGGAACGTAACTTCTTGTCCTTGCACGGCTGCGTAAGTGTTCGTTCCTCGCGACTCACTGCCAAGGATATACGAACCACGAACGCGAGCCTGGTCGCGCCACCGCGTCGTCGGAACATTCAGCCTCCGCGTATTCGCATTTCCGCGGCTGAAACTTTATCTTACTTTACGGCGAATCAAAAGCTCCGCTTTATCATCATCCTCGACCCCTATCTTTTATACAACCGGGCCAACTTTGCCTGCATTGTACCCAGACCGCGGAATGCTCCGCGCCGCGTTTTTCTCCTCTCCAGGACCGAGCGGTAACGAGTTGTACAAAGATTCCGCTCGTCCTTCCTTTTCCTCTTTCCTCCCTCTTTCGTCGCGAAATATCTCTATCCACTGTACGCGCCTAGCGTACTGCCAATAGCTCGCTGGCTGTAGAACGTTCGAGCGTCTCAACAAGAGTCGCGGTCTCCACTCAGCGAAATTAGATGTTCCGTTCCGGCGAGCGCCTTTCTTCGTCTCGTTGACGATCGTCGCGTCGCGCAAAGGAGATAAGATCTGCGCTAATCGTAATCGCGCACGCGCCCGCCACCTCGACGCGTGCCCTCTCTTTACTCGAGGGTAGCCTCACCTCGAGTAAAAACCGTGCGCGTAATCTTTAGATTGGAGGGCGAGAGAATTGAGAATCCCTGCAAGAACGGAGGCCACTCGACTCAACCTCGGGACCTCGTTCCGGTGCGGCGAGGAAGCATGCACTCAGCCCGAATTTACGTGCGAGTGTTTACGAAGCAAGATGGCGCCAGGTTGCCACCCTTACGTGCATTAACGCCGTTCCGGCAGATAGTGCGCGCACACACCCCGGCCTCTCTAGACAATGGAGACGATACCGTCCCCGGCAACGATCGTCGTTACGTTACCACGTACGTTCTACGGGAACGGAGAAAACGAGTCGACGCGTTGAAAGGGAACAAGGGAAGTGGTCGTCGACGATGAGAACGTGCAATCCCCCATACTCCCTCGGAATCACCTGCGATTCACGCGCGCGAACCAATGTTCCTCGGACTTCATATCGTGGCAATCACGCCGCTGGAATCTGACACGTTTCCTGATACGGGGATTTTTCGAGCATTTATCTCCGTGCGGCGGCGATCTCCAAGTCGGTGAAATATGGACGCGGGGAACAGTTTCCACGAACGGGAGGGGGAGCTGGTCGATTGATGATGCTTAGCCGCGGGATGGATTACGCGCTGCATTTGCGATGAATAATAGTCGGCGACGGTGCGCGACGTTACTCCCGGAGAGTTGCCGCGTCCGCAAAATAAAGCGAGGAAAGTGATAATTTCGCGAAAGCTTGCGACGTTACGAAATTACGCGTTAAAGAGACCGAGCCGCGGTCCGAGCGATATATACGTGTATAGTTGTTTCGTAAAAGTTGAGCGGTCGTGTCTCGGCGAGTCGATTTCAGCGCGTAATTGCTGCAGTTGGAGTTTAAAAGCGGGTCGATTAACAGCGGCGGAGCGATTACGCGCTGCAGGGATCTTCGTTGTGCTGCACACGCGTTGTGCACCGGGCTGGGTATAAATCGTGGCCAATAAGTCGTTGGCTGTCGCGCGTCAACGTACATCCTCCGGTTACCATAATCCGTCGGATGGACTGCATAATTCATTCCCTCCGTCATCGGCAGACCTCGAAGCTCGATGACTCGTTAGACCGTGGCGCACGAGCTACGATCGTCGAATGGTAATGGCGCTGGCTCGCATACTTACGGTTAACTTTGGCGCGTAACTCGTCGTGGACGACGGCTGTTGGGCGACGTCGGCCGCAATTGGCTTGCCCGATTTGTCGTCCGATTTCCATCGAACCCAACTCGAGGGAACCCTCGCCATTCTTCCCCCGCGTTCAATTAAGCGCGAGCGTTATCAGGCCGATGCCCCCGCGACTGAGAAACCGATCGATGTCGCGCCTCGATCTTAAACTCGTTCTCGAAGCGTTTATCTCGTTGGAATTACCAAACCTCCGCAACCTGCCGGCGCATGCAAGTTTAAGGGTATTAACCGACCGTGCTCGCGTGCATCGAAATTACGAGCGCGTACAGCCGTTTTTCGAGTGACGTTAATTCAATTTCCTGGGAAAATTGAGGCAGCGAGATAAAATCGGTTCGGTTCGAGAGCACCACGGCCAACGCGGCGCTGTAACGTCGCGTTTACAGTCACGCGTTCGAAAGTCAACGTGCGGATCCACGACGTCAGATTCTGTCGTTCATCGATGTTCGAGTTTACATTGGTAATGGCAAACACTTGGAACAACCTTATTAAACAAAACAAAAAAAAAAAAAAAAAAGAAAAATCACCACGGTGACGGTTATCTCTCGAAACTCAGAGAGATTGCGTTAGTCCGATTTCTCAGCCAAGTTTCGCAACTTCAGATTTTCTTACTCGTACAAGCAATGCTCGATGTATCTTTTACACCTGTCATCCATGCATCATCCATTTTGCGGTCTTGTGTCGCGCCCATTTCACGGACATCTCGTCCGCGTAATTACGATTCTACTCGACCTACGCGTTGCGTGTCCTATCCTTTCGTATCTCGTTCGTTTTATTCTTGCCAGACGCTACACTACATCCAAGAAGCAAATACAATCTTACAGTCGACGACGGATGCTTTTACGATCGATGCGCAACAAGGATTACGCGTTTTGCCAGGCGTACACATCGGTATCGTCGAAGCGAATGCTCGATGCTTTTCAGCTCTCGTATCCGCGAAATATAATATGCACTATTCGGCTAACGTATCTCGGCGAGAGCAGACTCTTTTCAGTCGTAGGATCTCTCATTCGACCGTAGTCGCAATTTTCTCAAACAGTCAATACTGCCGCTGCCAATCTTTGCGCGGCAGGTTTACCTTTAATCCTGCCCGAGGCGTGCGAGCATGTCTGTGAGACGCAGGGCGGAAACGAAACGACACGAGAACGAAACTCGAAATTTCACGTGTAGGTACGTGCGCGAGACGGTGACACGCCGCTTCCAGGAATAATTTCGAAACGCAAGCGACGCTGAGATTGAAAGCACCGAAACGCTCGGGAAACATTGCTCTCGTCTCGACAATCGAAATCCTTTCAACGATACGTCTACCCACGTTCACTGTGCTCTCTTTTTCCTTCTTCTTCTTCTTCTTCTTCTTTTTTCCCCCTACGTGCCGCTACGTTTCCCATTTTCTCCTTCTGTGCTTTTCATTCAGAACGTTCGGAAAAATCGTTAGGCAGGCCTTGAAAATGCCGGCTGCATATGCGAGTGGATATGATGCGCATCCCATCCCGTATGGGGTACGTATCCGCGTGCTTGCGTACAACGTATCCGCACGAAGAAGAATTTGCGTACGCCCGCGCGTTCTTGTATATATATATATATATATATATACATACACATATATATGTATATATACGTGAATTCGTGTGTACACTGCGGCTTGGTACAACACACGTCCGTGTGGCACGGCATCCTCGAGGGTGCTTCCCTCGAGGATCGGAATGCTTTGCCGCCCTCCGCGACCTCCCTCCGGCTTCTGCCAACCCTCCTCCGCAGCATCTCGCCAGAAAATCCAAACATTCTTTCGGGTTTATCAACTTTGCGTTTAATTCACGAGATTCCAGCCAGAGAAGAGTCAGCCGGAGCTCTGGCTTGCCGTCCTAAGAGGCCACGAGTTGTGGCTGGGAAACAGCGGGTACGAACAAGGCCAGACCGTCGCGTAAATATTGCTTTATAATAAACGAGGGATCGCGCACCAAGAGAGTACAACAGCGTACGTCCGCCGTTCTTGGAGAATTGTCGCAGCCGCTCCGTAATCCCTGCCCCAACCCCGGGCTGCTATCCGCCACTTTCTCCCTGCCGGTTGCGTGAGTTTGTCTGCGTTACGTTTACGTGGAAATTCGGCGAGTGGCCTAGCGATATTAAAAAATTGCGGCTCGTTAAAAAGATACTTTACTCGGGTGGAAAAAATTGCAGTTGGCGGCAAGTTCTACGGGGACGATCGACGAAGGGGTCCGATCGTTTTAAAAGTCGTCGTTACGTCATGAAATATTTTCTTTCCGATGCTTTCCCATTTTTCATCAGTATTTTCGACTTTTCTGTTCTTTTTTTTCCCTTTCTTTCGTACTTTTTTTAACGGGAACATTCAGCAGCAACTGGAGGAAACAACGGGAGAGGCTCCGTCCTCCTATTATCCTTATTATCGGTTTCAAGTGAAACAAAGTTCGCAAACTTGGGAATCCGGGCTGCCGGCTTCGTTCCGCTTTATCTGCGCCAACCAAACGACCGCCTAACCCAACTTACCAATTCTCGACATCCTAATCTTGCCGGGATGCTAGTGGCTAACGTACTTTCCGACCCGATAAAGACCGCATCTTCCGCGAGATAAAGAGCCTCCGCCATCCGTTAGCCGATGTTTGTACGTTGGTGCATGCCTTAAGAAAAAAAAGAAAAAAAAAAATCTTTCCGGTCTGGTCTCGATGACAAACGAATGTGGTATCCGCGACGAACGGATCATCGATCTTTGATGGTCTTTATGAGAGTCCGCGCTTCGAGTGATACATTAATGAGAGAGATCTGGGCGCGGTCGAGAGTGGTTTTAAGCGTCGCGGGGACGCGACTGTTGTCTACGGCAATCGGTGGTCGCAAGCCGCAGCATTTTCTAGCTTCCAGACGAAGAACTTTCCCCGCTTATCTGCTATTCACAGCCACTTCGTTCGAATTACCTCGCGTCGAGCGCCAGGACGATTTTCGAGGATGTCCGTTTTCTCTGGCGCGACCGCGTAAATCGTCGCTACCGCTTTCAACGTCCTGGATATCGTGCCTGCCACAAATTTACTCGCGCCTTGAGTGAAAGTTCACGTGTAAATCGTTGCTCGTTCTCGAAAGACGAGCTTGTCAGTGACACGAACGAGGTACGTGTCGGTTTGGAAGGATGGTTTGAATGGAGGATTAATGACCCGGCGGAGGGGGGTTATTATTCTTCACGAGCGACGATTCAAAGTTTTTTGACACGACGAAGGATTAGACTGTTCGTCGAAAGCCAGGGGTGGCTGCGTGCTTGTGACACGCTCGTCGCGCGTTGTATCGATTGAATTAATCGATAGCAGTCGAAATGCGGCGAGAGGAGGAATAGATTTCCCTTGGAGTGCTCGTGCAAGCTCTCGTACGCGGATAAGAGAGCGGCAGGCGAACGAACGGGGATGAAATGGATTTGTACGAAGCAGCCGAACATTTTTCAGGAGATCATAAGAGCGAGCGAATCTCAAAGATGGTGGCGGAGAAGAGGAGAGAAAGGGGAGATCGACCGCAGGATATGACAGGCTCGCGAACGTAGGCTTCCTCGTTCCGTGTAACGACAAATGTGTGCTAGCAGGATCAATTGAACGTCTCGTGGGACGTGGCTTAGAACATAATGGGAAATCGATATCATCTCGAAAATGTCTCCTTTTCGAACGGAGCGTGCAAGTCCCGCGTGCTGCGTTTGAAAAGGAAAATTGGAACGAATTGTTGTTCCAAGAAATTGCCAATCGTATTTGTATCAATCTCGTCGTTCGCCGAGAGTTTCAGTAACTCGTGACACGGTGTTTGATTCACCTTCCTTTCTAGATGCTGAGGCGATCAATTTAGTAGCGTGATGCGCCGCTTCAGACCGTTAAACGATCAGGAACACAGAGAGAAGAACGAGCGTTGAGCACAGTACCACGGCGGGTTACACTTATATCCCTGAAACTTCACGAGGAATGAAAGAGACATTTCTTGGCAAGCTACCAAGAGAAATATCCACCGAGGAAGCGCGTGTGGAGCCTTTTATGACGGCGTGGAATATGGATGAATACTCTTCCGTTGAAAGGGGCTACTCTTCAAACAGAAAAATTATCGGCATTGCAATTCCTCCGGGTTATTAATCGGCTCGCGATTTAACCGCAACTTGACGCTGCGAGCTCGCTCGCAAAGAAATTTCCACGAAACTTTTCGCTGTAATTGTTCGTTGTAAATACAGTCGAAATCAATCGAAAATCGTACGTTTGTTCTACGTTCAAAATGAATCGAAAATTTTGGTTTGTAAATTCACGATGTGGTTTTATTCGAGAGGGAAGAACCCGGCGGGAACAATGCACGGGCGAATAAAGATACAGCGCACTTCAGTAGTATGTTTCCCTCGCCAATAATACAGCGGATCGACGAACACGTGGCAATAAAAATATTTTCAACACTGCTCGGTTCACCGCCGTTGGCAATACGAGCCGACGAGGCTAAAGCCTGGCGAAGCATTCGATGTAGAAAATATTGGGATTGCGATCTTCGTGCCTTGGTGCATGTAGCGCCAGGCCCAAACGGGGATGAATTTAATGCTCGCCCCATCACTGCCTTGCCCGGAGTCAAATCCCGGGCACCAGAGGTCCAACAGGATTATCGTAATGGTCCGCTAAGGTTCGGCGACGGCTTTCGACCTCCGCTGCCGTTCAAAACCCTGGAACGGCTTGGTGCACGAATTTCACGTAGTGAACTCTCACGTAGTGAACTATCGGGTACAAAAGCGGAGACAATCCTTCAGTTATCAAAGTTATACACACACACACACACACACACACACATACAGAGAGAGAGAGAGAGAGAGAGAGAGAGAGAGAGGGAGGCTATGCGCCAGTCACGAAAATTGTTCTATTGTTCTACGTTCACAACAGAGCTATTTCCTATGTTTTCCCGTGTGTTACGATTTAGTTTCAGCGAGCTCGACTCGTAACTCGAAGAAAATTAGTTCGAGGCGATTTTCGACCGACGTGGTTAATTGCGAGTGTCGCTAATGTATTTTTACGATGTCACTTTGCTTTAAAATTAGGACGGCAACGGGACGTCGGTTAATGGAGAAATAATGGCACGATGATTAGAATTTTACTTCCCTCGGTAGAATTCCATTACCGATGCGATCGACGTGAAACGATCGGTCGCTGCCTATGGAAATTTCCCTGGCGTCTGGCACGACATCGGCCGCTGTTGGAAAATTCACCGCGACGCTATTCAGATTATATGCAATTAACGGGCGGGGAGGGGACCGGCTTTCGTATAATGCATCGCGAAGTTTCCGCGACGGGGATAACAATTCGCGCGTACAGCGTGGCCCCGGCAGCCGGTGGAAACATTTGTCCGTTCGTTTTCACGCTGGGGCCAGGTGTAGTTTTTCTCTCGTCAGCTTCATTATCTCCGCGAGACACGTTCCCCGTCCGATGCAATGAGATTGCCGGATATAGAAGAGACAAGAGAGGCTAAGGAGGACACTGGGAAGAAAAGGACTCGTCGTCTCGTCGGTTTCTGTTTCCAGAAACGTGGAACGGGGCGAACTGAGAAACGGCGGGTCAGCACGTAGCAAACTCCGTTCCTCTCTTCCTCTCTGTTTCGCCGGTTGTTCTCTCCTTTCGCTCGCGCCGCGTCACCGCCGTTTCTCCCTCGTTTCTTCCTCCTCCCTTCGGATTTTCTTTCTCTCTGCGTTCGTTTCTTTATTTCCTCCCCCGCTGCAGTCTCCTGTCTCCGGTTAACGTCGCGAGTCACGTCGTGTCGAGAAGGGTTTTGCGAGCCACCGGATGACTGCCGCCGGGTGATACGTCGCTTTCTCGCGTGACGTCACCCCCCTTACCCTTCCATCGCGAGAGAAAAGAAGCTGATAGTGTTGGGTGGCGTTGCAGAGAAGCAGAGACGGGATGAACAGAAGCGGGGGGGTGGGACGGAAGAGGTGGCAGGGTCACCGCCGCGAAAAGCTCCCTTGGATACGCCAGAGGGGTTGAGCGTTACAAATGACCGCGGTGCTATGCATATCCAACCACACCCGAACTGCGACAACCGGGCAGAGAGAACCCACTCCCGCCCCCACGGTTGAGAAACATCTCCCGTTCTCTAATATGTCACTGACGAACTTCCTGTTCCTTCTTACGGCTCTGTTTCTTTTCCCGCGTTTTCGCCTCTTCGTCTTCTTCCTCTTCTTCTTCTTCTTCTTCTTCTTCTTCTTCTTCTTCTTCTTCTTCTTCTTTCCAGTGTACTCACGACAGGCGCCGTTATTGGAAAATTTGTTTTCGTCGTCTCACGAAATTACGAAAAATTTCAGCCAGCGTTCCGTGTTCCGCTCGTCGAAAATTCTCGATTCAAGCCAGCGCTACCGTAATTCCGGGAGAAACGCCGTAGTTTTTCCACCAGGCGGAAACTTTGATCGTCGTATCGACGAGTGGCGATTAAAGTCACGGACGCGTTCGTCCGGTTATTAAAATCCCAGCCGCTTTGTGAATTGTTCGAGGCTCGTGCGTTCCTCTTCGCTCGCGCGCTCTTTCACACTCTTTCACGGATACTTGCGCGAGAAACTCGGGCTTGAAAGGGATTTTTACATAAATTTGTAAGCGACAGGGAGGGAAATCACGCGCGATGCATCGCGTTCGCAGTCTGGCAACGCGTCCCTTATTGTTCTTTATAGAACGGTTCTTCTCCGCCACAGACGCGACGAAATGGATTACGCGCCGATGGATACAGCCCGATAATTCCTGATCAACGCGTTTCGCTTTAAGATTTATCGGCCCGACGCCTATTTCGCGTAACGTGGAAATAAATGGAGACGATTTCCCTCGTATACCGTGAACGGATCTCGTCGTACCCCAAAACCTGTTGATACGTCGCTGAATGGCATGTATAGGAGAACAAATATACGGAAAGTGGCATTGCAATTGTGACCGTGCTTTATACACGTACGGCTGTGATCGTTCTCGGCTGTTTTTTTCCATCTTTGCGCGTTTCGTACCCTCGTACTCTCGTATCCAGTGGCGGCCGCAAAAAGCACAAAAGAGAAAAATATGAGAAGAGGGATGATGTGCCAGCGAGGAGAAAAGAATCGCAGAATCCGACACGAATGCAGAGAGAGAGAGAGAAAGAGAGAGAGAGAAAGCAGTTATATATAGTACGATGGAGGAAGATGGATAAATAGCAGGCAAAGGAAGAGGGCTAATTCCTACAGAGAGACGGAAACGGGGTTGAAAAGGGTGCGGAGGAGGGAACGGTGGAGGCGATGGAACGAGAAACGTAACGCGTTGACCTTCGCAAGAAGGAAAGCAAGGGAGGGAAACATGGAAGGCGATCACGTTTGCATGCAAATGCTGCGCGCCGCGCGGTAAATGTTTCTGCACGATAAAAGTCTTGTAGCGACGCGGCAGCCATAGCGCGAATTTACGTACTCCTCCGCCAACCCCGCCAACCCTTCTACTTCCAGGATATTCGGCTTATACGGTCGCTAAGTGTCTGCAGATATATGTATATAGAGAGGGGGGCCAGGCGAGGCACTTCGGTGCATCCGAATTATTAAGAGCCCCTAAGCCACTCTTACCACTCCCCTACACTCTCTCGTCCTCGGCCCACATTCTGTGTCATGTCCATGTTACATTATCAAAGACGAACCTCGTATCCGTATCAGTGCAGGTGTCTACAACGAGTCCTTAAACCTGTGTACGTGTGCGCTCCTTCTGTTTTTCGCCACCGACGGTGTCCGCGTCGATGCATGGGGGGTTGGTAACACAAGATCGAAGAAATCGACGAAAATCACACGTGGCAACAACTTTTGCTACACGTGCACAAATGCTGCTTCGTAAGTTACACAAGAGCATTACGCGGGATCAATTTGTTCGAGAGGAGAATTTAGAAGGATGATGCATGGCAAATAGAATGTTTCGTAAAGGAGGTTACCGAGACAAATCGCTATCCTGCCTCCTTCCCCCCGCCCCTTCACCGCGTGGTTTCAGCCGGTTTCCGTTAATTTCTCTCGCTAGGAAAATCCTAATTAATGAGGGTGCATTACACGGCGTGGAAGTTGTTTCCATACGGTGGAACGGAGGTTAGGACGGGGTTGAAAATTGGGCCAGATTGGTCGAGATTCGCCGAAGGAGAAAGATGCGGTACAGTGGGTACAGAGGGAGAATGCGGGGGCGAGGGGAGTGTACCAACTAATCGGGTAATTTTTCCGACATCAGTCGGTGAATATCAACGCCGCCGTTGAGCCCCTGTGGCGTTAAGAACGACAAACGATCGCCGATCCATCTGGCTCAACGCGACTTCGTACCATCAACCACTCGTTCCCCACTCCGACCCCCTTTTTGAACCTGTCCTTCTTTCCCGGGGATTCGAATCCCTTCTCCAGCGGGGTGAAACGATCGCGCCCAACTCACCCTTCCAGACGTGTTTTTCGAGTGCG